>JAEVFF010001240.1:0-38875 GCA_018901945.1 Pugionium dolabratum | reverse complement strand
TTTTCCATATGCCAATCTTCCTCTTTTCTTTCTTCAGTAGTTAGACTTCTAAGCTTGAATTGAGTAGATGTTGGAGTGACTACTGCTTTTGATTCTGCCATTCCAAATGTCCTCAGTACCTTTTCCAGGTATGCTTCTTGGGATAGAATCAAAGTTCCCTTTTGTCTGTCCCTGATAATATCCATACCTAGAATCCTTGAAGCTTTCCCTAGGTCTTTCATCTCGAATTTCTGATTCAAACTGTCCTTTACTTTCTTTATCTCATTCAAATCCTGTGAGGCTATCAACATGTCATCCACGTACAGCAAGAGATAAACTGCCTGTTTGGTTTGTACATTCCTCATGTACACACACGGGTCCAGCTTGCTTCGTACAAAATTTTGAGTCTTCATGAAGTTGTCAAACTTCAGATTCCACTGTCTTGGGGACTGTTTAAGACCATATAAGGATTTTTTCAGTAAACAGACCTTGTTCTCATTTCCCTTCTTGACAAAACCCTCTGGCTGTTGCATAAGAATCCTTTCTTCCAATTCTCCATACAAGAATGCTGTTTTGACATCCATCTGTTCCAGCTCATAATCCTTGTTTGCCACTAGAGTTAAGATGAGACGAATCGATACATGCTTAACAACAGGGGAGAATACCTCGTTGTAATCGATTCCTTCCTTTTGAGAAAACCCCTTTGCTACCAGTCTTGCTTTGTACCTTGGCTTTTCAACCCCTGGAATTCCTGGTTTAAGCTTGAATACCCATTTGCAGCCAATTGGTTTTGCTCCTTCTGGCTTATCAATCAGGATCCATGTTTGATTCTTCATTAATGAATCCATTTCTTCTTGAGCAGCGGATTCCCAGAATTGCTTGTGTTTGTTGAACCTAATCTCTGCAAATGACTTGGGTTCTTCCAAGTTGATCTCTTCAGCTGCAGCTAGAGCGTAGGCAACGAAATCAGAATCCTCAAATCTGGAAGGAGGACGAATGTTTCTCCTTACTCTGTCTCTAGCCAACAAGTAGTCAGACACTTCTTGCTCTGGTTCTGAGACATATTCCTGTTCATCTTCTTCTGAATTCTCAGAATCCTCAGAAGAACAATCTCCACCTTGAACAAATATGTCTCTTTGACTTGTTCCACTTGGGGTTGGTCCCTGAATCAAGTCATCGCTGAATGATACTTTCTTTTTACTCTTTTCTTTGATCTCGTTTTTGGCTTTCCCAGAAGTAAGAGTATCCTTGAATACTTCTTCTTCATTAAATATAACATTCCTGCTTGTTGCGCATCTACCTTCTTCAGGAATCCAGACTCTGTATCCTTTAACTCCAAAAGGATAACCCATAAAGACGCCTTTAACTGCTCTTGGGCTTGTCTTTTCTTGGACTATGTGGACGAAAGCTGAACAACCAAATCGTCTGAGGTGAGTCAGCTCAGGTTTTACACCTGTCCACGTTTCCTCAGGTAGCTTAAAATTCAGGGATGCATTTGGGGACCGATTGATGATGTAGACAGCAGTAGATGCAGCTTCTGCCCAAAACTCGTGCCCCAAACCTGTCTCAGCCAACATGCATCGAACCTTATCCATGATAGTCCTGTTCATCCTCTCTGATACTCCATTTTGCTGTGGAGTATATGTGCAGGTTCTATGTCTCTTGATTCCAGACTCTCGACAAAGATTATCCATCTGTTGGTTGCAGAATTCTAGCCCATTATCTGTCCGTAAGCATTTGATCCTTTTCCCTGTCTGATTCTCTACTGATATTTTCCAATCTTTGAAAGTTTGAAATACTTCATCCTTGGATTTCAAAAAATAAATCCAAACTTTCCTGGAAAAATCGTCAATGTAGGTGACAAAATACTTACATCCTCCCAGACTTTCTGGTGTAGAAGGAGATCCCCATAAATCTGAATGAACATATTCCAACACTCCTTTGGAAGTATGCTTTCCTGTAGGAAAACTCTGTTTGTGAGATTTTCCAAGAACACAACTCTCACAAAACCCCAATTCTTCAACCTGATTCTGCGACAAGTAACCTTCCTTCACAAGAATGTTCATGTTTTTCAGACTCATATGACCCAATCTTGAATGCCATATTCTTGTCATGTCTGGTTCTGCTCTTGAAATGTTGACTTCCCCCTTTACCACTGTTCCCTGAAGGTAGTACAAACCGTTGTGATACTTTCCTGAAAGTACTTTCTGATTTTCTTTGTAAAAGTTAATCATAAAGTCTTCCTCTTGGTATTTGCACCCAGCCTTCTCTAACATTCCATAAGAGATCAAATTTCGTCCCATTTCTGGCATGTATCTAACACCTGTCAAGATTACCATAGATCCATCCAAATTTTGAATTTTGATCTTACCTACTCCTTTGACAATGCAGTGAGTGTTGTTTGCCATAAGAACTTTGCCACCATCAAATTCTTCTAGGTCAAACAGCACCTCTTTGTTAGGAGTTATGTGGAATGAACAACCAGAATCCATGACCCATTCTTCACTTGAGTCATGAGTACTCACTGTTAGTACCATAGGCTGTTTGGGCTCAGCTGCCATGTTTGCAGATTCCTGAGCTCGATTCTTTCTTTCTGGGCAGTTTCTTTTCCAATGTCCCTCTTTCCCACAAACAAAACAAGCCTTTGATTTGTTCGAATTTCTTTGTCTGGATTTTGATCTGCCTCTGCTTTTGTATCTTCCTTTTCCATTGCTGCTGCTGCCTTTCTCAAACTGGCTGGTTGGTCTGCCTCTAGACTCCACATACAGCCCCTCATTCTGAGTTTTAGAAAGTTTCCCACTATCTATCAACTCCCTTTCCTTGGATTTTGCAGCAGCTGTCACTTCGTTCAGTTTCAGGGTGTCTCTCCCATACTTGAGAGTCTCCTTTAGCTGTTCGTACCTGTTAGACAAGGAACTTAGCAAAAGGATTGCTTGTACCTCTTCTGAAACTTCGACTCCTATGTTGTTTAGGTCTGTGACCAGCTTTAGGAAGTCATCCACGTTCGTATCGATGTTCTTGGAGTCATCCATCTTGAACGTATAAAATTTCAGCTCTAGGTAGATTCTGTTTGGTAAGGAAGTCTCCATGTAAAGTTTGTTCAGAGTCGCCCACATCGCTGCTGCGGTCTCGCAGTTCGATATCTTCCTTAGGACTTGATTATCAACGTTTATCACAATCAAATCCTTGGCTCTTTCTGATTTTTCAAACTTTATTGGATCTATACCTGCTGTGTAGGTATCATCCTCCAACTCCTCTTTTGTGGTAGGTTCCTTCCTGAGTGTTTCATCAGTTAGGATATCCTTTAGACCAAGGACACCTAGGTGCGCCAGCATTCTGACCTTCCATAGGGAAAAATCCCCATTCCCATCGAATCTGTCCACCTCAACCCTTGAGTTTGCCATTGGGATACCTCAAAGTTTCTGTTCAGATAACCTGGATTGCTCTGATACCAATTGTGAGGTATAATTACTTGGCAAAACACACACAGATACCCGAGTTCCCTTATAGGTACCTCTGGGAAAGGAGAAACTTTTATTACCAAAACAAAAGGGGGGGGTTTACAAGTGAAAAAGAATTAAAGAACAAAACTCTCCTAGAAAGAAATCTCTCTTTCTCTCTTATATTGTTCTAACTGAATTTTTCTCACTGGTTTTTTCTGCAGGCTGCTTCTTCAAGTGTCCACACACTTGCTTTTATAGAGGGAGGGGCACTCAACTAGGGTTTACTGTATTGGGTTTTAGGGCCCAATACTGTTTGGAGCAATATATTAATTTTGGGCTTTCACAGAATTCATATGAAATATTTCTTTAGTGAAGTTTCATATGTAATAGTTAGAAAGAAAAAATTAAGGTTAAGTACAAAAGGTTTTAGATATGAAGCAAAAAAAACTAATGTTGTAAAATTTTCTTATTAAAAATGATTGTCCCGAATCATACTAGGAAATTTTGATGTGAAGCAAAAAAAAAAAATTAATATATCTAAAATAATGAAATGTAAAAATAAAAATGTACTATTACGTAATAACATTCTTGTAAAAAGAAAGAAATGTAAATATTTATCTTGATTAAAAGCAATTTAATGAAAGTTCTCCAACAAGTGAAAAGAAATTGCAAACTTTTAGGCTTTCACACATCTTTAAGGCATTGCTGCGTCGCGTTTGCCCCTTTCTACATTTATAGCTTTAAATTTTCATATACTATTCTTTTTCTTTTTCCAAATTCCCTTTATGGATGTTCAAAAATCACATATTTACAAAACTTTTAAAATGTGAAATGGTCCCGATCGAGTCAATTGGTTCTATTGTAAATTGGGTTTTTATATGCAAATGATTGTTATCACTTCCACTAAAATATGTCTAAAGGGTATTACTTTGGTCCAATTAATGTTTAGGAGAAATGTGTTTTTCTTATTATAACAAAGGCAGCGGAATATAAAGAAGTAAATGCGTTAGTGATTCACTTTTATATTCATCATAAAAATATGACGTTTTACTACGTATTCTTTCGTACGAGGGTCTAATATATTCGTACGAAAATATTAAATTATTAAATCGATCCGTTGTAGTTTAGGTAAAAAAAACAAAAACTCTTTTAAACATATTTTTATTTATTTCTTGGTTTCACAAAATATATATATATATATATATATTAATAAAATTTTAATTAATTAATTATAATAAATAGTAAACTTCAAGAAAAATAATTGAATTTATTAAATTATTATTAGTTTTGAATTGTAGGAATTGTTAATCATAAAAAGGATACATTTATGAGTGAGTTTTAATTTGTTTGATAACTAATATGTGTGAAAGTTTTACAAAATCTATCAACTAAAAAATAAAGAGTATTCATTAGTAACATGAAAATTAAAACCAAAACCAAAATAATTATATTCTCAAAAGAGAATGCAAGAAACTCCAAATTTATAACAAACCGATTTCATCTTCTTCAGAGACTCCAACGTTAAAATGCGTTTTTGTCCTAAATAGAGACCAACACAAATCCTTCTAGCTACAACAGACTTAACTAACCGAATAAACCGGTTTGGTCGTATTCATAATTTGTCCAATAACCGGTTTGCATCGATTGATCAATGTCGTAATCAACATTCAAATAAGAACAATTCGCCGGAAATTCCACATGATGGTTTATCGAAGTGACTGGAAAATGATTATTGGGAAAATATTCATAACCAAATTCCTGAATTTGAGGATAATCCTACAAATAAATATCACAAAACACAAAAAAGTATATTAGATCGGTATATTGTACGTACAAAAACATTTTGGTTTAGAACTTAATAGGTGATACCTTTGATGAATCAAGAATGAACTCAGGAGAAATCCAAATGGTAGAAGAGTCACTTGTGGAAGAAGGCGGCTTAAACGACATCGTTTCATCTAGACAAGGAGAGGTCACATGGCTAGAGTAACCCGAACCAGTTACTTGTTCATGTTTATTTTTCAAAGTTTTAGAATTGGTCTTCAGTTCATTCTTCTTAACGACGCGACATAGCACAAATACTCCCTGAAATTCAAGCATAAACATACATGGTTCCATTAAAAACCAAGATATTATGAAATTGGATAAGTTGAAAAGAATTAGAATTTCCTTACCTTGAAATTTGGTGAATTTTGGAAAAGATCATCATCGCATAGACGATATTCGTGCATAAACCAATTAGTTCTATTGCCTACTGGAGCACGACCTTCATAGAAAACTAGTGTTTTCCGATAACCGGTTATAACTTGTGATGACTTACAAATGATTTTCCGGTCTTTACCGGTTGCTTTCCAATAGCCTGCCTTTGTACCCCTATTGGTTCGATAACCGTTTGGATATTTTTTGTCTCTTGGACAGAAAAAGAACCATTCCATATCTCTATTTGGAAGGAAAGATTTTTCTATAAACACACACACACAAAACATAAGTTAAAAACAAGTTTAGTTATATCTACTAAGTTAAATTCTAATACTTACATTTAACTATATGAATAATAATATATATTCCAAATGTTCTTTGAATTACCTGGTAACTCCCAAGGATCGAATTTGTATAAATCGATAACAGGAATGACTTCAAGCTCGATTTCGAGACCTTGTACTTTTCTACTTAAGTAATAGCTTATGAGCTCTTCATCAGTTGGATGAAATCTAAATCCTGGAGGTAAACATGAACTTCCCATTTGCATAACTCACACTTGTTACTTGACACACAAGAGACTTGTAGAGATCAAATAATTACTTAAGTACCAAAACTAAATCTATTAAATGTTTGGAAGATCCAAAAATAGAAACTTTTTTCTACACTTGATTTGTTCTTAAGAAAAGGTTGCAATTCACGTTGATTCCATCCTCTTTGTGACAAGATCATTGTCTGAAAAATAATCGTATTATTACCAAAAAAAAATCAACCCTAATTACCCGAAGTGTTCCCCTTTGTAATACTTAACTTATAGAGAACTCGATAGACAAAAGATTAAGGTAAAAATTATAAATATTTCAAAAGACACTGACTGGAAAAGAGTTCTCTGACTTTAAATTTGGAACTAAGAGACCAAAAGAGAAGAGAAGGTTGGTAGAGTGTTGAATGGTTGTGAAACGATTGGTATATATAGCACAATGGTTTGAACTATGGGATGGAATTAATTAATAAATAAGTAAATATAGATTGAATAATTAATTTTTATATATAGTGCAAATTAAAAGCCAGAAGAAAATTAACGAGACACACCGAAAGCACATAAAGACATTGCTTGTCTTAAGAGTTCCCAAAATTCCAAAGGAATTTGGACCTACCTGGTCTCAAAAGCTAATAGACTTGTTCACACTTCATACATCAATATTTCATAACCCATTCTCTCTTAACATAACAATATGGTTGAATTTTATATATTAACGACAACAACATTAGTTTCTTTGTGCTCCATGTTCAATTCTCTATTCTCTTTGAATTATTTTCTAAATTAGATTATAATTCCTAGTATTTGAGAGAGGAATTAAAACTCAAAGTATAAAAAATTGATTTTACGGGGTTTTTTGCTACTTTAATATAAATGTAACTTTTAGTTTTAGGTCAAAAAATTGATATTAATTTTTTTCATCTTCCGTTCTATATTCTAAACGTTTTATGACGACTATCTTAACAAAATTGCTTTTCAATTGTTCGTCATTGTCAGCATGAGAGTAAGACAAAATTGCTTTTCAATAGTGTAACTATATACTTTCAACTTTATAAGAGATAACGAAACTTTGACAAAAGAAAATATTGTTATTGTTTTCTTTTTGCTGGAAATTTACTATTGTTTAAGATGTAAAGTTGTCGTTTAAAGTTTAGTTCCCATTGTGTTAGACTCGATACTTTAAATTTTCAAGAAAACAAACAAAAATATTCAAAAACACAAACAAAAATTATTGGGATGGATAATTAAAAAAAATAGAGGATGATGTACTTCTCCATTAAAACTATCTTATAATATCATACTAGATTTATACTCACGCAATGCATGAGGAAAATTATTCGCAAATTATAATTTATTAGTACATATAAATTAAATATTTAAATTTTATTTAAAATTACTTTTAACACTAATTTTTGTATATACAAATTAAGAAAAGAAAAATAATTATTTTTTACGAATTTAATAGTATTTTTTGTTAGTTTAATAAAATATATTAATTTTCTAACTAAATTAATAACAATGATATAATTATAATTATTCTAATAAGTTATACTCATTTATATATTTATTTGAAATTTACTGTAGTGATGACACGTTAGCATGATATTTCTATTAATAACACGTCAGGGTAAGATTATTTTCTTAAAATATTTCTCGATAATATATTAAAGATTACAGTAGTAACTTAAATCTATTTATATTTATCTGAAATAATTTATAAATTAACGTATAAAAAATTTAAAGAAAATAATTTTTTTTTTGCAAATGTAATAGTATTTTTTGGTTGGTTGTATAAATTATATTTATTCTCTAACTAAATTAATATCAGTGGCATGTATTGTAATTATTCTAGTAACTTAAACCATTTTATATATTTAATCTGAAACTCGTTGTGGTGTTGACACGTCAACATGGTATTTTTATTATTAACACGTTAGGGTAAGGTTATTTTGTTAAAAAGTTTCTCAAATAATATATTAGGAATATCCCTCAAACTACTAATATTAGATTTCTTATATCATTTTCAAAAAATTGAAACTTATGATTTTCTAATTAAGAAGTTCAAAACCTATTTACTTTTCAGTTAAAGTTCAAAATCGTAATATACATCATCATGGTTAATGTTGATTTATTATTGATGTGTATTACGATTTCAAACTTTAGCGGTAAATAGGATTTGAACTTCCTAATTAAAGAGAATTATGTTTGCAACTTTCCTGAAAAGAATATAAAGAAAGTGACATTGAGAGTTATATATATGATAGTTTTAAAGAAAAATAGATTATCTTCACGAAATGGAAATGTAGGGTTAGTTCTATAAACGAAATGTACAGTTTGTAATTATGCTATAGCTAGAATATTCCCCCAATACTTTAGAAACAGGAAGTCTAGTCTGACCCCGAATGGTGTTAAGAGAGAACAGTACTATGGAAAAGAGAAAAGGAAATAAAAATGAAAAATGAAGAAAAAGTTACAGAAGCATCAATAACTATGTCTACGTCACATGGTAGGAAAAGAGCTAGTAAGCCTACCAAATTCGAATAGAATACTTTATATTTTGACCATATATTTTCAATATATTTGGTTACCAGAAATTTATAATCCGGGGTTAAATTCATATCAGTACTCAAATTTGTCACCTTTATATAAAATTTGCTGTTGTTAAATCTAATATGTGTGTATCTACTAGATTTATCAGTCAATAATCCATTAAAATGGTTTGAAGATCCAAGATAGTGGTACAAGTCTATGTGTTTTTCTATTTTTTGTCGGTTTGAATAAACATAATGAGAAAATTTTGAAGCTGTTCTTGCTCTTCTAGGACTCTTTTAAATGGATTGTGAACAATGGTCACTCTTACAAGGAATACACCAATTTTACCAATTATAAACAATCTGTTGTAAACGCCACATGTGTGTTTTATATTGAAAATATATTATTCAAATTAATGTATTTAATTCTGAGTATAATGATGATAGGGGTCAGAGAACAAAACATTGCATCAGCATAACAAGTTTATATCCTAAGCGTAATAAAATAATACTTTTATTGAACAACAATGTGTAGCCGACTTAGCTCAGTGGTAGAGCGCGTGACTTTTAATCCCGTGGCCGTGGGTTCGATCCCCACAGTCGGCGATTATCTTTTTTCACTGTTAAAAATAATTTTTTTTTTAATTACAAAATACAGAAATTTTAATATTCCTTTTGTGCACATTTGTGGACAGTTATAATTAAAATACTATACTGTTCTTTTCAAAATAATAATTTTCAAAGTTAACATAAATTATTATGTAAATAAACAAAAAGTATTACAAAGTTAAATATTATGCAGGGATTACTCATTAGAATTTAGACTTTAAATTTCTCATAGTAAGACTTAAATCATTTTTATTCTATTAGTATATTTTGAATATTGTTCCTTCTCATATATTTTATCTTTCTGCCAACTAGTTTATCTTTCTAGTCCACAATTTTGACAGTAAAAACAAAAAAAGCGTAAACATATATTCAAAGATAATAAATACACTGCTTGATAGTTGGGACAACTATATAAATATTAAATTAATTTTTATGGGAAAAATATAAGTGAAAAGAAAGGTAAAATTTGCATAAAATTTGAAAAATGAGAATATCTCACACCTTATCAGTTAATCACACTTTGTCCCTCTCTATTTGATTAAATTAGTTTGATCAAGAGATGGAGTTCAGGAGATAGTCGCAAAATCTTTTATCTTTGACTTAATCTTTGCCATTAGCTTCCAACTATATAACTGTTTCCATCTTCAACATTTTAGCTTCAATCTATTATAAAGTTTCAATCTTTAATTGACTCTCTGTTTCTTCCTTCGACAACGCCAACTGTTCTGTTGTTGTCGCTTAGCTTCAAATATTGCACCATCGTTAAGCATATCATTAGCTTCAGTCTGCATATAAAATGTCTATGGTATGCAAACCTGAGCACATGCATTGCATCTCTCAGCTCAAGTTCCTTTTGGATCCGTCATTAAGGCAACACCCATCTCGTGAAGATCGTCGCAGATTGAACATATATCAACACCTGCAAAAAGGTATCATATTTTCAATTTTTTCCTGCTTTAAACCTAATTTGCCCTAAGCCCACCAAAAGATCAGACAAAATTTGGCGAAAGGACTAACTGAAACCTACTTCTTAATCTTGATAAACAAGCAAACACACCCATTTAAGTTTAAAACTTAATAAATGTTTGACATAATGCATTTATACGTTCTTTTGTAGTGGGAAATGATTTCTACAATTGATTTAGTCAATGAGTAACGTCGTCCTTAACACATGGATGAATTCATCTCATTATTTTACTTGTGAAACGGCTTTGAAATTTACATCAACAAATTGAACATTGTCATACAAAGAACTTAAAAGTTCAAAACAGTTGACTATCAAAGGAACATGAAAACAGTTTAAAGGCTAGTATACATAGACAAGTAAAAACTTTGGTTAGAGTTCTTTTTACATAACATCAAAAAAATCAAAACCCAGAACAAACCTTCCATGTATATTATCATAAGCACATAAACTCTTTAATAGCGTTTATTCTTTTTTGCGAAACCTTTGGAGTCAGAAAGAAGGTTCAGGATGAACAGCAGAAGAGGCGGCATTATTAACATGAAGAGCTCTTTGAAGTTTCCGGTGATCAAAAGCTTCAACTCCGACATTAAATATCGAAGTCACCGGCCGATGATCGGACATTTTTATCTCCGATCTCTTATAACACTCTTGTCTTATTCCTTTTCCCAACCATAATATTCTATCGCACCTGTTAAACAAACCCACACGAAAAAAAACTCTTTAGGAAATCCCCCAAGAAGTTTTCTAAAATCTCAAAATCACCCTGTAACTCTTATAAAGATCAATTTAGTCACTTACCAAGCAGGAGCTCTCTTCTTCTCTCCTTCTCTCACGTTTTCTCCGGCATAACGATCGGAATTGAATTCGTATTTGTATGTCGGAGGGAACTTAATCGCTCCTTCTTTCCATCCGTCAAAGACATGCCCTCTTCGTAATTCTCTAATCAACTGTTGAATTGATTTGATTCTTGTTTTAATAACTTATTAAAGTAATGATTAATATTAAAAAACTGAACAAAACAAAGAAAGCAAACCTGGTCGCTGTTCTTAAGCTCGTCCCATCGTTTCTCTGCGACAAGCTTCCTTACTTCACTGTCTGACATATTAAGTCGGTAATTCAAATCTCCAAACCAGAATACCTGACTGTTGAAAATAAATAAATAAACCCATTTATTAGAAAAGAAAGAAAGTTTCTTGCTTTTGTGTATTGTAATCTTTGAGTTATATATTGCTTACTCGTGACATGGAATTGTTCTCGGTTGATCGGTATCAAGAACCGATGCGAAACGAGTGCGACGTATGATTTCGTACACGTCAGCATTCCGGCGCTGTTCAGCACCGTCCTTCTGACCGGAAGTTAAGTGTGAACACACGAAACACATTCGTGATTGATACAACGTCATGCTAATCGACACTGATCCCTGGAATTATCAGTTATTTTAATTTTTTTCTCGATTGTTTTTTTTTGCATTACTTGCCAAGAAAGATAGGTTAGGACTAGTTTTAATTACCTTGTTTCCCATGTAACCCATCAAACCAACTCCGACCGGTGAGACTTTCAAGTTGTTGACGTGTCTTCTTAACCGCCGTCGGATCCAAACCGATACATAGATCCCTACCATCTGCTTACTGACTATCCTTACATACTTTTGACAGTCTTTCACTTTCCGACACTCCTCCAGCAAAACTTCCGGCAATCCATAAGTATTTCCGATCTTGTCTCCTTCTTCCTCTTCGTCATCGAAAGACGATTCTCCCTCTAATGAGTCATCAGATAGAATTTTCTCAGCTTCTTCAGCGTCTGACGAGGAGGAGAAACTACTATCGGTATCTTCTTTAATATCATTCCAACTCAGCTTTAGGGTTTCAAAGCTCCGTGACCGTTTCATTTTTCTTGCCTCAGAAGCAAACATATTAGCTCCTGTTGGATTCTCTGGTAGCTTAAACCCTAGCATTGCGTTGCTGCTAAAAACTCTCCTTAGCTTTCCCTCTAATCCAACTATCTGAGGGTTCTCATCTAGAGCTCGTTCAGGCCAGTCCATGTCAAGATTCTGAACTGGTTCGAGGCTTGGTAAAGCGGTTGCAGCATCGATATACTCATCTGTAGCTAGGTCTAGCGAGTGGTCAGCAGCGAGATTCTCGACCATGACATCGGCGATAATGGATTTTGTTTGTTGTGTTAGGATATGAGATGTCGGTGCGCTGTGAGATCTATGAAGAACGTTGCTGTTGCAACTTGGCGATTGATCATAGACTGATTCTTTCTGGGATTTGTTCAGTGTCCTACGGATTATGGATTCCCATTTCGGAATTGGACCTCTATCTTCTGCTCCGAAAACGTTTCCGGCATTTAGAGGAACCACTTCTTGAAATCTGTAACGAAAAGTACGTTAGCTAAAAGAGATACAGATTCACTAAAGCAGAGGAAAATTACTGTTTTTCAGGGAAAAACAGAGGAAGAAGTTTGTGTTTAAAAAGCGATTTTTTTGGTAAAGTCAAAATTTGGATGTGACTTTATAGTTTCTACTTACCCGATGATGTAAATATCTGAAGGGTTATCAGTAGAAAGCCAATCATCAATCTCGAGATCATCGGACGGGCGTTTGCCGGCGACATTCCACGTAGCCACCGTCACTCTATACACCATTTCACCAGAACGTGTCAGATATATTCTTTTTCACCGGTAAAAAATGGATATGATATTCCAAAAATACCCTTACCTGATGTCCTTTGTGTTTATATATTGGGATCGCAAAGTCTCCGATTTGCCCCGGCGGTGTTTCCTTTGATAGCCCCTAACACCATCATCTGGAGATGTTTTAGAAAAAAAACTTAAAAATCAGTCTTTTATTTCTTAATTGTTGATTCAATTACTCAATAGAAATTACAAATAAAAAATCAGAACCTTTGCCTGAAATTTTATTGCCGTGAACTGTTTCGTTTCCTCGCCGACCGCCATGGCGGTCTTCATCAGTTACACAGTAAGCATTTGGGACGTCTTTGACCGAACATACTATAAATGGACCCATAAAAGGAAGATTAATAAACTATAGTCGAAAATTGAACCGGATTATAAAATTATAAACAAAAGAAAGAAAAACTTTTTTGAGAATAGTAACACATACCGTCGTCTTCGCTCTCATTCTCTGTATCAGTTTCATCTTCACTGAAGTCGTAAACTTTCGGTTTTATGTTTAACCATTTATTCATCACAATCGATGGCCAAAACCTCTGTTTTTTTCCGTCAAAACATACAAAAGAATATCAGAATCTTCGTAATCAGTGGAGTTGAAAATAAAACAAAAACAAAAACAAGCATCGTACTTCAAGGCGTTTTCCGCGTCTTGTTTTCATCTTATCCAATCACTCAGACAAAGATTTGAGTTTTTTTTCTTTGAGAGGAGACTTCGAGGAGAATTTGAACAGAGGAAATGTCGGAGTTTGATATTTATAACACTGACAGAGATCAAGAAGAGACGAACAAGGACAAGAAGAAAGACACAAAAAAAGTGAATCAGACAAGAAGACGTGTGAAGGCAAAAAAAAAGTTGTAATGATGAAAATTCTCTGATATTATTTTGAGTTCGTTCTTTCGAAGAAATAGCTAGAAAGCTATGGTTGTTATTTAACAGCCTAAGGAACCAAACTCCAACTTGCGTTTCTTTTCAATAATTAGATTCATTTGAGCAAGACATATTCAAGAAAACTATAAAGACGAACAAATTTCTTTCTCTCACGTGTTCCCGGTTCTTTGATATTACTGAACCGATTTCGTTATCTAAATTCGGTTTAATTTGAGTATTGTACCGGATACTTATCTATATGCTTAAGCAGCTTAACCATACCAAAATCTAAACCAAACAAAATCCGATTCCACATTACTATTAGGATAATATTTTTAATAAGCGATTATATGGTATATAAAATAGTCAAAATGTACAGAATAGAAAGATTAGTTTTTCAATATGAAGCTAGCGACAGCTAATAATTTCAGCCATACAGTCAGCGAAAAGATAGATTATTTATTTGACGTTTGATTACATAATATTATTATTGAATTGGAACCATAAGAAAAAGCAACGAAAAACAACAAAGAAATTGTGCTTTATCCCCATTTTAATAGAGTCTAGATCTTCTAAATCTGTATGAAAATTGGAAATACAATTATGTTTTCGAAATTAGTATATGAAATCAATAAATATCTTATTAATCACAAAAAATAGTTTCAATAAATATAAAAATTTTACTAAACAAATTGATGCCATGCAATGCAATGCAATTTACGGAAAGAGGACGTAACGGTCGCATTTAAGTTTTGTTAGTTTTTTTTTTGTTAAAAACATTTTTTAGTTTAATTCATCAAACTCGTAATATTTAATTGATTAATCAAACTAATCATGTCACGAAAAGTGTGAAGGAAAAAGATGTAAAAGCACGTTAATTAATTAGTGGACCACAAAATAAATAAATATAAACGACGACGACGGTTGACATTAAATAAAACGAAGACGACGGGATAACTAATATATGGAAAGGTTATTTCTTAATATAACTGATGTCTCAGTGTTACATTAAATTACTTTATATTAGATTGCTATTTTAGTTTGCTTACACAGCAAAAGATTACTATTATCCTAAAATTCCTTAAATGTTTTTAGAAAGATGGTGATTATAAGAAAATCTAACCTTTAACACAATAAACAGAGTAAAAAAGTAATAATTTAATTTAAACTGATCAAGTCGGCCAGTCAAAAATATTGTGTAAAACTCAAAAAAAAATATGTGACAAAAAAACATTCACTATGTGGGTTTTTTGTATCGTGATCTTTAATATATTTAAAGTAGTGATTAATTATATCTTATTCTTATTTACCAAATCTAACACAAAAATTAGACATAATTGGTAGGCCGGTACAAAAGTACATTTGGACCACATGAAAATGAACCCATATTTAATGAATAATATTTTCTAATTTTTATGTTTTATCATATAAATCATAATATATTATTTCTTTTTATACTAGAAAATGTAATTTCGAACCGAATCGACAGTAAAAATGATATAACCATTTATCCCACTTGTTAGTCTCAACTTCTCTAATATTTACCATCATTTTTCCTTTAGCAAAAAAGTTATTGTTATATAACTATTTGAAATTTAGTGTGTTATATTATACTTCTCAAGCATATATATTATAACCCATAGGTCTCAAACAACAATCAGAAAATAAACTAATGAATAAAATGTCCACTTAGTTTACCGGACTCGGCAACTTTGTTGGTTTAGCCATACAACAACATTTGGTAGAAGGAAAGAAGATATCCCAAAAGTTTGGCACTATAATGTTGAATTCACATTGGTCATTGTATAATAACCTAACATATAATATTTTTGATCGAAGTACAAAAGCAAAATTTAATTAGAAGCTTTGGAATCAAAGATAGAGATACAACCGGGAACGTGTTTACATTTCGAGGAGTCTAAGGGAAGTTTTTAGAATTAAAAATTTTAAACTAAAAATAATTAAAAACTTTATACTAGTTATAAATATATTAATTTGTTTAAAATATTAATATAGAACTTAATCGTAATTATTCTGACAAGATTGAATTAATTTTGTTGAAAATTACATGCAAAGAATTACTATAAATAATGTAAATGAAACTAAAAACGTATGTGGAAGATAAATCAACGAAAACAATAAAAATAAAGACAAATAAACAAAAAAAAAAGAAGAAAACATAAAAGTAATTATTAACAAGGTAAAATGATAACAAGAGCCAAATAAAAATAATCTAAAGTTGAGCCAAATCCCTAAATATTTGAAATTGTTTTACAAAAAAACATTGAAGAATCCACATCTTTTCTTAATTATGAAAAAATTAACAAAGTATAAAAGGGTCTTAGGCCATTGCTTTTTTTGAAGTGTAAGAACGGTTCATGGATACGATCTTTGATGTGGTCGAGTGTGTGCATCATGAGCTTGGTTGATAAATACAAGCAAAGCAGAAAGAGGAGATCGAGGGAGAGTCATATAGCTCATAAGCGTTTCCTTTCCAAAGGAACTTGTCTTCTATGTTAGAGCTTGTGTTCGGCGGTTGAGGAAGACAAGACCATATATAGTAGCTATATAGTAAAGAGTGACTTACTCTCATCATGCAATAGTCTCTACTGATAGTTAGAAATTGCTTGAACAATAGTTGCTCCTGCCCGAATGCCAGAGACTTTCAGACCAGCCAATCATGTTGTGTCGAATAAAGGCTCTAAACTTGTCAAGTTATCAAGCCAATACAGAATATAGAGCCCGAACTAGAAAAGTTTGCTACCGGTTTAAGTTTCATAAGACGTCTCCATAAACCTACTTCGCAAATTATACAAAACACTTTCATTATGTTGTCCTTTCTATTTTAATACGCTAGTTAATTTGCAACGTTTAAAAATAATTGTGCACAACAGAAATTGGAAGTAACTTAAATGCTATATAAAATGACAATTCAGTAAAATAGTATTTAAAAAAAATTCTTTAAACATAACATAATTAGTTTAAAATTCTAAAATAATACAAATTTAATATTAGAAAATCTGTTTTTATGTAAACCACAAATTACAAAATATGAACACAAACATAATTATAAAATTTATTTATAATAAATTTATGATAAATAAGTATTTTTATATAATAATTTATGTTATTTTAAAAATTTTAGTTTTAAAATAATATTTGAAAAAAAAATTAAAAATATGTTATTTTAAAATAAAAGACATTGGCTAACTTATTTATTGCCAATTGATTTTCAAATTAAACCGTAAACTTATAACCTAACATGATATTACAATCTAATCCAAATTATCTAATATGATTCATATTTGATATGATTTAAAATTAATTTCGCTGAATATGTGTGATCCAAAATTGACGAGATTAATGGTCAAGTAATCGTTATCTTGAAAAATTATACTGAAAAATAATTTTGTTAAATAATATACGAAGGACCAATAATATAATTTTTTATCATCCAAAATTGAAAATTTTAGGGTATGTTGAAGAATTGGATTATTATGCAAATTGGCCTAAACCAATTGTCGTGAGAAAATAACGGAAATATCGTGGAAGGCATCTCTTTTGGAAAGGAGAATATATACACAAGGCATAGTGTTGGAATTTTGGTCCCTCCTTAGAAAAAGTTGCATTTAAAATTCTTCAATGATTCGTATTCATTAGAGAGTAAAACCTTCGATTGAGATAGAATTCTATCCATATAGATAAGTACAATAATGCTAAAGGATTATTTAGATTTTGGTTGGATTCCGATTATGAACCGAAAACAGATTTGATCATTTATTTAACTTTAAATGAAATCAATGGCCAAAATCATGAATTTGATATGTGACTTATCACCAAATTATTTTTCATGCAATATTAAGATATAAAAAGAAATTTCTATAAAATTTGAAAAGAAGAAAGCTTAATTAATCATTACTATCTCATAAATAATTTATTTAAAAATTTACGATAATGATTTGAAATTTGTTTTTAAAAATCAATCTTCGAATTAATTTTACATTTTGTTCAAAAAATCGGTTAAACAAATCGAATGTCTGATTTTTTGTCCACATAACACGCCTACACGGACGCCTAACCATTTAGGCAGTCGTCTAAATTCTTTTTTTAAATATTCAAAAAAAACTATGATCAAAATTTAATTTAACTTATATTAATAATATAAAATTAGTTTTATTGTGTTTTATGTAATCTTAAACATAAATTTATATTATATACATAATTATAAATTATCATATATATATATATATAAGATACTAAATACACTAAAAACTAGATTCCACGTAATCGTCAAATGATTCTTGATTTTTTCGTTAGGCGTTAGATCCATCTCAACCGTCCGATTAGTGTTTAGCGCATATTCGAACATGGTTTTTACCGAATCAAACCGTGGCCCAATTGAACTTTAATTTATATTAAGACTTTTCGGGTATGTTTGGCAATTCAGTAAGGTCTTACAATTCTTACCAAAATTCCTGTGGCATATATTATTAAATCTTAGTGTTCTATTGGAGTCGAGAGGGTAAAAAACAACAACAAAAAAGAAAAAGAAAATAGGTTCGTTAGTGCCGCAAAATAACTCTCCTACACGATTACACCATCTCAAATCTATGCTTTATTTTTTTTAACATTGTTAATGTCTTTCTTAATTAAGAAAAAGGCAATTTGGTCCACAGAAAAAGTGAATAGACTCGTATGCAAAATTCATTAGTACCCTCACGACATCATCACCACCATACAACAGTACAGATATTGCACGATTCATAATTTTCTGTGGGCGAAAATACACATCTAATAATATTATACCTTATTGAAATTGTTTATTGTTTCTTGAAATAATAAGAAAGTTAATTTTTCATAGTGGGTTGTACCTACAAAATCTAGTGACATCCATATAGTGACTACTCGGTTTGTCTTCACACGTATACTTGATATTTCTTTATTCTAATGCATGATTTATATCAATCTAACACTTCTATTATTATATCTTAACTTGTACATAATCGAACTTAAAATATATATAACGAATCACTAGCTAATAATAGTTTGATCATAAGAAAAAAAAATGCACAAGATTCAATGTATTTTATTTTTATTTAAAAGATATTAAAAATCATGTTTTGTAGTTCATATATTCAATTCAAACACAATTAACTTTGAATTTTGTCAAAATAGATTATGAAAAACATTTGGATATTACGGTTATAAGTTATAATATAATTATTGACTGATTTTATAACTATGTTATGAAAAAGATAAAATAAAATTAATTTCATAAATTATTTATAAAAAATAATCTATATATTATAAATATATTCGTTTGAATGTTATCGGTGATTAAGATAATTTTTTTTTTTATCTATTGTTGTGATTATAGTTACGACTAATCGTAAGTTTTTAATTACACTGATGTTTTAATTAACGTTTAAAAATTAGTGATACAAAACGTTTGATCACTACGAATGGCCAAAAAAATTTGTAACAGATAAACAAACAACAACTAATTATTTATCGATTTTTTTTGCGACATATAAACGAACACGTCTATATTACATTACATATATGTATTATTATGTACATGCATACATGTATTGTGTGCAATTTATAAAAAGAGAGAGTGTGTGTGTGTGTACGGAGTTGTACCAACAAGGTGGCGAGGAGTATTGGCCTCTGGTGAGCCCAAAGGAGAAGACATATGACTCAACGATAGATATGTTTCAAGTTTTAAGAAATTCAACTTGAAGACCTCAACTTTCATTTCCTTTTACAGCTCATTCCTTATCATTTTAAACTGAAAGTTATGAGAATTCCACACAATAACATATATAAAACTGTTTAGCTTTTTGACGTAGCTAAAAAAAAAGAAGAAGATCTTTTACATCCTTATGAAGTGATAACTGGGGCCTACGTAGATGGTAACAATTACGCGTTGGCCGCTTTTTGTTTGAGAAAGAAAATGCTTGTTTTGCCACATATCTTACTATTCTGAACAACACAGATGCATGCCTCTTTGCAATTTTCACTAACTGGTAAATTTCGTATTTTGTTTTCACATTGAATATTTCTTTATAAGAAATATCTAGAACATAAATAATGGTATGATAGCAAATAGAGCTAGGTTTCATGAAAAGAGAAAACAATGATTAATTAGAAAAGAATATGAAATAAATTTAAATTTTAACGAATTCATGATCCTGTTATTATTTATATCTATCAAATATTGGAGCAAAAACTCTTTGATTTATTGTTGTCTCACGGTTATGAAATTTTTTCTAATCAAAACTAAACAATATGCAAAATATTTACTGATGAAGGTATAACTAGATTTAGATTAGTAAAAATTGATGGAGAAAAATATTGATACATTATAATTGATTAAGTATTTAATAAATATAAATTAAAAATAGAAATATTTATCTGTTATTTAAAATATTTTTTTAAAAAATTTAGTATTTATTATATAAATAAAATAAACAATCAGATTATACAAATGAAATTAAATTATTTATATTTTTGATAGATAATATTATTAAATAAGGTAAATAATTGTAGATAATAATAAATTTAATTAATTCAAAATTTTGTTTTATATTTTATATGATTAATTTTTAAAAATCTTGATACCTTGTTTTATATTGTATTTTTAATGTTAGAATATTTTTATATATTAAATATTTTTTAAATTTTATTTTCTTATATTTTAGAATTTTATATTTTATATTAAAAGGACAGGGGCTAAAAATTGATTTTCTAAAAATGAGCAAAATATGATACATGTCGGTTATAAATTAAAGAGTACTATTACGGTACCAATAGACAGCTGTAAGGCACTGCAATGACTCGTCGCAACTCACCCAATAAACGGCGGCGTTTTCCTCCATAATCGCTTACTTCTTAGACATTTCCTCAACCAACTTTATACTTTTTAAAAAACTTCCAAATAAATAAGAAATAATCTTTATAAGAAAGTCACTGGTCTTTATCAATACAGCAACCGAATCAATGTAACAATCCAAAAGAAATTCGACTCTTTGCTTTTAATTACGAAAGTACCAGTAAAAAATAGTATTAATAAAATTCTTATAAAAAAAGGAATAAAATGAGGGTGATGTTATTGTTTGTATACAAAATTACAAAATAAAAGTGGAATGTTTCATCTCTCTACGTCAGAAATCATTATCATTTTTGTTCATTACTTTGAAGTTTTATAACCATACGGGTTTGGAGAGGATCGGAGATCCCACTATGCAAGAGAATGGTATTATCATCATATATGTATAGCTAATGTATGATGAATATGTGAAAACGTATAATATAAGATGGACCAGACAATTTGGTGTAGATAGAGACAACTGTTTCTCTACTATTGCGTTTTGAGCTGTCACTCAGTAGAGTTAGGTTTTTAAAGTATGCTTCAATGGGTAAAACATATGCACAATAAGAATTCTTCGAGATACATCTAGATCGAGTGATAATATCTTATATATTTATATGAAATGTTTACCATATATATTCTTATAATTTCTATGGAGAAGCATATTGTGTTACAGAAAACCATATTTTCATTCGAATGAAGATTGGAGAACTATTACACGGACCCTTTTCACATGTTATGTCTCTTAGATTATATATTTATGCATTGTTATTTGTTAATAATAATAAACAATATACAATGCTATTCATCGATAATTTTTATTCAGGATTAGAATAGATTATCCGTAACAATCATGGTTTCTTTATTTCAGTTGGAAGGAGAAAATTTTATGAACGTTATATAATCATTGAAATAGAATTTAGTATACTAATCTGGGTTATCCCGTATACGTGATCTTTGAATTATCGCTCTGTTATTTTTGAAAATAATAATTTAATATTAAATAATTTCATCAACAACAAAAGTCTATATCTACAATATTAACATTATATTCAAACGATTGAACAATGGATATCTGAATTCGAAGAGATTCAATTTCAACACCAACCACATAGGTGATATTTTGACATTGTCATCTATTATGTTATCTGTTAATTAGAATATTTATCATTGTTTTCTTTTCTTTTAAAATCTATTGTAAACAGTAATATTGATAATTAATAAAGTAACTATTGTTGGCAAAAAAGAAAACAGTATATATATACTACGAAATAAAACCGCTTGTATGTTTCGAGGGGGTAACTTTGTTTAAATTTATTTTCCATGACAGTTTGAAGAAAGAAAACTTAAACTATTCAAGTAAATTAAATAAATGAGATAAGTATGTTATAAATTATGGAAATTTGTTCATTCTATTCTAATAATTTAGTTGAATTCCGCCGAATAAAATAACGTCTCCAAGTAGTTACAGATTATCACATAATTTTAAAATTTTGTATGCCTACTTTTTTAATGTGTAATTTGAATAGTTGACTTTTGACAATGTTGGCCTTTTTTCTTAAATAAGATTAGCGTTAAGCTATTATGGAATTATACATCCACTGGTTCTTATAAATTACATTTGTGATTTTTTTTTGTTTACTTATTCGTAATCTTCTAATTTTTTTCTGTTTTCATTTTTCCAAATTTTATTAAATTATAACCCATTCAATATTATCAACTGAAAAGCAAGAACTAAGTCACAATAACAACAGTAACATTTAAATACCTTTCATCAAAAAGAAATACACCACTGTAGATATCTTCTCCCATCGAGATTATCACTCCTCAAAGCTTAATTTTGAACATTTCTCATTTTTAGGCCCAGTATAGATTGCAGTCTGTCTAATAATTCTCAATGTTTACTACAATCATTTGTTTGATATTTCTGCCTTTGAATAGAGCAATGAACAGAATGTGTATTTTAGAGACTTTCTACATACATTTTCTTGACAAGACTAGTTTGGAATCCAAATTCTGTCTCCTAAATATATTTTTCTCTTACATACTATATTTAAAAAATATTTCAATTGGGAAATATAATCCTAAACATGAAAATATAAAATTAAAATATAATATATCTGGCTCAAAATAATAATTTTGGCCTATACAAGGACAACTAGCTCTTATAGTTTCATTATCTCTCACTCTAGAAAACGAACGAAAGGCATGTCGTTTTATTTGTTTCGTTGTTGTTAGTTAGCAACACGCTGAATGACGATAAACATATTTATTATGTTTGATTTGTTATTTGCGATTGAAAGAAGGTTAAAACAGGTACAAGAAGATGAAGACCATGATTTTTTTAATTATTGTTTTCGTTTAAAGTGTTTAGATACATTCATATTCTTGCTACTTTTATGCATGAGTGAGATTGGTGAAATATAAAATCATAATTCGAGATTCTTTGACACTTGTCAGTGCTGCTTTTGGTTTTGACCGTCACGATTACCGCAAAACAAATAACACACAAAGTTTAATAACACAGTTATTAAAAGAGTTCCCTCAAAACTTAGGTATTCTCTTCTCTAAGATTCAATCACAAATAACTCACGACATACACCATTAGGAGTTTTTCACATCCTTATATACATCTGATTATTAGGTTAAATATGATAGAGATAAACATAAACATTAATCTAGCATTATCACATTAATAATGTTGGATTATTTTATTTTGGGCTCAGATCGATTTTTAAGAATGGGTCAAACCCAAACCCATCTCACAAATCTCCTTCTTTTGACCCACTTATAAAAATGAAAACCCTAATTTCATTTTCATTTCTTTGGCCGTTTTTTTCTCTATCTCTCCATTTTCTCTCTCGAGAATCTTCTTCTCCCTAGGCGATTTTGCCTCCTCCATTTTCGGTGTCTTTTTCCTCTTTTCCTTTTCTTTTTTTTTCTCTTCCGGCGAGTTTCCTCCTTTCTCGGCGGCTCCTCCTTTTCCCGGTGCGTCTCCTCCTTTTCCGGTGACTCACCTTTCCGGTATCCCTTCTCCCGTGAGTTTCTTCTTTGATTTCTTCCTCAGCGACTTCTCTCCTCGCGTTCCTCCGGCGTCGTTTTCTTTTCGCGAGCAGATCTGCTCCTCCGGCGTTGCTTTGTCGCCAACAATCGCCTCCGATCTGTTTCCCCCCCGCGAAGAGACGAGCTCGCCTCCGTTTTTTGGCGACTCCTTCTCTTTCCGGTGACGCGAATCACCTTTCTTTTCCGGCGATTTCACCTCCGTTTCCAGCAGCTAAGTTCTCCGTTTTTGTCCATTTTGCATGACGATTTCTTCGTCTTCCATGAACAAACTCTTTTCTGTGGCTTTTCCAGGTGCATCGCCTCCTTTCTTGGCGGTTTTCCGGTGCTCCTCCTCCTGACGGCGGCCAGGTAACCTAAGTCGCCCTTAGGTTTTTTTTTAGATCTGGATTAGATCTAACCAGATTTGGTTTTGGTCTGACCAGGTCCGGTTTAACTCAAACCGGATTTGGTTTAAATCTGATTTACAACCCGGTTTAAATCCGGTTTAGAATCCCGGTTTAGATCCGGTTTACAACCCGGTTTAGAATCCGGTTTAAAACCCGATTTAGAACCCGGTTTAGAACCTGTTTAGAACCGGTTAAAAAACCTGTTTTAGAACCTGTTTAGAACCGGTTTAAGACCAACCCGAACGGGTTTGGTTCTTGACCCGAACCGATTCATAGTTCCTTTCTTGCATTTTCTTTCTAAATCTGATCTCGATCTAGAATGCTTACTGGAACTTATTAACTCCACTTGTTGATGTTTGCTTGAAAGCTGTTTTTCTTTGAGCTCTTGAACAAAACCAATGTGCTTTCATTGTTTTGGTTTGTTTGGTCGATTCCTTGGTTTATTTTAACAAGCTGTTTTTCTTGTTATTTGCGAGGTACCAATCGACCTGGGAGCTCCTCCTCCAGCTCAGAATATTCTGAGCTGGGTCAGTCCTTCCATAAATCTCGTGCCAGGTAATGACTTAGTCATTAGGTCTGCAGGATTTAGCTTAGTATTGATCTTTAGGATTGTAACCCCGCCTTTGTCAATTATGTCTCGGATAAAATGTAGCTTGACTTCTATATGTTTTGTCCTTTCATGATAGACACTGTTTTTAGACAAACATATAGCGCTTTGAGAATCACAATAGACTTTTGCAATACTGTTTTCTGGAACTAGACCCAATTCACTGCATATCCCTTTTAACCAGATAGCTTCTTTGGTAGCTTCTGTTAAAGCAATGTATTCTGATTCTGTAGTGGATAAGGCTACAACGTGTTGTAGACCTGAT
This sequence comes from Pugionium dolabratum, assembly GCA_018901945.1. NCBI lineage: Eukaryota > Viridiplantae > Streptophyta > Magnoliopsida > Brassicales > Brassicaceae > Pugionium > Pugionium dolabratum. Next base: position 13,849 of record JAEVFF010001240.1, on the reverse strand, counting down.
TTCCAACTAACAGAATTTCCTCCCACCTGAAATAGATAACCAGTAATAGACCTTCGTCTATCTAAATCTGCAGCAAAGTCTGCATCACAGAATCCTTGAATGTCAAATTCTGAATTTCTTGTGAATGTCAATGCCATGTCTTTAGTACCCTGTAGATACCTCATAATCCACTTTACTGCATTCCAGTGTGCTCTTCCTGGATTGCTCATGAACCTACTCACTAACCCTACTGAGTATGCTAAATCTGGTCTAGATCCAACCATAGCATACATTAGGGAACCCACAGCACTAGAGTAGGGAGTCTGGTCCATTAGTGCAGCTTCCATAGTTGTTTCAGTCTCATTCAAACTTTTAAGTTTGAATTGAGATCCTATGGGAGTTGTTACTGGCTTTGAGTCTGACATGTTGAAAGTGTTCAGGACTTGATCTAGATACTTTGTTTGGGACAGTTTGAGAACACCTTTCTTTCTGTCTCTGATGATTTCCATACCAAGAATCTTACTGGCTGGTCCCAAATCTTTCATTTCGAATTCTGACATCAAACTTTCTTTTAGCTTCTCAATTGCTTTTTGGTCTCTAGAAGCCACTAGCATGTCATCCACATAGATAAGCAAATATACCTTGTCTTTTTGGTCAGTTGATTTAACATAAACACAAGGGTCATGTTTGCTTCTGTGAAAGCCTTGATTGATCATGAATTCATCAAACCGTTTATTCCACTGTCTTGGGCTCTGTTTGAGTCCATATAGGGATTTTGACAGTAAACAAACCTTCTTCTCTTCCCCCCTTTTTATGTAACCCTCAGGCTGTTCCATAAAAATTTCTTCATCCAAGACTCCATGTAAAAAAGCTGTCTTCACATCTAGCTGTTCTAGGTTCAGATCTTGGTTTACCACAACAGACAGCAGTATCCTTATTGATACATGCTTAACAACTGGTGCAAAGATTTCATTGTAGTCTATTCCTTCCACTTGTGAAAAACCTTTAGCAACCAGTCTAGCTTTGTACCTAGGTTTTTCAACTCCAGGAATTCCCGTTTTCCTTTTGAAAATCCATCTGCATCCAATGATTCTTTTGTTATCCGGTCGATCCACCAGTTTCCACGTTTTGTTTTTAACCAAAGAGTTCATTTCATCTTCCATGGCACCTTTCCAAAGATCCCATTCTGTGCTCCTACGGGCTTCTTTGTATGAATTAGGTTCCTCCATATCCACGGCTACCGCACCAGAGAGTGCATATGCTACGAAATCAGTGTCTAGAAATCTAGAAGGTGCTCTAGCATTTCTTCTCGTTCTATCTCTGGTTAACACATAGTTTTCCAGATTTTGAGAACTTTCTTGTTCCTGATTTTGGTCTAGCTCCTGCACCTCAACTTGCTCCATTTGAGAGTTGCCTGTTGAATCATCCTCTGATTCTTCTGATTCAGAAGATTCAGAAATTTCTCCTCCTTGAGAATTGTTTTGCTGGTTTGTGTCTAGGTTTGAGGGTCCCTCGATCAGATCAGCTTTGAAGGTGACCTTCTTTGTCTTCTTCTTATTTTTCTCCTTCTGATCTGGTTTTTCTGAAGTTTTGAGTGTGTCCTTGTAGATCTGTTCTTCGTTAAACACCACATTTCTACTAATTTCACACTTGAGTTCTTCAGGAATCCATACCCTGTAACCTTTGATTCCTTTTGGATATCCCATGAACACCCCTCTTACAGCTCTAGGTTCTGTTTTACCTTGGACAGTATGCACATATGCTGTGCAACCAAACCTCCTTAGGTTTGTCAAATCTGTTTTTACTCCTGTCCAGATTTCTTCAGGCAGCTTAAATTCAACGGATGAATTTGGTGCCCTATTGATTAAATAAACAGCTGTTGATGCGGCTTCTGCCCAAAACTGTTGTTCCAAACCAGTTTCTGTTAGCATGCATCTCACCTTTTCCATGATTGTCCTGTTCATTCGTTCGGATACTCCATTTTGTTGTGGAGTATATGAGCAAGTCTTGTGCCTTTTAATTCCACTCAGCCTGCACAATTCGTCGAACTGATTGTTGCAGAACTCCAACCCATTATCAGTTCTGAGACATTTGATTTTCTTTCCTGTTTGATTTTCTATTTCCGTTTTCCAATCTTTGAATTTAGAAAATGCTTCCCCTTTTGATCTTAGGAAATAAATCCATGTCTTTCTTGAGTAGTCATCAATGAAGGTTATGAAATATTGACATCCAGCAAGACTTTGTGGTGTTGAAGGAGAACCCCATAAGTCTGAATGAATATAGTCCAGTATACCTCCTGAATTGTGTGTTCCCTTCTTAAAGCTTTGCCTCTGTGATTTTCCTAAAACACAGTTTTCGCAAAACTCCAATTCTTTGATCTCTTTTTCTGGGATGTATCCATTTTTGGCTAGAATCTCCAATCCTTTTGCACTCATGTGTCCCAATCTTGAGTGCCAAAGTTTAGTCATATCTGGAATTGCTTTTGTCACATTGATTTCATACTTTGTGACTATTCCTTGCAAATAATACAATCCATCTTTGTATTTTCCAGAAATCACTTTCTTGCCATCTTTATAGAAAGTGATGTTGAAATCCTTTCCTTCATATGTGCATCCAGCCTTTTCTAGGAGTCCATAGGATATCAGATTCCTTCCTACAGTCGGCATGTATCGAACTTGGGATAGAATTACTTCTGTCCCATCAGGATTAATAATCCTAACTTTTCCCATTCCTTTCACCTTGCTGACTGTATTGTTTGCCATGAGGACGTTACTGCCCTCAAATTCTTCGAGATCAAAAAGAAGTTCCTTTTGAGGTGTAATGTGAAATGTACACCCTGAATCAAGAACCCACTCGTCACTGGTTACTTGTGTGCTGGCTGTGAGAATGAGCGGTTTTTCTGCTGCTACATTTGCTGATTCACTTTTAGAGCTTTCTCCTCTAGTTGGACAGTCACGTTTCCAGTGACCTTCCTTTCCGCAAATCCAGCAACCTTTAGACTTTTTAGGCCTAGACTTAGACCTTCCCTTAGACTTAGATCTTCCCTGTTTTGAATTTCTGTTTTGTGTCCTACCTCTTGGTGCCACAAGCAGTCCTTCAGAACCAGCCTTAGATTGAGTCAAGAGCCCTCTCTCCTTTAATTCCACCTCCTTGGAATATGCAGCAGTTGTGATATCTCTTACAGTTAGGGAATCTTTGCCACTCCCATACTTAAGAGTGTCCACCAATGATTCGTACTGTTTGGGCAGGCTGGTGAGAATCTGGATGGCTTGATCTTCATCCGAGATTTTCACATTCAGGCTGGCCAAACCTTGCACCATCTTTAGAAATTGATCCAAATTTTCTTCAATAGACTTACTCTCGTCCATTCTGAAGCTGTTAAACCTTTGTTTCATGTAGATCCTGTCTGGTAGTGTTTTGGTTTGATATTCATTCTCAAGTGCTTTCCACATTCCCAAAGGTGTTGGCTCATCCATCACCTTTCTGAGAATTATATCTGTTAGACTTGCACTTATCAGGTTCTTAACCCGTTTTTCTTTGGCTGCCTTAAGTGGATCTTCAGATGTTTGAACAGATTTAACATCATCATCTGATATTCCAGCTTCTGGTTCGACTAGAACATGTTCTAGTCCCATAAGTTCTAATGCTCCCAAGAACTTATATTTCCATAGACCGAAGTCTATCTTGCCATCAAACTTTTCGATGTCGAATCTACCACTCACTGGATCCATTTAGCTTACGTTGATTTTAAAACAGAAAAGTGTTTCTGTTTTTAAACTTTGTTGTTTGGATAACTTGTGATTGAATCTCTCCTGAATTTCTTTGGTATTTGTTTTGCAGGTACTTTCGTGTAACCAAAGCTCTGATACCACTTGTTGGTTTTTATCGTCACGATTACCGCAAAAACAAATAACACAGAAACCTTAATAACACAGTTATTAAAAGAGTTCCCTCAAAACTTAGGTATTCTCTTCTCTAAGATTCAATCACAACTCACGACATACACCATTAGGAGTTTTTCACATCCTTATATACATCTGATTATTAGGTTAAAAACGTAATAATGATAAGGATGAATATGATAGAGATAAACATAAACATTAATCTAGCATTATCACATTAATAATGCTGGATTATTTTATTTTGGGCTCAGATCGATTTCTAAGAATGGGTCAAACTCAAACCCATCTCACAGGAAACCAGGTGGAATCTTCCAAATGAATAAAGAAAAGTAAGCTCGAGGATCCGACTTGAAGTTGAAGCCGTCCACATGCCGGAGATTCGCAAAAAAAACACATCACGTGTCATTTGTCTAAGGGACAAGATTCAATGAGTCAGAGAATGCGAATTGCGTACCGGTCAAGATCAAATTACCTTTGATTGTTTAATTAGGAGAATCCCAAGAGCGTTAAAAAAAAGGTTTTTCATTAACTAATGATTTAAAGCTAGTTTTAAAGTTTTATTCGAACTCTAGATAATAGAGTAGAAAGAGGTTAGGTTATAATAATCTGTTGTTGCTTCCTTTTGTGTTTTCAGCTACAATTCAGCCAATAAATTTTGATTGAGAGAGCACTGGCAGTGGTCTGCGTTTGTGTTTTACAAACGCCAATCGTCGTAAATCAGCAATTATGTTCAAACAACTGTGCCACTTCTCAATAATTTCACAAGACGTATCATGAGATTGTTCGAGGATGCACCGATACATTGCACAGTTGAGAACAATCCCTCCTCAGAAAAATGGGATCATCACTAACGAGAACTGCGAGATTACTGGAGAATCAATTTATGAACAGAGACAAAAAAGAATCAAGAGAAGGTAGATTTTGGGTATCGGGAACATAGCTTATTAGAACAAAGACACTAAAAGCACCAGAAGACAGACACAGGCTGTACAAAGAAGCATAAGACATACAACACTACGCACATCATCACCAACCATTGATAGCAAAAAAAAAACTCATAGAAAAGTCTCTTGTTTCCTATATTATTACATATGTTTTTGCTGTTACAGTTCGAGACTTGAGAGAGATCTTGTCCCTTTTTTTATTCTCTCTCATTTTCCATCTGCAAGAACTGCTGCTCCTTCCACCTGTGTCCACCACCATTGTTTGTGTTATAAGCCTTTTTAGATGATGCTAGAAATGATTTGATTTTGAAGAATTAATCACCTTGAAGGTAGCTCCCCAAATTTCTTCCTCATTAGCAGGAACCGCAGTGATCTTGTTCTTAGGATTCTCAAAGCTCCTAAGTCCACCTAACGCAGTCGAGTAATAACAGCCTGCAACGCATACGTCCACGACCATTTAAAATCGTTTCAGTCGAGCTTGTAATGCCCTGAAATGAGTGGAAACAACAACCCAAAAAAAGACCAACCTTGAGGGAAGGAAGCAAGAGACTTGCCACAAGCACCTTTTAGCAACTCAACATCATCAGCAAATGCCACATACCCATCAGCTGTTATCCCCCAATACAATGGAACCTTACCAACTTGATCCTGCAGCGAATTAAACCCAATTTTACGGCGAGATTAAACCAACCTCACCGTTAAAAAACGGTTGTTGAGGAGGATAAAAGAGCTTACAGAGGCTACAAACAGAGTGGAGGTTGATTTATCAAAGACCACAAAGGCGAAATCGCCACTTAAATGAGCCACGACATGGTTGGCCGGGTAAGGAGCTCTGTCACGTAGAGTCTTGTAAGCCTCAATGACCAAGAGAACCTCGTTTGTATTCTTTGCTAGCCCATATTGCTGCTTCAAGCTTCCTAAGTTTTCAAGTGAGCCTTGGAACAAGCAGAATATCTCATCCTTAGCCCCAAATGACCTGCATCAATTAAAACAACAAACATTTTAAGACAAGCCTAAATATTAGAATAGTTAGAATGATGCGTGATGAGTCAGCATCCAATCTCTAAATAAACATACAATTATGAATATATTGGTATTGATATGGGCAAGAGCTAAATATAGAATCATAAGGCTAATATTAATGGTTGTGGGGTTTAATTATAGGGTTTGGTTATTGGTGGACCAACCAATGCTGCCTGTGAAATTTGGCCATACCAAATCATATCCGAAACACATACAGTCCATAGTTATAATACTATTTCTCGTTTATGATCATGGACCAAGTTTTGTCCACTTTAAAGTTTATGATTAATGCGTAATAACCATTTTCTACCATGATCTATATCTTCTTCATTTTACTCTTAAATTGATTATCGTATGCATGAGTCAGTAACACATGCAAGTACTAGAATCATCTCTATTGATGCACAATATCATACTCAGTTCTGGATCAATAAAGGGTTTAAAGAAATCTTTTTTTAACCAATGAGCTAACTTACTTGGATAAGTACTCAAACATGGAAAGAAAAATCTCATATAAATGATCCTTACAAATTAGGATCAATTATTTTAAAACAAAACGTCCTATGATGTATATACCATGTATATGCATATTTCTTAAAATATAGTCTACAAAAGTTATTTTGATTTCACTCTAATTATTGTTCGGGCCCATACACCACACCACTAACATACATCACGTTAAATCAAACAATTATGTACATAGGAATCTAGTAAATATCACATAAAGTGATAAAACAAAATTATCCCCAAAATTAAATCTAAATAATTTATTTTCTCTAATTCCCTATCGTCCCTGCAATTTAAGATAGGGATCCCTTTAAGATAATAAAACCAGACGAATCATACACGAAGTTGACTCTATGTTGTTTTGTATTTATGACTATTTTCCAAACCGTTCCTTCTCGTTTAAAACTTGTTCTTAAGCAAAGGCTCGAGCCAAGAATTAAAACGCTCGAGTCCTCGACGCGACGATGATCTAATCACCGTCCGATCAACAAAATCGGAAGGTGTAAAAACTTTGGAATCATCGTAAAGCTAGATTTAAGACAAAATGAGAAATTCGCCGGCGACACGCCGACATACCTTGGCCGGAGAGGACTCTCGTTGTGATGGCTGTACGCAAGCTGCACATAGTCGCCGACTTGTACAGTCACGGAGGATGGATTTCTCTCTACGAACCGGTTCAGTAGAGCAGCTCCTGTTGTCTTCGGCGACGGAGTTCGACTTCCCGCAGCCACCAACTCTTCCGGCGGCGAGACTATCGCTCCATTGAAGATACCCAACATTTTCTATCTCAATTTCCTAAAAAAGGGAACTATTTTTTTCGAATACAAGATTCTTTGAGTTCTCTCTATGGTAAAGAAATATTAGACATGGAGGACGAGACAAACGAGAAAGATGGTGTTTATTATATAGGAAGAGGATGAAGGATGTTGAGGGTATTTTTGTCATTTCAAGTGTTCCTGAATCTTCTTATGATTCCTTGATTTTTAGTCTCTTACACAGAAATTAACGTTTGACGTGTATACGTACTGAAATGACGCACATATACGTTGGTCCCACGTGGAAATGATGAAATCATTCTGGATCGTTAGATTCTACTTTTGTGAGACCTATCTTGCCATTACCGTGTCTTATCCAATCCATCTCCTTTTGCAAATAGGTAGTAACCAAACTTTACCAAAAATAAAGTTATTGAGAAATTACACCAACTATTATTGTAAAAATTCTGGTAATTAGCTAACATTTATTTATTTGAAATTCAACTTTTTCCATTTATAACGTAACATACACTTTTCTATTTATAAACATTCTTCTTACGAATTTATCTTTTTCCACCATAATATTCGCCATAATTTGCTTAGAAACCCAGCAAAATTTCATAAATGACACTGACTATGTATGAATCAGTGAAATTTTTCTGATTGCGTGGAAAGATTACAAGACAGATTTTTTTTGCTAATTAAGGGTTATTCAGTAAACATATTTTCTATGAAATCTATATATTAAACATATCTAAAGTGAAATCATTGTAGCAAAGAAAAAACAAATAGAAAGTTTATGATATAAATACTGAAATCAATGACATACATGGCTATTGGATCGGCCCATTTCTGTAGATGACAGAAGAAAATATTTCTTCGCTCGCAGGCCACCGCTAGAGCTCCCGGAGGGTGTCTCAAATTTTCCAAAACTGATTAGAGATCTGTGGATCATGGCGGCGGATAAACGGGATAAGGAGGAGGTGGAGGTGGAGGTGAAGACAGATGATGCACCTCCTAAACTCAAGCCTAGGCCGATCGTTCGTCTGGGAATCTTTCTCATTGCTCACAGTCCCGTGTTCAGGTGATTTTTCACCACCATTTCCTGAGTTTGTATGTTTTGACTCAATATCTGTTGGTTGGTTGATGCTTTGATCATGTTCTAGTGTGGTTTTTTCTGCCGCTGGGGTTTTGGCACTGCTGCTTTTACCGCTACTGGCAAAGAACACTTACATCTCCGAGAATGCTTTAATGCCAGGTTTTTGCATACCCTAAAGTCCAAATTTTGTATTCAAGTCTTGTTGTCAATTTACGAAAAATGAAAAACCGGCTTACAGTTTCTAGGCTCTGGGCATCTCATAATCTCATGCTTTAGGGTTGTTATGAGTGCTGATGATATAAGATAAAATAAGTTAAATGAATTTCATACAAATTCTTACATGGCTGATTCTTTACACTTGACTTGACACTGGGGGAATTTGGCAAATTAGTGTTCTGTACATTTGGAATCTATATGAGGGTTCAACACTGCTGAATCATGTCAGTTAATGGCTTGCCAACTTCAAGTGCTTTGTTGTTTAGGTGTTTTACATTTTTTTAAAACTCTATTCTTCAGGCTCTGCACGGTCTATGCTCTCTCATCGGGATGTTTCTGATGGAAGCAAACTGGTGAATGACCTAGAGAGGTTTAGTCTGAATCATGAAGGCCAGGGTGTGTATGTCTTTCCTCCATTGTAATTCTTCCCACAGTTTTCGCATGAGTTAGAGCTCTCTTCTACGATTACAGGGAAAAGAAACTGCAAAAGTAACTTGTTTTTCTATTTACTTCTTTCTTAGTAATGAATTCCCAGCTGTGCATAGTCACGTTTAGTCTTTTTCCAGATGTACCAGTTGACATTCTCCTGTTTCTGCCCTTACCCAAGTAACTCTATGTTTCTCCATTTGTGTGACTTTTGTCTAGTATAGTCCAGAGGCTCATTGGAAACTACATGTCAGAAATGGGTGCAGAAGTCTATTATCAAAAGTTCCATCATGAAGGGAATCAATTTCATCCCCTGCATTTCTTCTCCAGTCCTGATTCATATACATTGGTGGGGAATGTCAGCTGTGCTTCTTATGGGGTCAATGTTGCAGGGATTATAAGAGCACCTCGTGGTGATGGAAAAGAGTCTATTGTGCTAGTTACTCCCTATGATTCTATAAATGGTGGAGATTATGAGGCTTTGTCTTTAGGAATTGCCGGTTCTCTATTTTCTTTGCTTACTAGAGTTACCTGGCTTTCCAAAGACATAATATGGCTTGTTGCTGATTCTCGTTATGGAGACTATAGACCTGTTGCTGCGTGGTTAGGTGAATACCACACACCTTCATTTAAAGGCTCAGATTTGCTGAAGTGTGACAAGCTTAGTACATCTGACAGCTTCAGACGAGCTGGAACAATGACTACTGCTTTGGTTTTGAAGGTTGATGGTAGAAGTGAAAGGTTTGAGGACACACTCAGTATCTATGCCGAGGCATCTAATGGGCAGATGCCAAATCTAGACATAATCAATGTTGTAAATTACTTAGCTGTGCACAGGCAGGGTTTTTATGTTAAGCTGGACAAGGTTGTGTCTTTACTTTCCTCTCCTTGGCTAAAGGTTATTGGGGAAATTTTTGAAGCTGTTGGAAAAGTAGCTCATATGTTAAATCCCTACTGGAATTTCGGTATCCCGGCAGCTGACTATCTTGAAGGCAGTGCTACCCTTGCAAGTTCACTCTATTCGCAGGTAAAAGTGTATAATTTTTATCTTTTCTTAATCAAATTCTTGTGGTTGGTCACACTGACACATTGTTAAGGCAGAAAAATTTTCATTATCCATTCTCATCAGGCCCTTGGTATTCCAACTGGTCCTCATGGAGCTTTCCGGGATTTTCAAGTTGATGCAATTACGTTGAAAGTTTCACCTAGATTTCCTCGTGAAAGTAAGGCAAGGCAACACGAATTCTTTCTCCGAGGGGCCGGGTGAGTTCTTGTCTTCATATTTTCCTTCTCTCCCGTTTTACACTGTATAGCTACCTCTGCTATTATATGTAAATTTTGTAACACTAAAGAAGTGCAATAAATCATTTATGCTTTGAATTTAAGAATCGTAATGTTTGCTACTCTTTAAAAGCAGGTTACTTGAAGGAACTATACGATCAGTGAACAACCTCCTTGAAAAGTTCCATCAATCGTTTTTCCTTTACCTTTTAACTTCCCCAAGCAGATTTATCTCTGTAGGCGTATACATGATAGCCTTTGCTCTTCTTGTAGCCCCTCTGCCGATGGTTGCAGCCTCTTTATACATTGATGGTTGTGAAGCTCTTACCAAATCCACTCATAACCCTACCAAAAATCTCAAGTCATGGAAATGGCTAGATGCAGCCAAACAGGTGTTTGCTTTGCACTTGTTAGGTTTCATCATGACGCTGCTTCCTTATTTCATCTGTCAAGTACCAGGCCAACATTCTCCAAGAAACCGCTCCATCATGTGGGCCACTACCTCTTCGTCGCTTCTCTTTATAACCTTTGTAACAGTCAGGGGTTGCTCTCCGTTCTCCTCTCGGCTCCATAGAACCAACTGGGCTGTCTTGAAATCAGTGACTATCTCAGCTGCTTTCGTTGGTCTCTGCCTCATGTCCATAATCAATTTCGCCACTGCAGAGATTGGAGCATTACTACTAGTACCAATGTGTCTAATGGCCCGGCCTATCAAACCCGAGTTGAGATCCAGACGCTTTAAGGGTCTGTTGCGTGCGTTTTGTAGCATGGTGTGGGTGACCAGCGGGTTTCCAGTCATGTTTTTTGCAATCTCCAAGTGGTTCATTGGAGAGAGTCTCGGGCTCGTAGGGTTGAGTCTTGGTGGAGAGTTTTGGAGATGGTTGGAATCGCTATGGGCGTGGAAGAGTGCGACGTATATATACATAGGTATGGTTCATCTTCCTTGCTGGCTCCTTTGCATCTGCATCTTGTTTCATCATGCTTAATTCTTACTTTATTCTTATTATTTATTTCATTATAAATGATGTTAAAACGATTTTAAAATTTATATCTAAACTATATTTCATTAGTTATTTTTGAAACTTGCAATATTTAGATTTTTTTTTTTTTTACACCTTAGATTTTTTTTTTTACACCTTAGATTTGTAAACTCAAAGATATAAACTCATCCAAGGGTCCAAAAATAGAATACAAGTAATAGAAAGCTTCTAAAGAAATCTACCAAAGGTCCAAGCTTTCAGGGAAAGCTACCAAACAACACATAAACAAGAGAGCACTTAGATGACTATAAATAGACCATCACTTTCACTACATCAACCATATCATTTCCCAAAACAAGAAACGAAAACTTTCTAGAATAATGGCTTCTTTGATCAATTTGTTCCCACTCTTTATCATCTTAACCCTACAAACTTCTCCTTCTCTCGCCACCGGCGTCAAGAAACCAAACCCACCGGTTTTTCTGCTTCCATTGATCAAAGACAAAGCTACGAATCTCTATTACACTAACCTCGACATCGGAAACAATAATCACTCTACTCTCACTCACAGCCTCGCCGTCGACATCGGCGGCGGCTCATCCGTTCTCCTCCGCTGCAATACAGCCGTGAAATCAGCAACTTATGTCCCAATTCGCTGCAGCTCCGCTAGATGCAAACAAGCCAAGCCCGACTTGTTCTGTTTCAGCAACACCACCATTTGCGGCAAATATGTCTCCACTTCCTTCACCGAGCATCCACTCAACACACTTCTCGGTCTTGACGCCGTCTCTCTTCTCACCTTGAAACCTAACGGCGCCACTAACACCGTCCGCTCGTCCTTTACTTTGACCTGTACCAACGACGCTAAAGCACTGAAGCTCATGCCGCATGTTGTTAACGGAACCACCGGTCTTGGAAATTCTTCGATCTCGCTCCTTTCCCAGCTCGCGTCAACGCACAGAATCCAGCGAAAATTCGCTCTGTGTTTGCCATCTAAACCGGCCGGATTAGGAAGTCTTCACATTGGAGGAGACTCTCCTTACACTAATGATGTCTCGAAGAATATAGCCTCAACGTCTCTGATGGTCGACGAATCGTCGGGTGAGTATTTCATCGAAGTGAAGTCTATCGAAATCGCCAGAAAGGTGATTCCTTTAGATAGGAAAAGCCGTGGAAACGCTATGATCTGTACTTTGGCTCCTTACACCGTCTTGCAGACTTCCATTTACAAGGCTCTAGTAAAGGAATTTGTGAATGAGGCAAAGATGTTGAGAGTCGAGAAGGTGAGGCCTTTCGAGGCATGTTTCAGCTCCAAAGGGATGGGAGTTGCGGCATCGGTTCCGGTGATTGATTTGGTGGTGAAGGGCGGAGCTAAGTGGAGGATCAATAAGTGGAATTCGTTGGTAAAGGTGAAGAGAGATGTGGTTTGTTTAGGGTTTTTGGATGGAGGTGTTAATATGAAGACGACAGAGATGGTGATCGGAGGTTTTCAGATGGAAGATTATCTTGTGGAGTTCGATCTTGAAGCTTCCAAGTTCTCTTTCTCATCTTCGTTGCTGCTTCGCAATACTTCTTGTAGCCAAAACTGAATTCTCTATATAAATCAATCTACGAGTGTAGACAAAACAAATACTTTAGTTTCTATAACAATGCTCTTTTTATGACCTCCAACATTTGCACTGTTACGTAAACCTCTCCTTCATACCAATCGTAGATATTGGGCTATTGAATATATCTTAATGGGCCAAACAAATATACGCATAGAAGATAAGAAAAACTCAACCAACTGAAAGAATGAAAGTTCCAATGAGAGAATTCTTTACAAAACTCTAAAAAAGTATTAAATAAAAAAAAACGGCCCATTAGATGATGTTTGTGCAATCACTCACATGTTCCCACTTGCTGTTACAGTCTCTTTGTGTAGTGGTGTGTCAGTTTTCATACAAAGTCATCGGGGGATTTTGTGTAATTACAGTCCTCAGATTCTCTGTGATCTCTCTCTCTCTGTCTCTTTTCAAGATAAACATTTCGTACCAATCACTTTTTATAACTTCTATTTACACTACAGTGCTTCACATGCCTCCTAAACATATGTACCCACTTACCCTTTTTTCTCTCGCCAATGTATAAATTTTTCTTTTCTTTTTCTCACCCGAGGATAATCAGCATTTCTTCTAAATTAATTTATTCTTATGGTTCGTAACGTACATTTTTAAAATTAATAAAAGTAGAGAGATAAAGAGAAGTGATATAATGAGGCGTGGGGTGTTAATGGAGAAAAGTAGGGCCCACAGTACATAAAAGAGATTCCAATATTAGATACGTGGGACCCATAATCCATAATTCCCCACCGTTAATTATTTCCCGTTACGTTTCCCGCGTTCCGTTTCGGATTTTCCGGTAAATTTAACTTTAACCGTTTTTTCACCGCTCGCTCTCAGATAGGAAGGGATTTTTACTTTTTTTTTTTGTCACCACTCTTTTATCAAAATACATGACGATCGTGTTCGTTTATCAGTTGTAAATTTTTGCAACTACGGTAAATTGTTATTCGTTTAATTCTACGGCTGACGTTGCGTCTTGCGTTATAATTTTTTGGATCGCTGAATAAAACAATAATACAATTAAAAATCTGCGATCAACGATAACCGTAATCATTGATAATAAACAAATAAAAAATATATACCGCAGCCGCAGTGTTAACCGCAACTACAATCACTTGCGGCGACCAAATAAC
>JAEVFF010000124.1:0-448593 GCA_018901945.1 Pugionium dolabratum | reverse complement strand
TTTTTAAAAAATAATTTTATCGTAACGTGTTATTAAAATAAATATTAGGTTAACGTGTTAATGACACAATTAATTACAAAGAAATATATAAAAAGTAATATCATAAAATAACATCATTTTAAATTTATTTTTTAAATTTAACACATTAAAACTAAAATTATAAAAATAGCATAAACTATTATGTGAAAATAATTATTTATGTTAAATAAACTATATAAAAACTAAAACATAATTTTTGAGTTCACTTTTTCTAATTTATGGTTTAATTTTTTTATTAGGAATAAATTTTTAATTATTTTAATATTAAATTTATGCTATTTTGGAAATTTAAATTACTAGTGTTATATCTGGAAAAAAAACTTGATATAATGCTATTTTGTCAATTGTCCATATATAAATGAGTTTAAGTTTTAAGTTATTAGAATAAGGGTAATTGACTAAAATAGCACCCTTTCAAGTTTTTGTTCCAAATATAACACTAGTCATTTAAATTTCTAAAAATAACACAAATTTAATACTAAAATAATTGAAAACTTATTCCTAATAAAAAAAATTTAAACCCTAAATTGGAAAAAGTGAACCCAAACATTATGTTTTAATTTTATATATATTTTATTTAAGGTAAATAATTATTTTTACATAATAATTTATGCTATTTTGGGAATTTTATTTTTATTGTGCTAAATTTGGAAGATAAATTTAAAATGGTGCTATTTTAGGGTATTACTCTAAGAATAATTACAATATATGTCATTGTTATTAATTTAGTTAGAAAATCAATATATTTTATTAAATTAACCAAAAGATATTATTAAATTCGTGAAAATAAATTATTTTTATTTTCTTAATTTTTCTCCTATATAAAAATTAATATTAAAAATAATTTTAAATAAAAATTAAAATTATATAAATATCTAATTTATATTTACTAATAAATAATATTATATAATTTATAAATATGTTTTCTCACACTATGAGTATAAATCTAGTATATATTATATTATACAATTGTTGTACATGATAAATATATCCAATTCATGTAACAAATAACAACAACAAAATACTAATCATTGATTATCTCCTAACCAAATAAGTATAACTTAAATGATATTGTATATCAACTTCTTTGCTCAAATGCATCGTCTTTTAACTGTTTCAGCACATCATTTTTTCCCATAAGATCATAGTATATGAGTTCTCGAATAAATTGATTAATAATTATCACGACGAAAACTGTACTGACAATGACATTTCAGTAGCTTTTAATATTTATCAGTTAAAAGTTTATATTAATACGCTTACCCTATTTTTATTTCTGACACTAAAGATTCTTCCACCAGAAGTTTAATTGGTTCATATTTGTTTTTAAATTAAACTAAGGCCATAATAATTTTTTTACTAAAAAAAGAAAATTGTCTCCACAAAAAAGTAGAATAAATATTACATGTTAATGCCTTTCCTAGTCTAAATAAAATCGAAAAAAATGAATCGTGATATTTCAGTAGTTTTGTTATATATAGCTTAGATTTTATATTAACATTTTTAGGTAAAATTGTAATACATAAATGATTACCATCTGAGAAGTAATAAATGGGTTAGTGGTTACAAAGTTCTTATCCCATATGTGTGAAATTTAATTGCACTTTATATTATTGTATTAAATTTTAGTATTATAATATTTGATTATTGAATCGACCAAAACAGATAGTTTGGGCATTTATATATTAACCTTCTTAGCTTAAGCATAAGATTTTAATCAGTATCTTCGAAATAATATTTTAGGAAATGGTGCGTTTACCAAAATCTTCTACGTAAAGAATGTAATTCATTTTTAGTTTTAATAATTAAAACTGTTGTAAAAAACGTGAGTTTTTTTTAACGTCATACTTTCATTTTACTAACTTGAATAAGAAATTTATTATTATCCATGAGAACATGTTTCACTTTAAGGTAACTGTTAAATGTAAACATGAGCCTGTTGGTTTACTTCTAAAACTTCATATAGCTACAGCGACAATCTCAGTAAGTATGATACAGACCAAAGGAGAAACATAAGTGTGCTCATAAATAAATAAGAGAAAGACATCAAAAGCTTACTTTTTTAAGACCTCATCTCTCTGCTTGCAAACACAAATAACAGAAAGTTTCATACCACAAATACTGCAGGGAGATGGAAGACGCTAAAGATCAACCCACGCTTTCGTTCGTTTTACCATATATATAAAACCATTTTTTTAACATGAGAGACGCCTTGAACAAGACACAGACAGGAAAGAGGCATTGGTGTACCTGAAAACAGAGCTTAAGAGTTTCAGATTTTGTCAAGCTTCTCTGCCTTCACAACTGGGTTTGCTTTAGCTATAGCTTCTTGTGCAGCAGCATGGTAATTGAAGGAGCAGTCATGTATGTCTGCATAACGGTGTGTCCCGCAGAAGAGGTTACCACAGCGACATTTGAATCCAGTCAAGCCAACCCGTTTATTGCAAGTAGTACATCGGCTTGGTCCTTCCTTT
This sequence comes from Pugionium dolabratum, assembly GCA_018901945.1. Lineage (NCBI taxonomy): Eukaryota > Viridiplantae > Streptophyta > Magnoliopsida > Brassicales > Brassicaceae > Pugionium > Pugionium dolabratum. Next base: position 446,080 of record JAEVFF010000124.1, on the reverse strand, counting down.
GGTTTTTCAGCTTCTTCTGGTGCTACTACCTCAGCAACGACTTGGACAGAGGATGGCTGTACTGAGACAACCATCGGCTCAACGGATTTGGTTTCAACATCGACCAATGCAGCGGTAAGGGTTTCCTTTATGATGTTGCTGGATGATGATGTTCCAGACACTGCAGATGCAAACTTAGCTCCCTGTTCCTGTTGAAACAACATAGCCTTGTGACACTTCGAACACATGTTCATTGTGGCAGCGCTTCCAAAGAAACCACAGTTGTTGATACAGAGCTTGGGACCTTCTGGTGGGCTTTGGCATCCTGTCTTGTCGTGGTCCATTTCTGCACTCAAAAACAGTCATCCTCTGCTGTGGCAACATAGAATAAAGACATAATTTTTGACAGTAACTACAAATTCACTAAGTCTCACTAACGTCTCCGAAACAAATAAGCAACCGCTTTTATGGTAATACTAAAACTTAAAAACGCAAACAGATACTCCTAAGCCTGATTTTCAATTCCAACCATAAGTACCCAACCCAACAACAATGTGTAAGCTACTTTGCAGCTAAATCCAGAAGAGCACACCTAATAATAGGAAAATAGAAGTGTAAATAAATCACAGCGGATCAGATAAACTCAATTCTACCCAACAAAACTTTTCCTCACATAAATGAAATGTTAGAAATTAGCTTTTTATATCAAAATAAAAGCTAATATGTCATAGTAATTCATTTCAAACTTATAAAACCCATATATGTTAATCTCATTTCCATCCAATACTACCTTTCGTAGCAGAAATGTAATGCTAAATATTAGCTATTTATATTAGCAAAATAGTTCATAACCATCCCATAGATAATAGAAATCCACATAGCTAATCTCACTTGTATCCAACACTACCTTTCTTCACGGATATATATGAAATGTTCAAAAATTAACCTTTGAAAGCAGAACAAAAGTTTACAACTTTCATAGCAATCCATTTCAGATTTCAAGAACATACAAAATCCACATGCAAATAGTACCCTTCAATCAAATCATTAAAGCGTCGGGAACCATAAAAATGCATAGAAACTTAGAACCTTTTTCACATCAACAGCTTACCACTGAACCCTAAATTAAACTGGAAATCAAATACCAAAAATTTATTCACCTGTTTCCCCGAGAATCCTTGATCGATCGGTTCCTAATCAATACAAAAGAGACACAAAACCTACCACATAAGTCGACAGAAAAACCTCCCAACAGAACGGGGAAATCGAAATTGAAATCGAGACCCAAAACAGAATAAAAAAACGCTTAAAAGCAGAATAAAATTAAGAGAAACCATTTACCCTATGAATCTCTCCGAACAAGATCGTCTGCTGGAGAGATCCAGCAGAAGCTGACAGGTAAATGAGAGAAATACAAGTCGGGTTTTTAGGCTTTTCTCTCGTCGATATTTTTTAGCGACGTTTATATTTCATTCGCACCGTTTGCGCTATAGTCCTCTATGACGTGTATGTACCCAATTGGCTACTTCTCTTGATTTTTTTCTTCTCTCTTTACTCATTTCAAAATTTTAATTCATTTTTTAGTTAACGAAATGTTAATTTTTTTTTTGAGGAGATGCACAAATATACATACATGTTATTAAAAGTTCTATAACTGAAAAACTTTGTATTGAAATATAATATCTAGATGTAGAAACCAAATATTAGAAACAAGTAGAATATATTATATCCAAATACTATTATATAAGATATTTTTATGGGAGAATTACTAAATATGATTTAAAACTTTTTTTGCAAATGAAAAATTAATTTATAAACAAAATATTACAAAATTCATGAGGGTAAAAAAGTTATAAACCCTCTTTTTGACATAAAATAATGTAAAAATATCAATTACGTGATATTTCTTGCAAAGTTTGTGAACGTCTCGAGAAATCTGCATGTTTCTACATAAGTGTACTTTGGTAAACAGAAACAAAGAGACTTCGCAAGATACATAAAAAAATCCTACAAATTTGTCGAAAAGTTTGTTTTGTTAATAAACCATCTAAATCAAATTAAAATTATGAAATATGTAATTTTTTTAAAAAAAATGTTAATAATTTTTTTTATATACATACCAAAACAAATAAAAATTATAATACAAAAATAAAGAGATTAGATTCGATCTAATAATATCAATTGTTTGATAATTTTTGTTGTTATGTGTTGTGAGTTTAATTAGTTAAGGTTTGTGTAGAAAATTTATGTTAAAATTTGAAATATCATATGATAAGTTTTTTTTGTCACTGGGTCACAACGTACCGACCCAATAGCCCAATATTTTCATACGAAAATTTAGCACCCTCCTGCAAAGTGAGGTGGAGTCGAACTCCACACCACTGGGATGGATGTAGAGGTGGTACAAACACTAGAGACTAGACCACTTGCTCCTCCCTATCATATGATAAGTTTGAAAGTTTAAATTTACAATTTAAAAAAAAAAATTATTTGAGTTATGTATTTACTTACATATCTATACCATATTCACCTTATTTTTTATAAAATTTTTTTTGCATATTTAGTAAAGATAATTATTTAGGGTTTAGAGTTTCGTTGACGTAAATTTAACAAATCAGACTTCTACACAAACCGAAAATTTATTCAACTAAACCAGTTTAATTCGATTTAGAGTTTAGAATTATACAAACTTCTCAAAAAATCTGTACAAACCAAAATTTAATCAACCGGTCAAAACAAATTTGTAATAAAGTGTGATTTGAGAAAAAAATACAAATAAAACTTCTGTTGTGTTGTGTGAACAAAACACAAAACATACTGCAAAACATACTGCATGAGAAATTTGCACAAATCAAAATTTTACTAAACCAAAATTTTAATTTAACTGAACCAAAATTACAAAATAGATTTATAGAGAAATCTGATTTGAAAACAAAATACGACATAGATTTATCGAAAAATTTGATTTAGATTTTAGTTTGGTTAAATTAAAATTTTATTAAACTGAAATTTTAATTTAACCTAACCAAAATTACAAAGCAGATATAATGAACTTCGTATTTTGGATATTTTGAGTCATTTATCTTGTATTTCCTTTTCTTCTATTTATCGATTTTTTCATATTCTAATGTGACCATTCAAGAATCTCTTTTTCCGACTGGAAGTGTATTAGATAGGATTCCTATATTTAACACAGACACATCACACATTTGATTGTGAATTCCAGTGTAACAGATAAAATCATATTTTTGCACGGCCGATCAGTAGTTCTAACCTCTCTCACACTGGAAGAACAAATAATGACCATTTATACTGGAACAGACAATGATCTCTTCGCCATCGTTCATTCTCTTCTGATTAAAATGGGTCCAACTGTTTGAATTTCTAGCAAACAAATAAAATTTCGGTGAAGCAAGATTAATTATTCACTCAGAGAGTGGAGACTTTAATTTCATTCAGAAATAGATGTTATACTCATAAATAGCCAAATAGGCATATGTAAAACTATAAAATAATGGAAATATAAAATCTTTAATTATAAATGAATTACAAGCTTGAGAAATTAGTCAGAAGGGTTAGCTTTTAAACAAAATTTGGGCACTACATATCTAAACTTATTTTAGTACCCATATAAACCCTAACCCTCGATGACTCTGTAAACCGCCGTCTACAAAATCATCATCTTCGCCGTCAAAAGTAAAATAAGTAGTAATAAAGAAAACTAAATCCTCTACTAATAAAGAAGACTCCAGCCGATTCTATTACTTGCCAAACAAGAAAATAATACCTATTATTCAGAACCTACCTTGCCATGCAAGGAGAATAGAAAGATCAACCTTTTATTCGTTCCACATCGTGAAAACACCTCCTGGATTCGATCCTTGAACAGACTCTCCCGTATTCCATCCTCCATACAGTGTGGCTCCATCGGAAGGAGGCATATCGTAATCCACTTTAACCGCCGGAAACTCTTCCTCAGCCGATGATCCAACTGTCGAACTTGTTCCAATACCAATCCCATTGTTTCCAAGAAACCCTGAAGTGTTGTTATTATCTGAGACAAAACCGTGAATCAAACCAGGATTGCTCTGAAGATAAGCATTGTAGAGCTGCGAGCTTTGACTAGAAGACTGCAAGTAGTTGTTGGTTTGTTGTTGGTGAAGATGAAGCTGCGTCTGAATGTAACTATAAGAGTCATGCTCAGCGTTAGTGTTATAATGAGAGATATCGTTGTTGTTCTGTAGAGTAAGTAAATGCTGATGGTGAAGATGTTCAAATGGTTGTTGAATGCTTAGTGGGTAAGGTTGAAGCTGAAGCCTAGAGCTCGAAGCTACAGAGGTCGAGCCATTCGCTGCACCGTACTGATGGAAATTTGAGCCAAGAGCTATCATTTCCTCACGTTTTCTTGATGATTCTAGAGCTTGAGCTTCTTTTAGCCGTTTAGCTGCACCACCACCTATAGGAAGTGTGTTGCTCTCTAGGATGGCTTTCACGTCATAGCGGTTTATCTCAAAGTTTGTAACTGCGCTTAGACCTCTAAATTTTATCGCAGCTATGTCGTATGCTTCTGCTGCTTCTTCCTCCGTACCTAACGAAAACAAATGAATATAAACTTCCAATCTATGTAAGTGCATAAGTGGTTTATTCGCATGATTTTCTAACAAAAAGAATGAAAATGTTTTGTAATATATCATGTATCTTTGAATATAGTAACCCATTATACTTACTGAACGTTCCCAAGTAGAGATCTTTGTTTCCAGCAACTCGGCCTATCCTTGCTTGCCATCTTCCATGTTGATGATGCCTTGTTACTCCACGATACATCGATGCACCGCGTGAGAATCCACTGCTCTTCCTGCAATAGATTACGATGTTCTTTGATTAATCGGCCGATCAATGCAACGTATATACGTTCAAGATCTCCTGAAGAACAAAAGGTAAGACTCTCTCTGTATAGCTCTTCATTGCTTATTAAAGGTAAGACAACCTTCTTATAGCAGCCACAAACTCTTGTCTTGTCATGTGTTTCATCTCCTCTACTTCTTTCTCGTAGTTAGCAATCTAAATTATGCGACAACGAAAGTATAATAAATAAGGATATCATCAAACGTTGTTTTACGATTAGAAATATATATGTGTATATTTATGAAAATTTGAAATAACGTACTGGGAAATTGGTAGTAGTAGAGGGACCCCAATATTTAAGTGCAGCTAGATCATATGCTCTTGCTGCTTTCTCCTCTTTGTCATACCCACCTGAGTTTATATTCCGATTAGATTAAACATTCATTAGTATAATCTAATTACTTTAAAACACAATATAATCAATAACGAGGGGGAACAAATTATGTTTACTCACCTAAGTAGACTGTAGAAAATTCAAGAAGTCCAAGATTCAAGCATCAAGAACATATATATAAGAATAACGAGAGACATAGATCAGTCCGAATTCAATATTTCGATCCAGACAAGACCAAAAGTGAAAACTAATTTTAAATGATCAAATAAAATGACTAGACAGCTTACCTTGTCTTCCTTTCCTTGATTGTCCTTCTCTTCTACAACTATTATCCCAAAGATGAGCTTCATACCTACCGGTCCATCTATGTCTATATAACACCAAAAAAAGATATTTATATACACATTTCGTTATTATACAAAAAAATGAGACATTTTTTAGAAATCGAATTACCTTGTAACGCCACGATAGATAGAGGTTCGTTGTCCAAAAGTTTCCAAAGTCCGTCTCGGTGTAGCTTCAACGATGGCTCCTCCACTTGTGTTAGTAGTGCTACTACTATTATCGGCGCTGGTTTCACCCGGGGAGGCTTTCACGGTGGTGGCTGCTGAAACTGCGGCTCCAGTGCTTCCCATGGAAAGAGTGAGAGATTGCAAATTGTGAGCACTCTCTTGAAGCTCATAGTTGTTAGGAGTGTTAGAGGCACAAGTGAGAACGGTAGGTAACAAGCTATTTGTTTGGAAGTAGTAATCCGAGTCATTGGTTTGGTGAATGTGATTGTAAGGTACGAGGTTGTGGTCGGCTTGATGATTCTCCGATTTGCTCACTCCTAAAAAATCAGCCACTTTTGGAACCTCTCCTCCTTCGCCACCTCCACCGTGTGTATTTATCATATTCCATTCTAAAAAATAATACAATACACACAAGAATTTTGAAAAACTCTTTAAACATATGCAGTTGGTGCATCTGAATAGGGTTTTAATTTTGAATATGTCTAATCAAAAGAACAACATGTATATATAATATACCTTGGTTTTGAAAAGGGTTGTTGATATTGTCGTTGACTAAGCCGAGGTTGAAATGAGAGGTTTGTGAAGAGTGAATGTGAGGAGGCAAAGATGAGTGAGTTGGTGATAGAGGAAAGGCAAGCCAGTTGTTTGAATTCATTTTCTTTTGGAATCAAATCTTAAATCACCTTGATGTATGTGATTCTACAACGATATGAATTGTGAAGAAACAAAAACTGATTATTACAAGATAAAGAAAGAGATTTAGGATTTTATGATGAAGAGAGATTACTTATATACCAAGGATTGCGAGGAGAGGAGAGGAGAGGAGAGGAGAGGAGAGGAAGAGATCTTGTTTTGCTCTCTAAGTATGGCTGCAACACAACCTCTACCTTATACTTTCTTTCTCTCAATACTCTCTCTCTATCTATCTTTCTCTCTCTATATATCTCTCTCTTCGACAACCTGATGGTTTTAAACAAAGGAGAAGAAGATGTGTGTTAAAGTCCAAAAGATAAATTTAGGAAGCTTAACAGGTTTTTAAAGTTAAACCTATTACATAGCCAGCTTTAAATATAATGGTTTTAAATCTTATCAAAGATTTGCTGTAATGTAATTATCGACCATTAAAATGATGGAAATAGAAATAGAAATATAATATATTTTTTATCAAGCGCATGAGCCACATATTATTATATAAAAAGGTTAGTATATTGAAATGACTTTAAACTAATATATGTTGGAAATAAATGAATAGCATGAATTCAAATGAAGTAAGAAAATAATTATTCAAAGGTTACAGTAAAATAATACGTCTGTTTGACTGTATCTGTATATGATATTGCAATAAATTGTGACACGAGTGTCGTAAATAAGACAAAGTGATACATCCAACTGGAGAAAATCAAAACCCTAAAAGTATTTATCACTTATATTAAAAACCCAAACAAAAATAAAGTACTTCTCTCTATCTCTCTCTCTATCTCTCTCTCTCTATCTCTCTCTATATCTCTCTCTCTCTCTCTCTCTCTCTCTATCTCTCTCTCTCTCTAGATTACCCCATTAAAACCCAAAACAAAATCAAAATACTTCTCTCTCTCTTTGTCCCTCTCTCTCTCTCTCTCTCTCTAGATTACCCCACTTGGATTATTGGAACTCACGTCCCTTGTTTAATGCGTTTAATGACTCCCCAAAGCCCAGCATTCCCACACTCTGCAAATCATCTCTTACCATTGACCATTTTCTCTCTCTCTCTCTCTCTCTCTCTATAATCTTTGCATACACATGTAAGAGCATGGATACGTATTCGTATACGTATATATACGTGTACACATACATGCATACCACATTGAAATGAACCATAAAAACAACAATTTGGATCGATCCTCTTAATTAGATTTAGTATATTTGTAGACCTGATCCCCGAGTGTGTACGGACATGCAATATTATATAAAGACGTAATTAATTAAAATATTAACAAAGCACATTTGGAAAGAGTAAAAGCTACTCTTCGTTCAAAATAATTTGAATATGTGAGAGAGTAGGAACAAAAAATCTCCCAATAACATATTACTGAGAGTTTAATTTAGAGTAATACTATAAAATAACACATTTTAATTTTTTTTTCTAAATCTAACACATTAAAAATAAAATTTCTAAAATAACATAAACTATTATGTGAAATTATTTATCTTAAATAAACTACATATAAAATTGAAACATAATGTTTGGATTAATTTTTTCCAATTTAAGATTTAATTGTTTTTATTAGGAAGAGATTTTTTAAAATTCTTATTATACCCTAAAATATCATTTTTAAGTTTTTATTTCAAATTTACCACTCTAAACTTAAAATTCTAAAAAATAGTACAAATTATTTTCTGAAAATACATATTTATTATAAATAAATTATACATAGAGTTAAAACATTATATTTGGATTCTTTTTTCTAATTTAGAGTTTAATTTTTTCATTAAAAGTAAATTTTAGTGTACTTTAATATTAAATTTATGTTATTTTTGAAAATTTAAACTAATAGTACCATATTTAGAATAAAAACTTAAAAACCGTTATTTTTGTCAACTGTTTATTTAATTATTTTAATATTAAATTTGTTGTATTTTTGAAAATTTAAATCATTAATGCTACATTTAGAACAAGAATTTGAAATAATATTATACAATTGTTCTTTAATTTATTTAATTTTTTCTCTCACGTATAAAGGAAATTAGAAAACGAAAAAAGAAATGGAGTGGGATTTTGTTTTGGTTTTCCCAAGTGAAATATGTTGACCGATTAATCGAACTTCGCACCAGTCAAAGAGAGATATTGTTTAGTATATTTAAAATAAATAAAAATAGAAATTAACATAATATTTAAATGTTAAAGTTATAATTAATAAAGTCCTATGCACACTAGAAGCTTGTATATTGTGCTAAGAGCCATTTCTTTGTTTAGTCGCATGCCTTTGTGTCATCCATAACAACGAATGTGTTATGTGTCTATAATTAATTTATCTGAGACACATCAGTCTGAACTCTGAGTAAGAAAAGAAAACGAGTTCCCTTTTGAAGACATTATAAAGTGTTGGTACATATAGAATAAGTAATAAGTGATATCTCAATAAGAGAAAACTTTAACTTTACCAAGAAAAAACGAAGAAAATATTTGAGTGGAACAAAATTATCTTACGTTTTGCGAAATTATACGTAAGGCAATTCTCTAAATAGCTTATTTTCAAAAAAAATTTTCAAAAATAACATCATTATTTTAAATTTCTAATACTAACACATAATTATTATTAAAATATATTAAATCTTCATTTTAATAAAAAAAATAAACTATAAATTAAAAAAAGAACCCAAATATAATGTTTTAAATTTATGTATCCTTTATTTAAAGTAAATAAGTATTTTTATATAATCATTTGTGTTATTTAAAAAGAAAAGTTATTTTAGGATGTTAGATTTAGAAGAAAACTTTAAAATATACTTTATTAGGATATTATTCTTATACATATTCAAAAGCATAAACTTAAATTTGAAAACTCACATGACTTAAACAAGAATACTTCTATATATATGCATAGGTATATTTCTATAGCAAAGGCTATTGAGGAAAGATAAATAATAAATGAATGGCGAAACATGAAATCTAGTGTGTGTTTTTGTAACACTAAAAATAAGAAAGAACAAATATTTATGTCAACCAATCTTAAATGTATCTTAAATATATTATATGAAAAGGGTCGATTTTATTAGCGAGCAATATAAAATTTTCTAAAAACTTTTTTTCGCTTTCTTCCAAACTGAACTTACTCAGAGTTCAGACTGATGTGTCTCAGATAAATTAATGCTCCAAGAATCTAAAGAATAATAATCAAATAATGAAATATGGTAACACTGATCAAATGATTGTATATGCCAAGGATAAACAGTCATCGATCATACTATTTTATAAGATTTAAGTAAATACTAGATTTATATCCAAATCCAAGATTTTTTTTTAAATTATGTAATATTATTTATTAGTAAATATAATTTAAATATTTATATAATTTTAATTTTTATTTAAAATTATTTTTAATAATAATTTTTATATATGTAAATTAAATAAAAAATAATTATTTTTTACAAATTTAATAATATTTTTAGTTAATTTAATTAATTTATGCTCGTTTTAAAAATTTTAAATCATGATATATCAAGATGTAAATGTTGTTTTCTCTATATATATATAACATCATTATTGTGTTATGTTATATATAGTCTCCACAATAACTAAAAAAAAATTAGCATACAAAGCTAAAAGTTTGATCAAAATAATCTAAACACTAGATTTTTATTTTTATAATTTATTTAAAGTAATTGAGAAAATTCAGTTCATTTTTAATGTAGAAAATTTAAAGCAGTTTCCAATTTTAAACAAAAAAGCACCATTCTCTATATATATTAGATCAACGTATTATTTTACATACAACCATACATAACCTTATTGTTTTGTTATATATAGTATTTGGAATATCTAAAGTGTTTTCATTTGTGAAGAAAAACTAAATTATAAATTCGGAAAGGAGACCCAACATCATTTTATTATTTGGTTTATAATTTATTGAGTAATGGTAAAAAATCAAAATGCATTCCTAATAAAACAACTATTATCTTTTTTAGTTTCAAACAGAATTTGTGTTCTATTTTATGTATGCAATATATCCATTTTAATATGTTTGTTTTAAACTTTCCAAATTTTGATATATCCAAAAGTATAGATTTTTAGCACACTCACGAAAATAATTATTATGTGTGGTGAAATAAATTGAAAAAATATTTGAAATATATACTTGTTTTTTAGATAGAAAGAGAAGAGGGGAAAAGAAAGTGAAGAGAGAAGAGAAAAGAGTTTTTTTTTTTGTTTAAAATAATGTCAAAAATATGTAGGACTATTAAATATTTTTCGTAGGATTATTTTGTGAATTATAGTTCTATTTATGGTTATTTGTGCAAATTCCCCAAATTAATTTCTACATTAATTACTATCCTAATAAATTTTGACAAAACAACAAAATCCAAGATTCCATATAGAAGATACAATTGTAAATAAAAAATAGTTTAAAATACCATCAAAAATTCTTCTGAAAATATACTAATAGTTTTATTTTTCAAAAATATTATTAAAATATTATTTTTAAATACCACTAACAATCAAAGTAATTTTAAGAGGGCAATTTTATAAAATACCACTATTTTAAGTTTTGTATCAAATGTAGCACTAATCATTTATATTTCCAAAAAATAACCCAAATTTAACACTAAAATAATTAAAAATCTCTTTCTAATGAAACATTTAAAACCTAAATTGTAAAAAGTGAACCCAAATATTATATTTTAATTTTATATATAATTTATTTAAAATAAATAACTATTTTCACATAATAATTTGTATTATTTTTGTAAATTTATTTTTAATGTGATAAATTTAAAAGATAAATTTAAAATAGTGTTATTTTAAGGTATTATTATTTTTAAGAATGTAAATTTAAAGGTTGTGTTGATTTAATGATTATGTTGATAAAATTCAAAATCATGATATCGTTTTTATTCAAGATTTAGTCTCAATATCAGGTGTTTTGCATGTGACTTCTGGGAGTATTCAGATTTGGTATATGTATGTTTTGACCGAGATATTTGGAGATGAGCCCGTAGTATAAATTGATGGCAAAATTTTAAACTATCTTTGGAAATGCATCGGGTGGCATAGCTAATCGAATAGTTTTGAAAGCATGTGTAAACACTCGTAGTGAGCTACTGCTTTTATTGGTGAGCATTTTATGGAATTTGGGTTTATGAATTATTTATTATGATTTAGCATGTAGTTTTTAGGATTTAAAATATATTTTAATGGTTAAAGTTTAATTTTAAATTTGTGGTGTTTAAAAAACACTTTTAGTGATATTTCTCAAAAAAAAATATTGATAGTATGTTGCGAAGAAAAATTATTGAGTAATACCCTAAAATAGCACTTTTTAAAAAATTTCTTCCAAATCTAGCATAATAAAATTAAATTCCCAAAAATAGCACAAATACTTATGTGAAAATATTTATTTATTCTAAATAAATTATACATAAACTTAAAGTATTGTATTTGGGTTCATTGTTTCCAATTTGAGGTTTAATTTTTTTCTATTAAAATATAGTTTTAATGTTAAATTTGTGCTATTATTGGATATTTAAACTAATGATGCTATTTTTGGAACAAAAATTTAAAAATGTGCTATGATTCCTTAACGATCATCCCTAATAACTATAATAGTTTCAACGCTTTTTCTTTGTTGTTAAACTAATAGTTTCAATGGTCAAGTTATTATAACGATTTGTTGAATTTTTAATATAAAATGGGATCTTTTTAGAGTAATACCCTAAAATAGCACCATTTTAAGTTTATCTTCCAAATTTAGCATAATAAAATTAAAATTCTCAAAATAGCATAAATTATTATGTAAAAATAATTATTTACCTTAAATAAAATATATATAAAATTAAAACATAATGTTTGGGTTCACTTTTTCCAATTTAGGGTTTAAATTTTTTTCATTAGGAATAAGTTTTCAATTATTTTAGTATTAAATTTGTGCTATTTTTGGAAATTTAAATAACTAGTGCTATATTTGGAACAAAAACTTAAAATAGTGCTATTTTAGTCAATTGCCCATCTTTTTAAGTTACTTTTTTATTGTTCGAACCCAACCAAAACAAAAACAAAAAGTAAAAGGCAATAGTAGGAATGAGACAAAACTAAAAGAAGAAAGTGAAAAAGGTTTATTATATAAATTAATAAATCCAATTAAAATAAACGTAAAGCAAAGATCAAAGGAAGTTTTAATATTAGGAATTCTTCAGCTTTTGTCTGAATAAAGAAATATTTACAGAAATTGGGAAGAATCTAAGGAATTGAAATCTGTGTCGAGAAGAGTGAAGAAATGGTGCAATTTTGCTGACTTTAGTCCACCGTTTCAGTTTTTTTTGTTGGAATAAAACATAAAATAACAAAATTCACCTTAAATTTTATATAAGCAGATAAAAATTAGTTAACTTAAAAAAAATAATAGTTTAAAATAGTATATTTTAACATTGTTTTTCCAGATTAATCAAATTAATATTAAAATCTAAAATAAAATAAATATTACGTGAAAATAGTTATTTACTTTAGAAAAATTAAAATATTATATTTGAAACTTTGTTATATAAAAGTAAAATAAATTTAGAATCTAATAAATAAATGCTATAATTACATAATTTTATCTTAATTTATAATATCGATTCAGAGTAGATTGGGATTGCATCATGTTTTAGGAAATATAAAAGAAAAATGTAGAAGCTAAGAAAAACAATACATATAATAGTTATTTATATGTTTCACCCGTTTCTATTAGTTTCAGTTTTATATGTTTTACATATAAAAAATTGAAAAAACTGTAAACAGTAAGATTGATCAAATACATATAAAAGATTTTAAAACAATAGTGAAAACCTTGAAAAACACAATACATTAGTTACATAATAATGAAACACTAGAATTCCAATATTGATCATGTTTCATGCTTCTCTTATTTGGAGAATATATTATAAAAATATGTTCTTGATGAAATTCATGCTTTAAATCTTGTGCAAAGAAAAAAACCACACTAAATTTTAGCCTCCATTACAAAGTTGAATTTAACGAAACAATACTCAAAATGTTTTTTGTGTGTGCAGTTTTAGAAAGTTTAGGTAGTGGAATGCTTATTGATTATTAAATATCTTTAGAATTACTGTTATTGAATCCGTAATTTGGATTTTGGACAAATATCTTTAAAACTACTGTTATTAAAACTTTTTTAGATATTGAATTTATAAGGATTTTAAAGTATTTAGAGGAAATTGTTATTTAAAAATGCAAAGACGCAAATCTTATGGTTTTAAATAATATTGCAGAGAATTTTAATAAGAAATCACATAACCGCTTTATTGAATTCACATAAAAATTATTTAGAAAACTTACGAAACTTATAATCATTCAAAATGTTTATTTTCAATATACCTCTAAGTTTTCTGACTATAATGATATTTTGTAGATTAAAAAGATTAATATCATTATAAATATTTTACAAGAATGGTTTTTGAGTTTTAGTTCATGATTTTGATGTGTTACGGTGGACATACGGTGTATGAGCTTGAATCAGTGTCTTCAAAACAATGCTAAAAGTTTCGGCAGTACATTTATTAGTATCGATTATTTGTTTTATATGTTGGTAATTTAGTAACTTAACGTGTTACATATATGTAACACGAACTTTATTAGAAAACATTGTTTTAACATTATAATATTGTTGTTTTACCATAATATATATTTTGATAATGAATTATATGATTGTTTATCTTACAAATATGTTAATATGAAAATTAACCTTCAATAATTTAGATAATGCGGAATATAAAAAATTAGATATACATATTCATGTTTATATGATACAATAAAAATGTTAACATGTTACAAAATATATAACATTGCTAAATATAAAGTTAGCAATATATTTAAATATTTATCTACTATTATAAATATTTACTATGTTATAAACAATTATACATACACTAATATTTATATATTTTATCATGTGTATATCTAATCGAAATCTTCTCATTTAATGTCTCATCATCTATGATATCTTATTAAATATCACATATTATGAACAGTAATCTAAATGTTAGAATGAATACTGTTTGCATCAGTCATTGTCGGTGATAAGTTGACAATCATGGAAGAGACGATCGGTAATTTACTTTTCTGGTGCTATAGAGAAAATAGTTTTTTGAATCTCGTGACTATATCGCTAATTTTTTAAAAATTTTGGTTTATACAACTAATTAACTCTTTTTGTAAAGAGGATTTTCTTTTTCTTTTTGTTAAAAAAATTACTTTTAAAACCTTTTAAAATAAATAATGGGTTAATTTTCAAAATATACAATTCTTTGGAATAATTAAACTAAATCTCCCAATAACTATTACATGGTTGGGATGCCATGAAAGTATATGAAATTTTACAATTTGATCACCACGTAAACTTTTCTCAATATTCAAATATAAGTAAAGAACACGAAAACCTATTGAAATTTCTTGGGGGGAGGGGAGGAGAGAGACTGGAGAGAGAGATAGAAAGAGATAGAAAGAGATAGAGAGAGATAGAGAGAGATAGAAAGAGATAGAGAGAGAGATAGAAAGAGATGAGAGAGAGAGAGAGAAAGAATCCAAAGAAAAGCTATGGAGAGTAGTTTCAATGGTGAGTAGTGTGTGGTGGGAGGAATCGCCGGAAAAGTGCTCATGTCGCCACGAGATAACTCTCTCTCTCTTCTTTTACAAATCATTTTACTGTTAATAATACAAAGTATCAACTTAAGCTACTATCTAATATATATTTATTTATTAGTTATGCTCCAAAAATTGCTTGGAAAATTGAATATTGAAATAGTGTTTGTCTTTGTATGAAACATGATGTCGCATCATAGACTATTAGATATGTCTATCTCTGAGTAATCCCCAAAAACATAACCTATGTTTCTCCAACTTCAACAATCTAGTTATAGGTTATAGAATATATTTTAAATTAAAAAAAATTAAACATTTACACAAAATATTTTTCATTTCGTTAAAAACCTGCAACAAAATCTGAAAAATCCGATGGAGGAGTGAAATTGTAACCATCTCCTAATCCCACTTTTTTAGAGTAAAATATTCTCCAAACCTATTATAATTTCATTTCAAAATAGAGCAGTATTAAAGATATTTAGTGTAACACTATTCACCTTTCCATTTTGGAGTGGAACTTTATTTATTTATAATTTGGTCTTTTCATTGGTGTAAGTTATTATATAATTATTATTTAAAAACTTTGATTATTTTACATCTAAATTTATTGTAAATAATAAAATTAATTATTTATATTATGAAACTTTTAAAATACAACCATAACATATATTAAATAGAAAATACAATGATAAAATAATTTTAAAATTTAAATACATAAAAGTAGAAAAAATAAGAAATTTTGTGAGAAATTCAAAGATAAATTATAAATAATAAACGAGTTCCAAAAGTTTCAATTCTCGATTTATTAATCAAAGAAAAAGCTCGTTTTTCATTTTGAAATGCATTAGTTGATCATTTGTAAGACAAATATATTAATGATGATGATTAAATAAAATCTACTATTATATTTTTATTATATTGTTTTTTGTTATATTGTGTTATGTAACTTTTCCTTTATATAATTTTTTAAATTAAAACATCATTTTAATTCATTGAATATAATCAACAAAATAAAGGTAATGAATTAAATTCATAGTTTTGACAAGTAGAAGAGTATAACTACAAAATATCTATAAGTTAACTTGAAATCTAATATACTTAAGAGCAGATTCTTCTAACCAAACCAAAGCTCGAATTGAGTCCAAGTTACCAAATAGATCTTCAAACTGATACTCCCAAACCGAATAGGTTTGGCCCAACCAACGTAAATTCAGAAACTTTAAACAATCTGAAAGAAGCCCAATTCCAAAACCTCGTGATAACCAATGTAAATTCATTTTAAATTTGACCATCAGAATTGTCTGATTCATCATCATTTAGCAGTCCAACAAAGTTTCAAATTTTATGTATATTAGTAATTTAACGAAAGGCGAAAATTACTATCAAATTGTTTTGAGCCCACACGTTTGGAGTCAAATTCAGATCTCTCTCAAGCCCATTAAGTTCACCACCTTGTGGGTTCATATAAACTCTTCTTATTGATTTTATACGAGCACATATGAGAAATAATAAATAGTTTAGTAGTGATACTACTTCTACATTTATTTTAAACATTTAAAATTCGACTCTATTTTTTTATAGGATATGAAGATGTTGGACTATTAAACCAATCATTTTGAGTAGATAATAAAAAAAATAGTTTTCACTATTCGAAGTGTTTTCGCATTTGTTTCTCACTATGGTCTTGCAAACAAAACTACAACTATTTAATAAATTAATATACTATTCACTCTATACTAAATTAAATGTCATTTTAACCATGGTTTTAGTTTTAAAATAATATAACTTTTTATTTAAATATTAATTTTCATATAGATTATCTAACTTAACCTAAATTAAAATTCTATATATATATATATAGGATCAAAAACTTTTTACTGAAAATCTATTGGTGACTAGTAATATACAAATGACCTTATAGGCTTATATATATTTATTTTCGATCACTTTTTTAAATATAAAAGTTTTACACAGTTTCGTCCACGATATAAATGACAATATATCATATCAATAATTTTGAATCTATTTTGAATTCTTATTTTCATGAACTGATAACTAAAAATTCATTCATGATAAATAAATTAATTCATGTTTTAATAGAATGTTTAAGACATTTATTAAATTGTGTTTTAAATATCAAAAACACTTATCATATATAAAACTCGTTACATAAAATTATATGCTTAATACTTTTCACAGATGTTTTCCAACATCTAAATACACTACTATGTTTTGCAATATTAGTTTTTTTCATTTATTCTAGTTCTCACTAAGAAGAGTACATTAAAAATGGTATACAAATTTTACGTAGAAACAAAAAAATATTTTTAAAAAAAAGTTTTCTACTAAACCAAACATCTAATATAAAAAAATGGAGAGTATATGATCGGTTGAAAATATTAACCTTTACAAAAAAATTAGTAGTGAGTAGTGACTAATCAAAACACTAAATAATAATTAGTATTAGTGTATTGGGAGTATGTGGGGATGAATATGTATACTTTTCCATTACAACCATATTGTTTCTTCATTTTGTTGCCATTAACATATAAATATTTCATCTTAGCAATAAAGTTTAGGCTTTCCTTCAATTTCTCATATTTTTTCGTATATCTTTGTAGAAAAACAAAATGATGGCCGACAATCTTCATCATGGTATCGAATTTAATTTCTTTTCCTTTTTGCCAATAAAATTTGTAAAGTATATTCTTTTCTTACTTTGATATAATGTGGTGGTAGCAGAAGAAGAATGTGATTCTTATAATGCCATTATCTCTTTTCTATCTCGCTTTAATTTTCTTATTTTAATTTTTATTCCATGGCCAAATATCACATATTCTTTTTGTTACTTTTGGTAGCATAGGTTGAAACTTTAATTTGCATTAAAATTTGCAATTTTTCCCTTAAATCATAAGTTTTTTGTCAAAATAATTAGACAGTCATATTAATTTTAAAGTGGTATTATTAAAATTAATATAGGAATTTGATTAAAATTAACTAGATTCAGATCCACGTTTTGTGCGAAAAAAATATTCACATATTATAATTAATTATTTATTTAGTAAATATAAATTAAATAAATACATAATTTATATCTGATTTAAAATAATTTTTTTCTAAAACTTTTAATATTGATTATACAAACAAATAAAATAGACAATAAAATTATTTTATAAAAAATAAATTTAAATTATCTCAATAGATAACAAATTGAAGATGTTATAAATATATAATTAAACCAAAATTTTGTTTGACTAATTTTAAAAATTCCTAAAATTTTGTTATATTAAAATATTATAGATTTACATATAGTATATTTTTTAAATATTTTTAATGCATTTTCGTAAATATTCTAATAAATTACATCTTATATAATATTTTTTTAAAATATTTTGATGATTTGATATGTTAATATGACATATTGTAAATAAATCATATGTGAAAGTGAATGGTTTTTTTGTTAAATATTTCTCGATTAATATATTATAGCTTGGATTAGAATAGATTGTTTATAGTGTTCATACAAAATTTACATGACTCATAACACCTTTTCATTGTAAATTTCTAGAAATAAAAGGTCCAATATATATCATATGAATGCATATAAGCAATGGTTGAAAGTACTAAGGTAGGAGTCAATTTCAACAATTCACATCATCTGATCATTACAAAATTCATATAAATGTGACAATCTATAAACCGTATATAATACTAACATATAGATCTAATCTAAGAGAGAGAAAAAAAGAAAACTTTGATGTGTGGGTACAGTGTGGGGGTAATTATGTTTCATAATTGAAAGTGAGGCAAAAGAAAAAATAAAGTGGCAAATGCACAAAAATGTGCCCTAAAGTTATAACTCTTTGCAATTTATATTAATACTCTCAATTATTTCAAAAGCACATCATTAGTATCTGTATGGTACGTACGGTGACATCCCACGTGCTCCTTCTCCGAATGTAAGAAACATTTCGTATACATATTTTTTAATATATTAATTAAAAATTTTTTTAACAAAAATATCATTTTTATATGATTTACACACCAAAATATTTGAAAATAAATATTATATAAACATAATTTATTAAAATATTTACGAAAATAATATTAGATAAATATTTAATAATATATTATATATTTGTAATATTTTAACATAACAAATACAATATAAAATAAAATATTAAAATTTTTTAAAAATTAGTCAAATAAAATATAAAACAAAATTTTGGTTTGAATATTTATCACATTTTTAACTCTTTATTTATTGAGATCATTTAAATTCATTTATACAATTTGATTTTATTATTTATTTATTTTGTAAAACTAATATTAAAATTTTCAAAAAATTATTTTAAATAAAAAATATTTATGTATATATCTTGTAATGCCTAAATATTTTTCTTCCATACAAAACGTGTGTTTAATCTAGTTTATATTATATATATACAAATTAAGAAAACAAGTTGAGAATATAATGATAATTAAAAAGAGATGTTAAATTAGGTTGTGAGATAAGAACAAGAGAATCTTGCGTGTCTCGTGGACTTAATTGGTTGAATTAATCTGTGATGTACGGAAGGAAAGCAGTCTTTGCATACTAGGAAGTTTCCATTTTCCATTTCTTGATTTTCTTTATAACATATTTGGATCTTATAAGTTATATAACCATTTTGTTTTTTCTCTATATTTTAAGATGTTTAATTATCTATGGATCTAAAGTTACAGCTATTGAATTCTAGCCCGTACGTATGGTTACTTTTACTTCCAAAACACCAAGAGTTGGCTTCAAGACACAACTCCAATGCCCCAAATCTTATCTGTGAAGGTCTTTAGGTCTTTACTCTTACTCAGGAGGATGTTTCTTTAGCATGTAATAATATATTGAAATCACATCGAAGAAAACATCTTTAAACATACAAATTAAGTTGTTATCACTAGTTTTGTGTAAATTACAAGAAAACAGTCATTTTTTACTTGGTTTTGTGATTACATTTTTAACAGCAAAAAAAATACGACTAATATACAATTGATTTGTCACTATTTGTGTATAATCGCATGTTAATCGCATATTAATCGTATTTATGAGATAAAATATTATAGTCGTATATTAATCGCATCTAAGTAATATGTAACCAATTTACAATCATAATTATGGTCAGAACTCGGATTTTTTTGTAGTAATAGTCCAAGATAATATTGCTAAAAATTAGAGAAAGATCAGTTATATATCACATTTTTCTTTTCTGAAAATCCAATCTATACATTACTATATTTGATTCATATGTCCTTTAGATCCAAGAATCATAATTCATAAGTCATTCATAGGTTTTCAAATCTTTCATAAGAGCTAGAGTCACATTTTTATTATTTTTTTAAAACCATCATCCATTACTTATAAGTATTAATGCACCATGTTCTCGTACAAAGATTTCAGATCAAATCATAATATAGAAAATTCAAGTTAGGATTGTGTTAACCTACACATGTAAGTGTTTCTTACATCATATGTAGATTTGAATCAGATCACAAATTTTTAAAGATTAAAATATCTATTAGGCCGGTATTCCTAATATATTATTTGAGAAACATTTTAAAAAAATAAATTTATTTTGACGTGTTATTAACATAAATGTCATGGTAACGTGTCAACACCACGATGAGTTTCAAATAAATATATAAATAGAATTAAGTTACTAGAATAATTACAAGATATGTCATTGTTATTAATTTGGTTATACAATCAATATATTTTATTAAACTAACAAAAAATACTATTAAATTCATAATTTTTTCTTTAATTTACATATATAAAATTAATATTAATAAATAATTTTAAATAAATGTTAAATTATATAAATATTTAATTTATATGTAGTAATAAACAATATTATATCATTTATAAATATTTTTCCTATAAAAAGCTTCGGTATAAATCTAGTGTAGCTTATTTGCCATCAAATGTTCAAAACTAGAGAAGTACAAAAATTAACTATTTGCAAAATCCTTCTTCTTTTCTAAATGACAAAAAGATTATCATTAAGTATTTGGATCTACTAAATTTGGATACCAATTAGATATCATAAAATTTTACAATATTCGGTTTTAAATCTATTTTTAATTATCTTAATCCAAATTTAAACACCATATATCCAAGTATTGGATATTTGCCGGAAATTTGGGTTTAGTAATAAGTTTTGTTTTCAATGGTAAACTAAAATAAATTTTGATTTTAATATTTTGAAAATTCAAAATATATAGTATGCCATTTAATAATTTTAAATAAATTTAAAATTGAGAGTAGAAACAACAGTTAGAAATAAACGCTTGCGATTCGATATTACCACCATTAGACGAAACTTCAAAATTTAACAAATAAATATGAAACATAAATTTATGTGAAGATAAGAAAAAAAATAGTTTTCAATAAATAAACATGAAACATAAACTTATGTGAAGATAACAAAGAAAATACTTTAAAGGAAAGAAAAAATGTGGTGGTTTAAATAAGCAATGATTTGAATTTAAAATTTAATAATTACTTTCATTATTTTTGCAAATATATATGCATACATATTATAAAAAGAGAAATTGACTAAAATAGCATTATTTCATAGTCATTTAAATTTCCAAAAATATCACAAATTTAATACCAAAATAATTAAAAATTTATTTCTAATGAAAAAAATTTAAACCATAAATTGGAAAAAGTGAACGTAAATATTAAGTTTTAATTTTATATATAATTTATTTAAGGTAAATAATTATTTTTACATAATAATTTATGATATTTTTAAAATTTTAGTTTTATTGTGGTAAATTTAGAAAATAAAATTAAAATAGTATTATTTTATGGTATTATTCTTATAAAAACATGTATAGGTATGAACCATATAATGCTTGAATCATAAGTTATTTCATAATATTATTATAAATGATAAATCAAATATTGGGATCAGTTATCCACCAAATAAAAAAGTCATTATCTATATCCAGAATGGATCCATAAGTAGTAAAATAATTTAAATATTTAATTATAATGTTTTGAAAATTAAAAAAAATTATAATATGTCATTTAGTACTAAAAATAACGAAAAACTGAAAATTAAAACAATAATTAGAAATAAACACTGGTGATTCAATTAAATCACTATTTGAAAAAAAATTCTTAAATCTAACAAAAAAATATAAAATGTAAGACTATGTGGAGATAAAAAAAGAGTTCAAAAATATAAAATAAGATTTTCAATAGAAAAATAAAATGATATGTTTAAATTTAAAATAAAACGATATGTTCAAATAGTTTATAAAAATCATGTATATTAATTAAATCATAAATTATCTTAACCGTTAAAAAATATTAATAGATTTTAGAAAATACACATTATTTTATGATTCAACTAGTAGTATATTAACTATAATGATCATATAGTTAGAAAATTATGGCATTGTTATTTTTTTAACTATTATTAAACTAATCCTACTATATTTAAGAATATACATTGAAATATTACACAATGATAGTTTATTAACAGTTGAAATAATTTTTAAAAAAATATGAAAGTAGGATAATAATTGCAAGAGAGTAACACAGGTGGTTGCGACTGTCCAGTTTGGCTTGTCGACACATTGTCCTCTATTGCATTATGATACCGCACGTCTTCCATTCATTTTATAAATACTTATGAAGATTGTTTTTCTTTGTTTATAGATTGTACTAACTGGTGAAAAACAAAATATGTCTATAAATAATTATTTCACATAAACGCACCTCGTCTCCTTCTTGCTATCTCTCTCTCTCTCTCTATCTCTATCTCTATCTCGATGGAGGCACGATCACAGTCATCCTCATTTCCACCGTCGACGAATCTCGACCTTGAAAAAATCCGAGCTCTCAAACTTCTCGGAAAAGGCGCAACCGGAACTGTCTTCCTCGTCCACGACTCTGTTTCTGACCAATCTGCTTCTTCTCCCTTTGCTCTGAAACTCGTAGACAAATCCTCCGTCTCTTCTCTCCGCCGTGCCCGTTGGGAAACTCAAATCCTCCGGCGACTCTCAGATGACCCAAACCCGAACCCGTTTCTCCCACGTCTCTTTGGTTCCTCAGAATCCCATGAATTCTTCGCTTGGGCTACACCTTACTGCTCTGGCGGCGATCTTAACGTTCTCCGTCAACGCCAAAACGACGGTGTTTTCAGCTCCTCTGTTATCAAATTCTACTTAGCTGAGATTCTTTCTGCGCTTGAGCACCTTCATTCCATGGGGATCGCTTATAGAGATTTGAAACCAGAGAATATACTCATTCAAGAATCGGGTCATGTGACTTTAACCGATTTCGACCTCTCCTGTAGACTGACTAAACCCACCCGACCCGAATTCTATCTACCCGACCCGGAACCGAATCCGGAATCGAAGCTCAGTCGTAAAAGAAATCTGAGATTTTTCCGGCAGAAGAAGACGAAATCAGCTCGGGTTAACCCAATTACTCGACAGAGACTGAGTTTCACCTGCGGCGAAAGATCGAATTCGTTTGTCGGAACCAACGAGTACATATCGCCGGAGGTAATTCGCGGCGATGGACACGATTTCGCCGTCGATTGGTGGGCTCTTGGCGTTTTAACATACGAGATGATGTACGGTGAATCGCCATTCAAGAGTAAAAGCAAAAAGGAGACTTTTCGTAACGTGTTGATAAAAGAACCCGAATTCGCCGGAGAACCGTCCGATTTAACCGATCTAATACGTCGATTGCTGGTGAAAGATCCGACGAGGCGGTTAGGTTCCCGGCGTGGCGCAGCGGAAATAAAGGAGCATTCTTTTTTTAAGGGAGTAAAGTGGGACCTTTTAACGGAGGTGTTAAGACCTCCGTTTATTCCGTTGAGAGAAGACGGAGAATCGACGGGAAGAGTAACGGCAAGTGGGTTTGGTATAAAAGAATATTTCGAGAAACTGAGAACGTCACCGTTACCGTTACCGTTACCGCACGAGTGTTCTGAAAACAATCCGTTTGTTGATTTTTGAACCACGCGTGGGAGAATCTAACTCATATTATATTTTTAGATTTTCTTTGTTTTATCATTGTCCTTTAGCTTTTCTTGGTTTTGATGTAAAAAAATTAGTTGTTCTTAGAACGAGAATCAAGAAAAGTGATGTAATAATTCCATACATATAAACGTGCAAGAGTCTAATAATACTAGATTGAAAGTGATTGAAGTGTAATAGCATCCATAAATCTATCAAGAAAATGATTGAAGTGTAATAGGATGAAAGCCATTTGGTTTACGAGTCATGGGATAATGTTTATATTTTGGCTTTCGTCAATCAGAAAACAGATCTTGAATACGAATTATACTCGAAGTTGTTTTGAGCTTACCACGATATGATGTCAGCCATCACACCCCAAATTAAGCAGTGTCTACAATTTCTACGAGGATAATCCGTAAATGCAGTTAGTTTGATTGATTTTTGAGAATCTTTAAATTAAAATATGACGTTTTCAACTAAAATATGTACAATTGTTTTAGAATTAGAAATTGATCTGTTCATAGTCCGAGATTATGTAATTATAATATTTTGTTATATTTTTTTGAATTTAGTCAAATAGTTTAAGTTTACAAAATTTAGTGAATGTTAAATTATTTTATAAAATATTCGTAATATAAATACAAATACAAAATTTTAAATTATTATATTTAATATTATAGTTAGTTTGTAGGTAAAAAAGTTATTCAACTATATTAATAAATATTTGAATTTTAAATATTAGATTTTATAATATTTATGAATATAATTTATAAAATATGAATGTAAATTAAAATTTTAATTTATAAATTTTTTAGATTTATTAATATTGTTAATTTATTTATTTTCATATAAAAATTATTCAATTACATTAAAAAAAATCTGAATTTTAATTATTATATTTTATAATACTAATGTTTATTTTAATTTTGCTATATACTTGATATTTATTCTGGTATTTAAAATAATATTTTACAAATTTAATATTATTTTTAAAAGATGCCGAATAATAATATAAAAATACGTGACATCATAAACTTTTATGTCCATATTTGGTTAGGTCGTATTTTTATGAGAAGTTAAAGGATAGATGATAGTTGGTATGATAGATTGGTATTTTCATAAAAGATGCTAAGATTACATTGAAGGATAGTTTGACATGTCCACGTGTGCCTAGACTTGGATCAATGATTTTATATTTCAAATATGGGCTAATAATGTTTAGGCATATATGTGCATGCAAGTCACGGGTTTAGACCTAAAACGTTTCTTATGGTTTTGCAAATAAGATTCTCTTAATTTGAGAGATAAAAAACGAATTTTGAGAAACACATCTATCAAATGAAGAATATAATAAACTTGGAATCTTTATATCGATCCGGAGGTTAGTCATTAAAGTATATTTTTCTATTAGGAATGATTGATCGATCGACATCAATTTTTAAAATAAATTATCTTTTTTTTTGGTTGCTCGTTTGGTTATTTAGACTTCAAAGATAAACATAACTTGATACTTTTGAGTAGTGAGAGAAGACAAAAAAAAGAGAGAGAAATGGGACAAATACTATTGACATTGACAAAAATGACAAAATTAATATTTGATTTTGGAAAAGAAATAAAATAATTAGAGGAAGGAAAGGAAAGACAAAAAAAGGATTTAATGCTTAGAAGATCTACTCACGTGTTGTGTTTTGCTAAAACCCATCACAGTCCCAAGCGCCCAAATGCATTTGTTTTATATGTTTCACGGACAACAATATTTTACCACACAACCTATGTTTTTTAATGAGTTTTTTTAATTGAATTTTGTATCTCTATATTAGATCATACAAACTAATAAGAGTAATACCCTAAAATAACACCTTTTAAAGTTTTTCTTCCAAATCTAACATCATAAAATTAAATTCCCAAAAATAGCACAAATACTTATGTGAAAATACTTATTTATTCTAAATAAATTATACATAAGCTTAAAGTATTGTATTTGGGTTCATTATTTCCAATTTAGGGTTTAATTTTTTTCTATTAAAATATAGTTTTAATGCATTTTAATTTTAAATTTGTGCTATTATTGGAAATTTAAACTAATGATGCTATTTTTGGAACAAAAACTTAAAAAGATGTTATTTTAGACATTTGCCCAACTAATAATATACATTTTAATTTTACACAAACTATTTATTCATACAAACATTTATTCATAATTCCACAAATAATTAGTTTTAGATAAATCGCAATTAATTAAAACTAATTACATTTACCATATAATTCAAAAACTGACCAATAAAATAATTTCGATGGATAAGTTTACTCTTTTTGACCAACTATGTAAACGTAATTGTGAAGATTCAAATTATGTGAGTTATGTGGTAGATGCAATTAGTTTCAATTGATTGCGATTTATAAAAAAAATAGCAATTTGTGGAATTGTGAACATATGTTAACAGTTCGTGTAAAATTAAAATATGCGTTGTTAATTTATGTAGTCTAATAAAAAAGTCTGTAGTTCAAATGCAAAAACCGTGGACAGCTATAACCTCTGTAGTAGAATACTGTCATCCCTTTATTAGAATAGTGTCATCCCTTTATTTTACTATTGCCTATCAATATTTTACGCAATATTAAGAATGATTCGATTTGTATTTTGATTTCCAATTTAAATAACCTTAAAAAAAAATATTTCATAATGAGAATAAATGGTTAGTTCTGTTCTTTTTTTTATTTCTTTTAAGTTGCACATGATAGAATTAAGCTTTCTTTCTCATTTTCCAAGATTTAAGTAAACAATAAACATGTTTGATAACAATCCAATACAGTGAATTAAAAAACGGGTAAACAAAAACAGACGTTTGCAAGAGAAAAGCAGTAGACTCTCTCCAGTGGAATTCTCTCTTCTCTATAGAGATTGTTCAAATGAAGTTTTGTGAAGTTAGAGAAGTTCCCAATGGCCAAATCCATAATGCACACACACACTATGAGATGCTCCTTACATATTGGTCAAGTGCAGTGTTGAACAACTCCGACCTTAAAAACGAAATGAAACATAGTCAGGGTTTACATATTGCTGAAAAGTATAACCGGTTCAACCGATGCAATAAGACGCTATTCATGATTCAATTGAAGCTTACTTGATTGGAGATCCTGGGTTGTAGATAGGATTTTTTACCACATATTCAACGTATAAACCATAAATGTACTTTAGGGATTCCCGTAAATCTCCTGTCTTTGGATGAGTTACTAAGATAATCTGAAAAAGATTAGAAAAACATGTTGTGGTTTAAGCATCTAGATGTTGGTTTACTACTGTTGTCAAACAACTCTGGAATCTTTAAGCATGTCTCTTCGAGCTATCATCTCTTGAAGACTCCATCAATTACACAAGGCAGCCAATCTCAATTTCTACCATGATTCTTATAACGGTTAACTCTCTACAATTATCATGTGCAAGTAAAACAATAAGCTTTCTGTCTTTTTGATCACATTTGCGAGTAGACCCTAATGCTAACTTTTTTTTTCCAGATGACCTTGGTTTACAGTGATCCACAATCTCATATGAGCATCCATTAATAAACCCCTCAAGCTTGTTCAAGCGTAACACATAAATCATCTCAGCTAGTTTTAGCAACGTTCCAGGTTTATGTATACTTATCATATTGAAACTAAAATTTGGGACATCTAAGAATAGCTATGTGAAAGAAAGAGCAATGAAGCTAACCTTAATACCAGAGGGAGTCTCCATGAAGCTTAGCTTGTAAGTGTTGGTTCTGAAACTGTGGAAAGAGCATCCTTGTCCCGGCAACTGTGGAACTCCTAGATTCCCTTTATCCGCACTGCAAAATCCAAATCACAAACTGATTTAGCATCCATCACAATCTAATGTCGATGAGAATGCATGAGATCTAGCATATCGACGAAATCAGCATACCCAACCCAACACAAATCGAGCAAAATTGATGAATCGAAAAGTCAAATTTAACTACGGATCCACGAAAACGATGTGGAAAAGGAAAAGGGAGAAATCTAACTTGACTGGATCCATCTTGGCAGTGAGGGATTTGAGAGAGAAGAGAAGTCCGAACATGAGCTTATGATCTTGCTGAGGATTAAGCGTATGAAGAGGTCGATTCCATTCTTTGTAGAGAAGACATACGCCGTTCCGGTTGAAAACGTACATCATGTGAGCGTTATTTCCGCTCGCCGTTGGAACAGGCGGAGACGGACTTATCTCTGATCCACCGAAGAACTGCATTGTTTCGTCGGTATCCGGGAGAAATTAGTTTTTTCCCGTTGAAGGCGATATCAAAGATCAAGCTGAGATTAGCCTGCGAATATCAAATCTGAGAAGCAACTTCTGTGAACGAAAACAGTTCGGGTATTTACTATTTTGGGCTTTTAATTGGGTCTTATATAAATTCATAATGGGCTGAGTTCAGAATCAGACTCGAAGTTGGTTTGATGATCAGTAACAATGGATTAATTTGGGATTTTGCCTGTTTCTATAGGCTATTTGTAAACTCGGTTTAATTTCGGTTAAGCTTAATGCAGTGTAGATATGGTAAAATATCCGAAATTGAAGAATCGAATTGGAAACATAAGTATCGAACCAAACCGAAGCTGATAAAATAACAGAACATATTTTATACTCTTATAATCGAATAGTCGGAACTAAACTCGAAACTAACAAAAACTAAATAAATATTCGAAATATAATTATAAACTCAAAAAAATTTATAATTTGATTAACCAAAATTATAATTATCAACCTAAATATATCATTAAATTCTATATCAAAATATACACAATAATTGAAATATCTAAAATTTATTATTTATATTAGTTAAAATTTAATAAAATTTTATTTACATTTAACTAACTTTTTAAGTTTTACCGATATTTCAGATATTTCAGTCTCGTATAGAACCGAACCGAATCCAAACTAAAATTTTAAAATATCTGAATGAATCATATATATCTAATACCAAAATATTTGAAATTCGAACAGATATTCGAATATCCATACTTTTATCTTTCTTCTTCTTTATAAATCGATTGGTTCTAATTTTTGGTGTGTGATATAGTGAATAGGTTTCTCATTCCAAATCTTGAACTCGTTAATTGTAAGTGTCCATTTTTCTATTTTTATGTATAGTGAACTAAATTAATATTATTATTAGTATGCCAATAGCCAAGTAATAAAATATGAAGTAAAAATAAGGATTTCAATGTATAATTCCAATTAAAAAAAAAGAGAGTAAAAGAGCAACAAAACCAACAAGATTTTGAAGTAAGAGTTAAAGAGTGAAAGATTCTGAAGAGGTGGCTTACTATTTATAGGAAGAGGATATTCACGCCTAAGTTCCACGTGAGATTGTGCTTTTCTGTTGTATTCCACCTCCAATCTCACATTCTCAAATCTTTATCTTATATTTATGGATATTGTTTTCTTTGTTCCAAAGTCACAAGTAGTTTCTTGAAACCAAAAATAGTTTTCTTACACAAATATGACATAAATCGAGACTAACGTATATCTATGACTTTTTAACCATTATATAAACGGTTAAGAATATATTTCAATTTTGTTCTGTGATTTCATGTCAAGGAATTCACTTCGAAAACCAAAAAAAAACTGATTTGTTATATAACCTAGAAAAAAATTTCTTATCTAAAATAATATTTTTTAAATTTTTGTCATCAATATAACATAACTAATTCAAATTTTCATAATAACACAAATTCAAAACTAAAATATTTTAAAATATTTTTCTAATAGAAAAACTCTAAATTAGAAAAAATAAATTCAAACATAATATTTAAAAAAAAAATTTATAATTTATTTAAAAGAAATTAGTATTTACATATAATAAGTTATGATATTTTAAAATAGGTTGACTTTTTATTTTTTCCCCAACTATATCTTCCCAAACTTTTTTTACCTCAATTTTTTGCCTTTTCGTTAAATCCTCTATGTTAATAATATTGAGCAATGAAACCCGTAAACTTTATATTTGTGCGTAATCCTACCTGTGCGATTTTTTTATGAATCTACGTTTTGTTGAAATCGCGATTAGTACTCTTCGCGTGAAGCAAGTTTCGCCAGAGAAAGAAGCTTCCCGTGAAAGAAGTTTCGCGTGGAAGAAAGTCACCGGAGAATAAAAATCGTATAGAGAAAATCGACGGAGAAGAAAAATCAACTATTTTTTTCACACGAAAATTTCTTCTTCGGCGAATCTTCCTTCTCCGGCGAAGCTTCCTTCAGGCGAAGAGTTCTAATCCCGATTTAACAAAACGCATATTCAGAAAAAAAATCGCACATATAAGATTATATAAAATTTAGGAGTTTCATTCCTCAATAGTATTAGTATAGGAGGTTTAGCGAAAAAAGCACAAAGTTGAGTTAGAAAGAATTTGGGAAAATATAGCTAAAAGAGAAATATAAAGTCAATCCTTTTAAAATTTTAGTTTTAAAATGATTAATCTAAATAAATAATTTTTTTTTTAAATATGTTATTGTAAAATATTATTTTATATACATTGTATATAACAAGTTACTAAATCCATTGTCAAACCCATATTTTAGTAATTACAATAAAAATTGGGGTTAATCTTTGTTTAAATTTTATAGTCTAATTAAAGAGAAAAAATCATTTCCTGATTATTTTTTGTACCACTTTTTTTTTTTTATTTTGTGTTGTTGGCCTGAACGACATCACTTTAAAACTAAACAATTTAAGGATTTCATATCATTAGGTTATTCGATCGAGTATGTGGAACAATGGTTAATCACTTAGTAATGTTTTAAATATAACTTTTGATATAGTTTAATATAAAGATAAAATAAAATAAACATTTTTAATATAATGTAGAAACGTAAGTAGATTACGTGTCCTATATTTAAAGCAAAGGCACATATACGTGTTTAAGCGTGAATAGTTGGATTTAGTCACTTGAAAGGTTCCCTAGAATTTGGAGCTATAGATTGACATCTGTCTGATTCTCTCCAGTTAAATAATATGTTACTTTTTGTTAACAATATTGTTTAGATTGTTTCCTTTTTAAGTTGTCTGTCATATCAGTACGCATCATATTGACATATGTCCATTTTTTGTAGCTTTAAGTCAACAGCTTTTAATCACAGAATTTTCATTTAAATATCATTATCTCTTTCTCTGTTTTCTGAATGTTCTGATTCATGTCAATAATTGTGAATTTCAAAGTCACTTGTCAAGGAAGATAAAGTGCAAAAATATAAAAGCTGCTATATTTTTTTTTTAATACAATAGCTTACCATTATTGATCATTTTATTGACTTGAAAGAATTAGATTTTTTTTAATATTTTTTTTGAATTATTATTGTATTATTATGGATTACTGTTTACAAAAGTAAGCATTAAATTATTTGGAATGAATGTAAAGTAATACCATAAAGTCATATTTTTTTTTAATTTTAACATTATAAATTTAAAATTTCAAAAATAACAGAAATTTAATATTAAAATACTTTAAAACTTATTTTTACTAAGGAAAAATTAAATTATTTTTTATCCTTTTTTTCAACATTTTCATAGATATTCTTCATTCTTTTGATACTTGATTTTCTATATTTATATAAATTAGAAATTTATGGTTATATTTAATATAATTAAATTAGATAAATGATGAAGATATTCACAAAATGTTTCAGTATTGAATATATTATATTTTGTGATTTATAAACTCCTCATCAAAATTGATATATATATATATATATATATTTACTACAAAATATTAGATACATTAAGATTATATTAAATAAGATATAAACTGAATAATTAATGACTGTTCTAGTTGACTTCTCTGAATCATCAAATAATTTTCAATTCTCATTTATCTTTACTTTTACAGAAATCAATTTTAGATTTATAAATAATAAACCCTAAACCATAAAATTCTAAATACAAACCAAAAATAAGAATGAAAGGGAAATATTGAACGAGAAAACAAAGAATAAGACAAAACTATATTACCATGTGAATCCGAAAAATAAACACATTTATTATTGAAAATATGTTGAATACTATAACCAATTATTCTTATAGTTAATAAATTTATTATTAATATTTTGGTTATTCTTGCCAATTTCCCATAACTTCTTTTATTTGTTTCTTACTCGGAAGGTAGTGTTATAACTGCAGCAACAAATTTTATCCAAAACCTGAAAAACAATACATATGGATAGAATTTAGCATCATGACCAATAACAAAGTAATATACCTTTGACAACCACTTTTAGCAAATTGCCATCAATACCAATGATTGGTCGATAATATCCTCTCCAAAGAGTTTCATATGTTTTCAAAATAATCATAAAACGGATTCAAAACATCTAAACTACTTGCATTAGATACAATTTCAGGTATAGTAGTTGATGTGGGACTTGAAAGGACTATATCTTCAACATAACTACAACGATGAGCAAACTTTTCTGCTTATCCCTTTTTTAAACAGTTTAAAGGTAGAAATTTTATGGGCAATTGACTAAAATAGCACCATTTCAAGTTTTTGTTCCAAATATAGCATTAGTCATTTAAATTTCCAAAAATAGCACAAATTTAATACTAAAATAATTGAAAACTTATTCCTAATGAAAAAATTTTAAACCCTAAATTGGAAAAAGTAAACCCAAACATTATGTTTTAATTTTATATATATTTTATTTAAAGTAAATAATTATTTTTACATAATAATTTATGCTATTTTGGGAATTTTAGTTTTAGTGTGCTAAATTTGGAAAATAAACTTAAAATGATGCTATTTTAGGGTATTACTCAAATTTTATTTTGTGACATTGGTATCCTAGAACTCACTAGTTTTCAAGTGTCTTTCATAACATTTTGAATGTCTTCAGCTATTGAAAATCACCTTTTTTGGAAGCTTATCTAATAACATCTTTGCAATTTCGAATTGTTAAGCATATTGTATTTTACATTTGGAGGCATATTAAGTTTTAAACGATAAATTCAACGACCACAAATTGTTAGGATTTTAGAATTTTTTTTATTGTTTTGTGTTGATAAATATTTCTTAGAAATAAGAACATACAATTTGATTAGCGAATTTACAGTTAATGTACCTCTCGACTAGGATCTGTGTCGTACAAATTTTCACTATCAATTTGATGAAACTTTTACAATATAGCAACTTTAGAGATTCTCTATCTCTGATTCTCTCTATCTTTTGCTCACGACAACTTCACTTCTTCTTACATAATATTTCTCACACGGCTGTTCTCCTTTTTTAAGGGTTTTTCAGAATTAGTTTCAAATCTAAATTTTCTCAGCTTTTATATGGAGAACATTAGAGTTTTATGTAAAACTATTAGGATTTATTGGATCTAACCAAATTTATGAAAATTTAAATTTTGCTTTACATAAATTCCCATTAAAATACAAAATGCAAAATAAATAGAGTAAATAGAACTGCAAAACTTCACTTATTACTATATATATTCTCCTTGTATAACGATTTCATAGGGATCGTTCTTGCAAAATTGATGTCTTGACAATTTATGAATTTTATTAAAATTTCACCAGTTTATACGCGAATGAGAATATAGTTTTATTAAAATTTCATTGTTGATACTATTTATAAAATAAAATTAGTGTCAAAAATGTTTTAAAAAATTATAATAGATAATATTATTAAATATTAGTTCGGCCAAACAACTAAACAAATATTTTCTAAGAATTTTACTTTAACGGATAAATAAGTTCAATTGTTGAATATCCACATGTCTAAAATTGTTTGTAGGTAACATTGATTTTACATATTCTTCACCTAGAACTGTAATTACATAAGAGAAAATCTTTGAAGTTTATATTCTATTAACTAATAGAATAAATAAAAT
This sequence comes from Pugionium dolabratum, assembly GCA_018901945.1. NCBI lineage: Eukaryota > Viridiplantae > Streptophyta > Magnoliopsida > Brassicales > Brassicaceae > Pugionium > Pugionium dolabratum. Next base: position 412,115 of record JAEVFF010000124.1, on the reverse strand, counting down.
AATGAATTAGTAATATAATGTATAGTATAATTAATTAATTTATTATTATTATCATGTAAATTACCATAAATCATTCTAATAATCTAATATTAAATTTAATAAAATCGAATTTCACACATATATAATATATATAGAAGTAGAAATACTGATCTACTTACTCGATTAATGAAATCATTGTTAATGTACAGCAAAATATGTCTTATAATATTTCTTTATAATATATAAATAACAATTACGGAATAATATTAAAATAATGTGGTCCCCATGGCTCATACATGTCAACATCGAGGTTTCCACTTGTAATAAGGATATATCACAAAGGGCAATTTTGTCTAAACGCGGATAAATCTCAATCTCTCCTGCCTGGCCTCTGTTGTTTTTTCCTCTGCATCTCTCTCTGTATCTCACAAGCTTCACTCACGTTCTCTTTCTCCTCTTTTTTTTTTTCAACAGAGAAAATAACACAGAAGGAGAAGAACTCTAAAGCTACTAATATGGAATCAGAATTTCAGCAGCATCACTTCCTTCTCCACGATCATCAACACCAGAGACCGAGAAACTCGGGATTGACTCGGTACCAGTCCGCCCCTAGCTCGTATTTCTCGAGCTTTGGAGATAGAGAATCGATCGAAGAGTTCTTAGATCGACCGACTAGTCCTGAGACGGAGCGAATCTTATCTGGCTTCTTACAAACCACCGACACAAGCAACAACCTCGATAGTTTCCTCCACCATACTTTCTCTAGGCAAAACAGTGGCGGGACGGAGAAAAAACATCCGGAGGTGAAGACTGAGGAGGAGGAGAACAGGGAGATAGATATTCACGCGACGGTGATGGAGGTCGTCGGTGATGTTGAGATTTCAGTGGCTCCCGAATTAATCGGATATGCTTCGGTGGTGCGGAGTTTAGGTCAGAACAAAAGACCACGAGAGAATCCGGCGAGTAATCTCGCTCGGCATAGTAGCTCACCTGCAGGATTATTTTCCTCCATTGATGTCGAAACAGGTTCGAGAAATCTTCCTTTTGCCCTCCTTCTAAAGTTAATTCAAATTATTTCCTTATCTAGAAACTTTTCTTGTAACTATTTTTTTCTGAGAATATTCGATTTTATAGACTAAGATTTAAAGCGAAATAGTCTCTGTATATGGACTTCAATGAAGTAACAGACTCTGCAATTAGTAAATAGTTAATCTTCATTGTTAATCGAGGAAAGTACTCAAAGTTGAAGTTCTTTTCGATATTTGGTTTCACCAATTTTAGAATCTATTATGCATATTTTGGTGTGTTTGTTGTTTTTGCAAATGGCAGCATATGTAGCTGTAATGAAAAACATGGGAGGTTTGGAAGGAAGTCGTCTGATGAACACAAGCAAAACTGAAACTTCGTCTCTTACTTCTAGAAGCAAACTCCCTTCTTCATCAACTTCAAGACCAATGAGTTCGGTCTCTGAGATTGATGTCAAACCTGGTTTCTCCTCTCGATTGCCTCCTCGAACACTCTCTGGTGGCTTTAATAGTTCATTTGGGAATGAAGGCTCTGCTTCTGAAAAGCTTACGGCAATTGCAAGGACCCAATCTGGTGGTTTAGATCAATACAAAACCAAGGTATGAGCTCGTATTGAAAGATGTTTTGTGATATCTAAATCTTTTCTATGATTCTGTCATTGAAAAACCAAGTTTTGATGTTTCTTGTGGTTATTCTTTCCGCTGCTGTTCTCGTTTATCAGGATGAAGATTCAGCAAGTAGACGTCCTCCTTTAGCACATCACTTGAGTTTACCCAAGTCTTTATCAAATATTGAACATTTACTCTCAGATTCTATCCCATGTAAGATTCGAGCCAAGCGTGGTTGTGCTACTCATCCTCGCAGCATTGCCGAGAGAGTAAAATCCTTCCCCTACTATTCTGCTCAGTGACATTAGTTCCATCATCCATGATAATATATATATGTTTATTTCTCCTAGGATTATATATTTTTCAAATTTGTTGGAATAGGTGAGAAGAACCAAGATCAGTGAAAGGATGAGGAAGCTGCAAGATCTTGTTCCAAAGATGGACACAGTGATATTAATCTTCCTATCTGATTTCCTTTATCATGTTTTCACGTTATTTGCTCAAGTGTATTTATAATCTTCAATTGATGTGCAGCAAACAAACACAGCAGATATGTTGGATCTTGCGGTTCAGTACATCAAAGACCTACAAGAACAAGTCAAAGTAATGTTCTCACTTGTATTGCACACTAATCTCTTGCTCACTTCTTTCCCTTTGCTCTCTTTATAAGAAGAAACCATAAACTTTGGATTTTTGGACAGGTGCTCGAAGAGGCTCGGGCAAGATGTAGATGCTCTAATGCGTGAAACTAGAAGTCGAGTATGCGCACATGCGTGCCAGGGAGGGATTTATGCATAGAAGTCTCGGCTCTGCCTTTTGGACAAAGTAGAACATAGCGAAGTAGAACAGATCATGAGCAGGGCTAAATTTAGTGGCTGATGGTCAAAGGGTTTTTTTAAAGTTGGAACCTTTTTAATTGGGGAAAAGAAGAAAGAGTGTTATATGGTTCGAACCATCCACGTCTCTTGTATGTTGTTCTCACACCCCAAAAAATGAGAAAGCACAAGAGAAGTGATGTACGACGATGAGAAGCTTCTTTGATTGTAACTCAAGAATAATTCAGTGTAACTAATTGTTAGAAACTAGAACCATCAACAACATGTCTTTGGTTCTTGCATAAAAAATTTCGACAATTTCACAAAATCTTGATAATAGAATATGAAGCAGAATGATTAAAAACAATATTGGAAGAAAGCAAAATCAGTTTGGCTATAAAGTTCATTTCAAAAAAGAAAATTTGAATAACGTTTGTTCATCATTAATGGATGCGGTTAACACTGCGATTCTAACATATATTATTTGCTTGTTTATTGTCGATAATTTTGGTTATAATTAACTGTAAATTATTAATCGTATCATTATTTTAATCAATAATATTATTTGAACGCAAATCCCTAATATATTATTTGAGAAACTTTTTAACAAACTAACCTTACCATGACGTGTTAATAACAAAAATACCATGCTGACGTGTCAACACCACAACGAGTTTCAGCTTAAATATATAAAAGGGTTTAACTTACTAGAATAATTACAATACATGCCACTGATATTAATTTGGTTAGAGAATATTTGTAATCTCTAATATATTATTTGAGAAACTTTTTAACAAACTAACCTTACCATGGCGTGTTAATAACAAAAATATCATGCTGACGTGTCAACACCACAACGAATTTCAAATTAAATATATAAAAGGGTTTAACTTACTAGAATAATTATAATACATCCCACTGATATTAATTTGGTTAGAGAATAAATATAATTTATTCAACTAACCAAAAAAAACTATTACATTTGCAAAAACAATAATTTTTATTTCTTTAAATATTGTATACGTTAATTTATAAATAATTTTCAAATAAATATAAATATATTTAAATTACTACCGTAATCCCTAATACATTATTTGAGAAACATTTTTATAAAATAACCTTATTTTGACGTGTTATTAACAGAAATACTATGCTCACGTGTCATCACTACAGTAAATTTTAAATAAATATATAAATGAGTTTAACTTATTAGAATATTTACAAATATATCATTGTTATTAATTTGGTTAGAGAATTAATATAGTTTCTTAAGATAACAAAAAAATAATATTAAATTTATAAAAAATAATTATTTTTCTTTCCTTAATTTGTATATACAAAAACTAATGTTAAAATTAATTTTAAATAAAAGTTAAAATTATATAAATATGTAATTTATATTTATTAATAAAATATAATTTATGAATATTTTTCCCCACGTATGGCGTGGGTATGAATCTAGTAATTATGATAAGTAAACGAAAAAGTACCACAAATGCAGTAGAAAATGATTAATGTCAATTATTATACATGCTATCAGATGGTAATATATTATAACTTCTTCTTAAGGAGGTACAAATTAAGGGTTACAAATGTCTAATACCAATAAAGAGTGGTTAGGTAAAAAGGTATTATTACTAAATTATTATTTAACGATAATGCACATATTAATTTACTCTGTGTTGTTTTTCAAATGCTATGATATATCCATTAACAAATTTATCACTCACATTCACTTTATGATTCATCGTTTTTACTATCAGGATCAATCAAATTGATTTTTTCTGTTTGAATTAGAAAATAGCTGATTTAGGAATGGAATTTTTTGACACCACACAACAATAATGAAAACAAATAAAATTTTACAAAATATAATGGTGCTATCAAAGATTTTCTGTTAGAGAAAATGACCGAAAAGAACTATTAATCCAATGACCAAATATGGAATTTAGAAATCAAAATTTGCTTAGTAAACACTAATACGATTCTTATATGAGATAGGGAAACATTTTATTGCAATTTACAATCGGTATCTCTAACAGTCAAACTACATATAATATTTTGTTCGTTTACACAATTTTGTAGTTTAATATATAAGTTATGTTTGTTTGTTAGCCGCAGTTTGTGCGGCTGTAATTTTGGCAGATTGTTATTCGTTTAGCTGTAGCAGGTATTTGCGATCAATCGCAACGGTCAAAAGTTGTATCATACGTCGTAATTTTTTTGACCGCTGATTAAAACAGAAATACGACTAAAAATATGCGATCAACTTCAACCGCAACCGTCGACAGCAGACAAACCAATAAATACCGCAGCCACAGTCGCCAACGACGACCAAATGAACAAAAATATAAATTTCGTTAATAAATATGAAAAAATATTTTTTTGCCAAACGGATAATAAAAAACAGGATTGCATATTTTAGTATTTCTTTAGTTAATCTTCAAATCTAAAATTTAACTTGCTTGGTGAAAGATGAAAAAAAAAATCTACCAAATTAATCAGAAATTAAACTTATAGCATCTCTAACCGTAGGGATGTTAAAATGGGTATACCCACCCCATTTAAACCCACCCCATATAAAATCTACTCCATTTAAACCCCAAACCCTATAAAACCCATTTATTATAGGATCTAATAGGGTTACCCATTTATACTCATTTATAATTACACTAACCCATTTAACCCATTTAATCCATTTTAGGTTATATTTTTTTTCTTTTTGTTTATATTTATTTATAACCATTATATTCTTAATAAAACAATATTGTAATTTTTATTTTAAAAATAGGTAATAACTTTATTTATTTGTTAAAATATTATTTTTTATAAATATATGAAAATATTTTTAATAAAATAAAATATTGAATTTTTGTCATATGATTCATAGAAAATTGAGTTTTCTAACATTTTTAAATGTTATAATGGGTAAAATTACTTTATTTAGAATTCACTCTGTTTAAATTCATTTTCAGTCAAGAAATTATTCTACATTTTTGTCAAAAATTAAGCATTTTTCATCCAAAAAGTGATTCTATATTTCTCTTTCAAAAACGTAATTCAATATTTTCTGCCAAAAACGTAATTCAAAATTTTTTCGTCGAAAACATAATTCCATATTTTTCCACCAAAACGTAATTCAACATTTTCCACTAAAAACGTGATTACGTATTTTTCTAAAAACGTGATTTCGTATTTTTCCGTTAATTTCATATTTTCCCGCCAAAAATGTAATTTTACATTTTCTTGTCGAAAACGTGATTTTGTATTTTCTGGCAAAAACATAATTCATTATTTTTCCAGAAAATAATAATTTCGCATTTTCCCGCCAAAACAAAATTTCATATTTCCACGTTAAAAATATAATTTTATATTTTTTACTGAAACGTGATTTTTATTCATTATTTTTTACAAAAAGTTATTGATTACTTATTATAAAATATTTGTTTGAATCATTGTTGATTAAACAAAAATAAAATATAAATGGATTTAATAGGGTACCCATTTTTTTAAAGCAAAAACTCATTTAAACTCATTAATCTTAATTCTAATAAATGGGTATAAATGAGTTTTTAAATTTGTAAATACCTACTAAAAACCCATTAATGATAAACCCATTTTAACATCCCTATCTAACAGCTAAAAATATAATTTCATGCTTGTATTTTCACACAATTATGCATAATTATGTTTTTTTGTTGTGAAAATGATACAAGAATCTGAATGCTTAATTTATTTTTCGATGTAAAAACAAATCGAATGTCACTTCTACAACCAAAGAGGCAAAGAACATGATACTATGTTTAATATTTTTTAGTCAACGTGATGTAGTAATTAATTCCATTTAGGTAAAATGGAAGCAGGCCTTTCAGTTTTTCGGGTTAATCGGGTTGGATTTTTTAGATTTTAATTTTTTTGTTTTGAAAAATGATAAAAAAACTAATAATAATAATTGGTTCGGTTACTTTTTCGATTTAATCGGTTCGGTTATTTCTTCGATTTAATCGGTTCGGTTATTTCTTCTCTTTAGTCGGTTTGGTTTTAGTATAAAAACCATTTCGAATTAAACTAAATTAAAAATTAATTTTTGGTTTAATTACATAAAATTTAGATTTAATTGACTTATTAGTTTTTGTTTCAGTTTTTTGATTAATTTCAAATTAATTTAGTTCAATTATTCGGTGTAATTCGGTTTATTCGATTTATTAGTTTATATTTTAATTTTTTTCGGATTTTTGGACCGGATCGAATAAAAACATAAACTAATTAGAATTATTATTATATCCGATCGGTTTAATACATATAATAAAATCAAAACCAAAAACCAAAAATTCTGGTTCGACCGTATTGGTTTATTCGGTTTGGGTTAAATGTGCAGACCTAAATGGAAGCATTGTATATCAAGAAGGACAAATGTCTAAAATAGCACCTTTTTAAGTTTTTGTTCCAAAAATAGCATCATTAATTTAAATTTCCAATAATAGCATAAATTTAAGATTAAAATGCATTAAAACTATATTTTAATAGAAAAAAATTAAACCCTAAATTAAAATAATGAACCCAAATACAATACTTTAAGTTTATGTATAATTTATTTAGAATAAATAAGTATTTTCACATAAGTATTTGTGCTATTTTTGGTAATTTAATTTTATGATGCTAGATTTAGAAAAAAATTTTTAAAAAATGCTATTTTAGGATATTATTCTATCAAGAATTTCAAAAGGTTTAAATTTTTTTCAAAAGAGATATAAAAAGCAATTAAAAATCATTTTCACCATCTCTATCAAGAATAATTTCAACTACTATTAACTGATTTCATCTTTAAATCACACATCTATTGGGCTTAACTACATATGTGAGTAAATCCATCTACATTATCTTTTTGAATCTCAATTCAATAACAAGAATCAACTTCTCCTACATTGTCCCCTAACCAATTTTCTCATTGAACTAACTAATTTTCATTAGTTTTTGATGAGTTTGAATTTTTTCATACAAAAACTCAGTTTGTTAAGTAAACAATATCCATCAAAATATTTCAGTAACCAGGTTCCTAACACATCTCACATTTAACATTACGAGTACAATCATGATGGGAGTCATCAACCACAATTGCCTACACTCATCATTTTAGTAATATACTCTGCTATTTATATTTTTATTACTAATGCAACATTTGAAACAAAATTTCTTTTTTCCCATTTATCTTTTTTAGCTCTGTCAAGTGGGCCAGACCCGTTTCGCGGTGGGTTCCAGATATTTTCCATAATTTTTTTTATTTACGAAATCCACTAATTAATTTTTTAAACATGTATATGTCCCCGCATTAATTACGCAGATGTGGCGGGTTTAGCGGCGACTCCTTCATTTTTCAAACTTTAAAAAAAAATAAATAAATTTAATTAAACTAAAATATTTAATAAATTTAATAAAAGTAATTAAACTAAAATATTTAATAAATTTAATAAAAGTAATTAAACAAAAATATTTAATTAGTTTAGTTAAAAATTTTAAAAATATTTAATAAATTTAACTAAATTAAAATATTTAATAAATTTAATTAAAGTTTTTAAAAATATTTAATAAATTTAATTGGTTGAGTCTAAATTAATTTGGATATAAATTGGTTGGGGGTCTCAATTTGATTAATTGGTTTGGGTCCAAAATTTATGGTTATCCGCTAATTCGCAAATTAAAAAGTTACAATCCACACCTCTTCCGTTTTAACTAATGCTCGATCTGTACCCACTTCACGTATGATTTTTTTCTGCACCCACCGTACAGCGGATCAAACGAGGAGAAATCCACGGATAAACACTCATAATGATAATGATAGGTCTTCTATCTTGTTTCATATCTCAACATTTACACAATGTCTTCTATCTTGTTTAATAACTCAGTATTTACACAATGGTCATGTTCGTTTATCAACCGTAGGAACATGTGGCTGTGACTATGGTATATTATTGTTCGTTTAGTTGTCGCATGTACATGCGGCAGATGCAGCGGTCAGACGTTGCTTTCGGGGTTACAATTTTTTTGACCGTTGATTAAAACATCGGTGCGAATAAAAATCTCCAATCAACCGCAACCGTTTGCGGCATACAAACGAACAACATGTACCACAATCATAACTGCAAAATGGACCACAACCGCAGCCGGATGCGACGACCAAGCGAATAAGATTAATGCATAATCAAATTTTGTCCCATTAAACTCAACATCCATAGATAATATTTGTCCCAAAGATAATTTATTATTTTTTCCTCTTTTTCTCATCTTTCTTTCGTTTTTTTAATATCAAATTATCATCTTCTTCATTAAAACTGTTGGGAATTAATACCAAATCTTTCTATGATATCTTCTTCATCCTCACTTTTGACATTCTCATGCTTCACCATAGCTGAAGCATTGGAGTAAATAGAGATGCAAAAACTATAAAGTAGACATGAAAATTTTTATACAAGTGAAGATATAAATTTTAGTACATTTTTGTTTTATCTCATTGTTACAAAATGATTTTCACATTCGTCTCGGTATATTCTCTTTTTTTTTTCATGCAAAACACTCTTATTGGTTTGGAAAAAAATCAAATTTTCTTCTATTTTAAGTCGAATATCAGTTTTAAGTTTTCTTATTTTTGGGGTTAATGTAATTGTGAGTTGTGAGATTTGATCGTTATTTGTTCTTTTGATTTGTTTTGATAAATTTTAAATGAAAAAAATAGATCATGTAGCCTATTAAAGAACTATTAATTATATCTTTAATAATTTGTTAATCAATTTAATGTCATGATTAAAATTGTTTAGTTAGTAAATTTATATAAAATAAAAAGTGAGAGTCTATGTTTTGAATTGTCGAAATTTAAAAATTGATAATTTTTTTGACGATTTTCCGGTAAAATAAGGTGGCTTTTTAATCTTCCTTGGGCCCAAGTTTCGTGAGCATTTTAAAATTGAAAGCTTTTGTTATTTATTTGGGCTCGGCGGGAAAATCATCGACTTTTCTTCTTCCTTTTCCTCTCAAAATATCAAAAAATCCCCAAACTCTGTCTGCCGTTAGGGTTTTCTATTTCTCCACTTCTTCTTCTTCTTCTTCTTCTTTCTGCTTCGACTCTTTTTCCTTGGTGGATATTGTGTAATCATCATGAGGAGGACGGTGAAGCGAGAATCTAAAGAGACTGGCGAAGGCAGTGGGAAGAGAGAAATCGACGAGTCGGAGCGGTTAAGGTCTGTGAAGAAGGAGAAGGAGAAACAGAACAAGAGTGTACCTGGTCCCGAGCGAACCGACGAGCCGCCGACTCAAGAGGAAGAACAGGGGATTTCTGATCGGAGGGTTCTCAGATCTCAGTATCTCGCTCTAATTAACAAAATCAGCGGTGCGTACATACGCTTTACTCACTCTCATATTCCGTCTTCTCCATGTTCATCGATTGATTTTGCCAATTTCGTTTTTTTTACTGATTTCTCTGACGTTTCTTTGTTCTCTACAGATTCTAAAGATGATTTAACCAGGGTTGATTCGGACAAATTCTCGAAAATTTTTAGTGAATTTGAGAACCTGCACCAGAAAGGTAATCACATGCTTTAAGATGGTGAAATTGATAGCCTCATTTCACGAATGATGAAAATGCAGCTCTTTTTGTGCGGAGTTTTATAAGTGCTATTTTGACTAGAAACTTGTAATCCTTTGGTTTCATTCATATCTTTCAGTATCTGGAGTTTTAAAGTCGTTAAACTTTCTTAAGCAAACCTGTCTTGCTGAAAAGACCTTCTTTTTTGGTTTTGGTTACAATTTCGCCACAGTTCAGAAGCCGAGGGAGCAAATTGCAGATGCAGAGGCATTTCTAGATATAGCAAACACCATAATGTCATCGGTGAAGTCTCAATCTGCTCATGGAGTTTCTCCAGCTGAGTTCGTTAATGCTTTGGTCAATGGGTTTGGTCAGGCTTCTTTAGGGATTGATTCTGATGAAACTGCTCAAGCATCTATAAAATGGAAGGATCTTGGGTTTGCTGTCTGCTCAACAGTTTTGGTATCATGTGGTTGTTCCACAATGTGAGTTCTCAAAATAACCATGCTTTAAAGTTTAAATTGACTTGCTTTGCTGAAGCTGAACTTGTTCTGTTTTAAACAAAGGTTTGTTTGCCTGTTTTGTGATCAGGTTGGGACCTATGGACACTGAATTGAAGGAAAGGAAAAGAGCAGTCTACAGAAAACGTACAAGGCCTGGTGAAGGTGTTCGTCCAGAGGAGGTAAGGAATGTTTTGCAGACACCTTTTTGTTTGATTTTTTGCTCAATATTGCCACTTATGTCACATTCCTTCTAGACTGCACATCTGTAACTTTCCACTCTTGACGTTGCATTCACTGTTGAGTCATTTGCATCGTATGCAATGTTGTAAAGTGAAATCAGAATCTGTTTTATCAGAAAAAAATCTATATCTGTTGATTGATTTGGAATGTTTCCACTGTGAAATATGATGGCCTGCTTTGTCTGGAACTTGTCATTTTTATGTAGTTTGGATCTAGATAAGAAATAAAAAGTTAATTTGAGTACTTCTCGTAACCAACAGGTAGATGATACACAATCAGAAGAGAAAACAGATACAGACAAGAATATGGCAGTAATGTTTAACATTTTACGGCAAAAGAAGCGCGTGAGGCTTGAGAATTTGGTGCTTAACAGGAGATCATTTGCACAGACTGTGGAGAATTTGTTCGCTCTATCTTTCTTGGCCAAAGACGGACGAGTTGAGATCATTGTTGATAAAAGTGGTTCTCATTTCGCCTGTAAGATCAAGTTTTCATCCTCTAATGTCTTGTTTTGATATTCAGTTCGTTGTACTAAAATCTGATCTCTTAATTTGTCTGAAGTGCCGAGAAACGCTCCAGCTGCAAACCTAGTGATGTCGGGAGAAGTCATTTATAACCATTTTGTGTTTAGATTAGATTTCAAAGATTGGAAGGTAACAAAATAGAATCTCACTCATTTCTCGATTGTTAGATTATTTCCTGAAGATGTCTGATTTTTGTGTGAATGAAATATGTCAACAGCTGATGTCTGAAATGGTGCCAATGGGTGAAGAGCTAATGCCACACAGAGAAATTGCAATCAGTTCATCTTCTTGTCCTTCTGCTTCAGCAGATTTCACACAAGATTCTCAGACAACACCTATAAGAAAACTATCAAGAAACCGAGGTTTGGTTGTACAAGAAGAAACTGTTGTAGAAGATACTCCTGACATCAAGGCAGATGGAACTCGAAGGAGATCTAAGCGTAGACTCACTTGAGAAGATGAATCTAATTGTACGGAGTATATAGAGTAGAGAGTTAAAAACTTAATGCTGTTTCATTTTGTGACATTAACTTAATGTCTTCGTTAGGATTGTTTTGTTAATGGTAGGTTTAGCATTTAAGTGGCTTTATCTTAACTCTCAAAGGAGTAAACCTTTTCTTAGATTTTCTGCTTTTATCAAAACTAAAACATCAAATTCCTTAACCAAGAGGCTACATAATACAAATCAAAACCAAACACTAAGTTATGTTATTAAGACAAATAAATTATCTAATATCAAAGTGGCTATTGTATCCTAACACCAAACAGCATAAACCCTCCTTTGTTCTTGTCTGATTTGGCTTCTTCATCTTCTAACTTGGACCTAAAGTCGTTTCCTGTTTTCATTTCTTCATCAGAATTTTCATCAACAACATTGTTTACTTCCTGGGGGACAACAAAACCGTTGTCTGAAAAGTAATGAACATCGATCATCAAGAAGTTCTTGCTTTGACCCTCTAATGTCTTCACACTGCTGGGGACATCGCAAGTGTAAAAGACTATAACATCCTTCTCCTTGAGATTCTTCTCCTTCACAAAACCATTCCATCCTCTGGTGAAGACAAAGCTCTGGCTACTTCTCCAGTAACAATACCTAAACTTCCATTGTCTCATTGCTCTGTCAAAAAACACAACCTCCACATCTTCCACAGTTCCACCTTTTTCGCTTTCTTCTCTCTCGTTTTGATCATCGCTTATGAAAGGCAAATACTTAACTGCATACTTCTTAGGTATCACAAGCCTATTCAGCTTTCCAACATCGCTCGGTGTCAATTCTTTCTGAAAAAGCTGCGTGCAGGAGAAACATTTGTTCGATTCTTCTCCTCCTCCTCCTCTTCGTACTTGTTTTGATTCCACGATGTTGATACTCGCGACAATCTGAGAACGAATTCTGAGAAAATCCCTAAACTTGTGCGGGTAAGAACCATCTTTGATCATGTTCAACACAGCTTCTGTTGTGTAGCATTCCTGAAAGTCCGGTTCATGAACCGTGATATCAGACCAAGGGAAGTTCCGGTGCGAGTTAGCATCAAAGCTTCGGAGCTTAATGGATGCGCTATCATAAGCCGCGGCTGCTTCAGCAGCGGATTTGAAAGTTCCGAGCCAAATCCTACGATGCTCTGCGTATATCTGAGCCCCCCAATGACCGTTCTGTTGCTGAACCACACCTTTATATTTCGCCGCAGCCGTGTTTGACATGGAAACTTTTGTTGTCGGAGTTACACTTGGTTTCGTGAGGCATAAGGCAGAGTCATTGCTTGTCTCGTTGATATCCATCGCTGAAGAAAACTAAACAAAATCAAGCGATAGGAAAAAAGAAACAGAGAAAAAGAGAGAAGGCAAAAGAAAATAGAGGAAAGGAAGAATATTTGAAGGAGAAATTTGAGGGTAAATCCTGGAAAATCAGTATGATGTTTCTCTGTTGTATCGTTAGCAATGATTCTTTAGAATGTTACAGTTTCCATTTTTTGTTATTAGTTTCTAATTTTCTCTGAGGAAAAAATGGGAATTAACAGAATAATTAATTACGCCAGTAGCCATTATTGGTAAATTTCCTATTTATTAAGATATTCTTTTTCAGATACATATTGAGAATAAAGACAAACTGGAGAAAATATTTAAGTTAAAATTATATTTTGTTATTTGTTACGTCATGTGGTTTATTGTTTATAGTTATTGTTGCATCTAAAAAAATCTACTGATCCATTTAATAGTCATCTTACATTGTTGTAACACATTTGACAATTCTTACATGTTTCATATATTCAAAATAAAAGCATACAACAATATTTTTTCCAGTAACAGAAAATATTTTGGACAAAGCTAAATTTCTCGGATATGCACGAAGATAATGTTATCAAATCCTCGACTTATTCTCATCTTCTCATCTGTGTAGCTACAAAACAAAAAATTAATAGTAAGCATTAATAATATATTATTTAGATAGGCATTCGATTATTCCCGTTTATTTTATTGGCGATTGACAAAATAATATTTTTAAAATTTTTATTTCAAATATAATATTATTATTTTAAAATTTTAAAAATAATATAAATTTAATATTAAAATATTTTAAAACTTATTTTTAATAAAAAATTAGATAGTAAAATAAAAAAAATCCAATATAATATTTTAGTTATGTTTGTAATTTATTTATGGTAACTATGTATTTAAAAAAAATAATTTATGTTATTTTTAAAATTTTAAATTTAGAATATTAAATTTGATAAAACAAAAGTGGTATTTTATAATATTACTTTATTTTATTTTGGTCAAAATTTGTAATCAAACTAAAAAATCAAAAAAATTTTTTATTTCATTTCGATTTATCAAGTTTTTGGTTTTGGGTTCAGATTCAATTTTTTTCCAATAAAAAAGCAGTTACAAATATCAACACATATGCTTAGCTAAACTATTTAAAAATAAATAATTAGACAATTCTCAAAATATCACAAAAATTGTTCCAAAAATATGTTCAACAGTTTTATTTTTTCAAAAATACCCCAAAATTAAAATAATTTTTTTCATTTTAAAAACTAAAATTTTAAACCCTAAAAATTACACCATAAACTAGAAACTAAATATAAACCAAAACCCAAATATTTAAATTATAAATTCTTAAAAAATATTTTAATATTTTTGATATTTTTGGAAAAAAATATTTGGTATTTTTGGAAAAATAAAACTAAAACTTCCTTTTTGTGGTATTTTATCTTTAGTATATATGTGAGTAGAAAATATATTTTTTTGGTTTGTTCGGTTAGGTTACACTAAATTCAGTTCCCATTTGGTTTTGATTCGAATTTACAAAAGCAAATTCGGTTCGGTTTATATGGCTACTTTGTTAGCAATTCGATGCATCGATCTTGTTGTCGAGAATGAAGAAGATAGAGAGATCTTACAGAATCTTAAGCTCTATATTGTTTGTCAATTCGATTGGGTATCCAAATGGACCACCTATAATTGCTGCATCGTTCATCTTCAATTCATAGGTACTCTTTTCTGATTTCCTGCAGATCATTAAACCAATCAAGAAACAAAGATCATATAAACTGGCAAAAATGACTTTCCAAAAACACAAAGAGACTTACAAGAATTTGCCTTTCATGGAGAATCTAAAAGCTGGAATGATGTTTACTTCAAACTTTATCCTTTCATCTTTCTCGATGATCTGAATTAAATCCCAACATTGGCTAAACAAGCTACAGCAACAACATACTATAGCAAATCTACTACTTAACACATCTAGTTAAGTGTTTACCTGTCTTCCCATAAGACCATTTGCTGCATTCTCGAGCCAACTATCTGTATACATCTACAACAACAACAGCAGAAAGTCCGAAAAATCGGTTATCCAAACAAATGAGTTGCTTTGTTTGAGTAAAAACGGTGATGTTATCAAAGAAGTCACCTGTGAACTCCAAATCATTTGCCAGCTTCCCTCTAGAAGCTCGTAATCATCTTCCTTTGAATTAGAATTTGACGCAAGAAATTCATCGATAGCCTGTGGGTTATTATATTATATGATTCCATTTCAAATCCAAATACAGTTAGTTTTAAGGTTTCTTGAATGCCATTACACATTACCTCTGCTACTCCTTTGTCTTGAGATATGGTGGCTAACAATTTCTGCCTAGGAACAGTTTCTTTCTGAAGAACAAATGTTGTTCCCTGCGCTACAGATATATCGCCTTTTGGATAAAACAATGCTACAAAGCTTTAGTCTTCTTTCTCACAATCTAGAATTCATTTACCTTGTTTCCCCTTGAAATCCTAAGGTTTCCTGAGGGCGACAAATACGTAGTGTCTAACCAACCTTTGGCTTCATCACCAAGAAGTCTAAAAGGAACTGGATATGGAACTTTGAAAGGAAGAAACTTTATTGAGAAAGCGGCTCTATCGAAACGGAATAAAACCCGTTTTCCATCTTTGATAGATGCAACTGCCTGTTAATCAACAAATAAGTATAGATTCTCAGTCTTTTAATGCAAAGAATTAAGTGATGAAGCAACCTAACCTCAACTTTTAGCTCTCCAATGATGTCGGAGAATTTAACAATGTTTGAAACACGAGGATCGTTTGTTGTCTTTAGATAGACATCTTGAAACACAGTGAAGACATCTACTCCTGTAAATGTTCTCTGCAGAGACAAATCATTCTTCTTCTAATAACAATCATCAAGAAAATGGAGAAATGATGATGTATGCGTGAGAAGAACGGACCTGGATAGGAGATGCAGTTCCAGGTCTTGTTGTGAACATTAATTGCCAACGACCTTCGATTAAGTCAGAATCTGTCTAAACATTTTGAAATATTCCCAAGGAGAACCGAAGTGAGTGAAGAACAAAACACTACAGAATATTGTAATGTGAAGATGAAAGGGTTCGCCAAGAAATCATTCATACAGGATTTGGAATGCCCTCTAAACCTTCAAGAATTTTCACAGCAGATTCAACATCCTACGACAGAAATGTTTTCAATCAGATAAATCAAGAAGAAATCAGAAACATCGCAGAAATTTTTATTGCATACATTGAGCTGTCTAGGAGAAGCGGATTTGCCACGGCCTTGAATTCCGATCAAAGCGTCTATGAGTTTCATCTCAGCGTCGTTGAAAGAAGATTGTTGTGTTTGGTCAGTGACTGTAGAAGAAGATGAACAACTGATTCGCAGAGTTTTGCAATTTCTGGATGAATCTGGTCTTTTGTTTGTTATGTTGAGAAGATGGTTTCTCGGAGAAGACGATGAAAGAGAAATTGGGGAGGATGGGCATGGACATAGACATGGCAGCGACATCTCTACGGTGCAGAATCTGTGAAACGCCATTGTTGCTGTCTTCAGAGAAAAGCTTGGCGCTGGTTGTAAAGCTTGCATGTTTTATTGTGTGGTGTATAAAAAAACATGGGAATCTGTAAAATATCTTGGAAAATATATAATCAGTGGTAGTAAAATTTCTCAATTAATTAAGTTCTTTACTCCCAAACCCTTATGTTCTTCACAATTTGCAAAACCAAGAATCTTTATTTCGATTCTTCAAGTCAAATTTTCTCTTAATCCAATTGTAGTTCTTTCACATTCTCTCATCTTCAATTCATTCAGTTAAACGCATCTGGAGATGATTTCAGAATCAAAAAGTTAAGAGCTTTTACAGTTGAGAGAGCTTCGTGTGACTATAAACAAATCCATAGACTTGACTCAAATTTGCAGGTAGAAGTAGAAGAAGAAGAAGAACTAAATCGTCTCTTAGAAAGAATTAGCAACAAGAATAGCTTGTCTACACCTTGCCCGAGCTTGTTCAATCCTCTCACTCAGAGTTTCTTCTTTCACAGAAGCTTTAACCATAGCCAAATCCATCTCCATCAGTTTCAAAACCCTAAAAAGCTCAGTCACCATTCTCTCTTCAACTTTCCCTTCATCTCTTAGAACCTCAGCTTCCTCTCTCGCTCTCTCCGCAACTATCTCACCAGCTTTAGCTAAAAGCTCCTTAGAACCAAACTCTCTCGCCATTAAACCTTCGAATTTCTCTAAAAAATCCATAATCACATACCCTTTAGGCTTCTCCAAGTTTATCTCTTTCGTTCTCTTCCAACCAATCTCGAAATTCGGAGGCTCAGGCTTCACGATCTCTCTTTGTTTTCTGTCGCGTGTGATCTCAGATCTTCTCCGTTTTTCGATTGGGAAGTTCTCAGCGCTCGTCGTGTTGATCGATTCAGGTGCAGGTGTGAGATCGAGAAACTGATCCTTTGGCTCTTGATTTGATGAACACTTGGTTACGAAATTCGATGCTCTACGAATGTTGAGTACACTGAAGCTATATGTTCTCGTGACAGAGACCTGCAAATTCACTGAAGAAGAGAGGAATTGATGAAGAATTGTAGAAGCCATTGATATTTTTTAAAGCCTAAAACTGAAGAAAGAGAGGAATAGAAGAAAAGATAAGGCCCTCTCTTTTACAGATACCATCACGACGTTTGAATGTTTTAGATAAGCACGTCACGTCGTTTTTCCGTTTCAAACGGTGTCGTTTAGAGAAGTAAACACGGAATTAGCCTTGTCATCTCGTTCCTTTCGCATTGTTGGTGTTATCACATGATAACGATTAAAAACTGATTTTGTTTTCTCTAATTGTAATAGTTAACAATTAGCCTAAAAGATTATTGTAATTACTAATTCCAGCGACTCGATTCCGCAACAGTTTTTAAACGGTTAGCTACTAAAATTTTAAGAAACATTTGCAAAATTCACCAAAAATTTGTTTTTAATTGTAAATTTGATAATTAAAATTTTTTTTTACAAAATTAACTTTCTATCTCTATTTTATCATTCAACAATAACTTTATTTACAACTTTGCCATTAACTTAAAAAAAAACAAAAATAACAAAAATACCATTATAAACAAAATTTTCAAAAATATTACAAAAATGTCATCTTCTTCAATGCATATAACCATCATTGTCGTGGTTGTTGGGAGAAAAACATTTTATTCCTATCAAAGCAGATTTCTCAGAGAAGTCTACGACGTTTATTCCTATCAAAGCAGACTTCTCCGAAAAGTTTGCTTTGATAGGAATAAACGTCGCAGACTGCGAGAAGTCTGCTTTAGCGAGAAAAACATTTTATTCCTATCAAAGCAGACTTCTTGGAGAAGTCTACGACGTTTATTCCGATCAAAGCAGACTTCCCGAGAAGTCTGCTTTGATAGGAATAAAAATTGCTTTGGCAAGAAAAATAGTTTATTCCTATCAAAGCAGACTTCTCAGAGAAGTCTGTTTTGGCGAGAAAAACATTTTATTCCTATCAAAACAGACTTCTCGGAGAAGTCTGCGATGTTTATTCCGATCAAAGCAGACTTCTCGGAGAAGTCTGCTTTGATAGGAATAAAAATTATTTTTGCGAGAAAAATAGTTTATTCCTATCAAAGCAGACTTCTCAGAGAAGTCTGCTTTGGCGAGAATAAACGTCGCAGACTTCTCGGAGAAGTCTGCTTTGGTGAGAAAAACAGTTTATTCCGGCTGTAGAGAAGTCTGCGATATTTATTCCGATCAAAGCAAATTTCTCCGAGAAATCTACTTCAATGAGAAAATTTAGTATGTGTATAATGATCTAATCAAATTCATTAATTTTTACCGCACATAATGGTCCAAATCGTTGTTGTTTGTGGGGAGTGGACTATTATAGAGACTTGGAATTTTTTTTTGGATAATATAAGAGGAGGAAAAATATTTGTAATTGAGGATGATGATTACGTTGTTGCTGAAGATGAGAATAAAGTTTACTCAAATGCTGAGGATTACATTCTTTACGGTAAAGTAAAAGATGAATAAATTCAGTTTTAGTGTTGAGTATCTCAGAAAATTAAGTTACGAGGAAGGACAAAGTACAAAGTTTGATGAGAAGTCTGCAAAGAAGCCTGCCGAGAAGTCTGCAAAGAAGCCTGCCGAGAAGTCTGCAAAGAAGTCTGCGAGATTTATATAACAAAGTTTACCGATATAAGTGTGTAGTTTCTGAAACATGTAACCAATCAATTCAATTGATTTGAAGGAACAATGTTATCGATGTTGTGTTACAAAACATCCAACACTATCCTCTTAACTTAGTATTTTGATGAAATTGTTTATACATATCTTTAAATTTTGCAAATCGATTTATTGTTTTTCATTTAGTTCTTGTTCTTTTTTGTTATTAGGAAGTATGCATTAAGTATCTTAAATATGCACTAAGTCCTTAACTATGTATAAAAGTGTTTATGAAAATTTATACTAATATTTGTGTTTTTAATGGTTGTCATTTTGTAATTTTATAAGTATGATTTGACTTGAGCTGATTGAAAAGTGATTGACATACAACTAATAGTTTATTATAATTCTGAAAAAGTTCATTGAAAACTGAATGACAAGATGGAGTGATGAGAGCTAGTGATAGGTACAATAAAATTGACAAAAACTCATTTAAAATATAACCAAAAATACAAACAAAGTCTGCAATTATTAATGAAGTCTGCAAGTAAAGTCTGCATTTGTAATGAAAATGTGTTGTGAAGTCTGCAACTAAAGTCTGCAACCTGTAATGAAGTCTGCAACACGAAAATTTATTGATTCAAAAACCAAAGTCAAATTCAAAAGGGCTAACGATCTATATCCCCCTCGGAACTATCGTATAGCACCAAATACCCGTAGAACTAACACCACAGTTTGTATATCTATCGTGGAGAAGTTGGAAACCTATTTCCCCCTCAATTGAAAGTTCGAAACCTATTTCTCCGGAACAGCTGGGTTACTTGGTTTACCACAAAAACCGATGAATATCGAACCAGACCAAAACCCATTCGGATTCCAAACCGAGATCCGACCCTAAAACCCCACCCAAATTCCAAAACCGAGATCCAACCATAAAATCTCACCCAAAATCGAAAATCCCCAATCAAACAAACCCTAAAACGAGAAAAGAAGGAATGAGACTGAAAATCCTCGAGTTTGGGAAGCTCTTCCCCATCACCGCGCACCATTAACGTCATGTATACTTCGTGAAGCTCTTCTCCTTCTTCGGGAAACTCGAGAAAGGGGCCGATTTTAGGATTTAGGATTTTTCTATTTCGGATTTTGGGGATTTTTTCTCGTGATTTTGTCGATTTCGTGGTGTTAGGGTTCGATTTCGACAAGGATAGTGGTATTAGGGTTCAATTTTGACTTAGGGTTGCTCGATTTCGACAATGGGGGGATCGATTTCGAAGGTGGCCGATTTTGGGAATTAGGATTTTTTCTATTTGGGATTTTGGGGATTTTGGGGGTTTGGTTAATTATAATCTCGGGTTATCGGATTATAATTCGGATAGTTATTGGTTTAACTTGGTTTAATTAAGATAATTTGGTTTAATTTGGTTCAACGAATTCTGTAAACCGTATTTAACCATGTTAATGTCTAATTAGGTTTCGAACTATCAACAGAGGAGAAATATGTTTTTAACTTTTGTAGCATGGATATGTAAACTGTGGCATTAGTTATACTTGTATTTGGTGCTATATGATAGTTCTGAGGGGGAAATAGATCGTTAGCCCAATTCAAAACGTAAGAAAAAAAACTCAAAAACATCCACAAAAACTGTAAAACCACCATAAATTTCAAGGGGAATTTCAAACATCTATTAAAAATCTTTAAAAAAACCATCTAAAATTTTAAAAACCATTAAAAATCACTTTAAAAACTACTAAAACAATAATATTACTTTTTGTGAATTTTTTTCCAGATGTACAACAAAAGAAAATAAGAAATAAGAATATAAGAACTCTGCAACTGAAGTGTGCAACTGAAGTCTGTAATTGAAATCTGCAAACCTGTAATGAAGTCTGCAACACAAAAATCCATTAATTCAAAAATCACTGTCAAATTCAAAACGTAAGAAGAAAACTCAAAAACAACAACAAAAAACTGTAAAACCACCATAAATCTCAAACATCTATTGAAAATCTTAGAAAACCATATAAATTTTTAAAAACTATTAAAAATCACTTTAAAAATCTAGTAAAACAATAAAATTAGTTTTTGTAAATCTTTTTTCTAGATCTACAACAATAGAAAATGAAAAATAAGATAAGAATATAAGAAAAAAATTAAGAAAATAAAAAAAAACATCAAAATCTCCAAAACCATGAAAAACTTAACAACTAGTAAAATTAAAATAGCAAACTTATATCTTTAGATCTCGTGACTTCCTTTTTTAGATCTACAATAATATAAGATGAGAAATGAGATAAGAATATAGAAAAAAACTTAAGAAAACAAAAAAAACAACAAAAATCACAAAAACTACGAAAAACTTAAAAAGTAATAAAAGCAATAAGCTTACGTTTTTAGATCTCTTCACTTCTTTTTCCAGATCTACAACACTATAAGACCAGAAAGAGTGTTATAAAAATAACAAAAGATCTAAACAATAAAAATATTCTAAAATCACAAACCCAAAACCATATAAACAAAAAAAAACTTACCTTTTTCATATCTCATAATTTTTTTCCAGATCTACAAAATAACAAGATGACAAAGAACATGAGAAGAGACGAAGAAAAGAAAAGAGGGGAGGTAAAACGAGAAGAAGAGAAAATTTACCTTATAGTCATTTTTGGAGGATGGAAGCTCCCACGTTTTTTTTTTGGAAATAAAATTATGATAAAATTTTAGGGTTACCTTCTTTATATATGGAGAGTTAAATTTGGTTAGGTTAAAAACTGTCAATTTCCGGTTTGCGCAGACTTCTCGAAGTCTTCGAAGTTTATTCCGGCTGAAGCACACTTCTCGGAGAAGTCTGCTTTAATAGGAATAAATCTCGAAAACTTCTCGAGAAGTCTGCTTTGGTGAAAAAAACAGTTTATTCCGGCTGAAACAGACTTAGTCTGCTTCGTATTTTTACATTACCTTAAACTCTAAATTGAAAAAAACTGGTTTAGTTACATTTAATTTCCGATTTATGTAGACTTCTCGAGAAATCTGCTTTGTTAAATCTACGATAACATCTCGAGAAGTCTGCGTAACCCTAAACCCTAAATAATAAGATTCACTAAATGTGCAAAAGTTTTGTTAAAAATTGGATGAATATGTTGAAGATAGTTAAGTAAATGCAAAACTCAAACAATTTCTTTTAAAAATTTGTAAATCTAAATTTTCAAATTTATCACATGATATTTAAAATTCTAGCATGAATTCTCCACACAAACATCAACTATTAACCCACAACACATAACAACAAAAACTAACAAATATTTTATACCATTAGATCGAATCCAATCTTCTTATTTTTGAATTTATTATAACTTTTACGTGCTTTTGATATGTATATAAATTATGTTAATAGCAATTTTAATTTTTTTAAATATTTCAAAATTTTTATTTGATTTAGGTAGTTTATTTACAAAGGAGAAGTGTGCTTTGATCGGAATAAACCTCGCAGACTTCGTGAAGTCTGCTTCAGCCAGAATAAACTGTTTTCTCACCAAAGCAGACTTCTCAGAGAAGTCTGCTTCAGCGGGAATAAACTGTTTTTCTCACCAAAGCATACTTTTCCGAGAAGTCTGCTTCATCCGGAATAAACTGTTTTTCTTACTAAAGCAGACTTCTCGGAGAAGTCTGCTTTGATAACAAAAAAACACGCAGGAACTGAAATGTAATTGACATTTCGACATTATTTTTTAGACAAAAGGAGTGTTCAGTAATTTCTCCATCCTCATAAGTTAGTTTTGCAAAAATGTTTTCATATGGGTTAGACTTGCATTTAGAGTCAAGTTTTAGGTTATTTTTAGTAATTCCCCCAAATTTTAATACTTAAAATTGAGAAATATTTTTAAATACCATTAACGAAAGTTCTTTTTCGAAATATCATAACTATATATATTTTTTACAAAATCCATTAATTTTTAGGCAATTGATTAATTTACTCACTAAACATTATTTAGTATATATACATATATTTGTTTTTAATTTAAATAACAAAATTTTTATATCAACTATGGAGGAAGGGGAGATTGAACCTTAAACAATTAAATAATATAAGGAATGTGTAAGTACTAATCGACATATAATAGGAAGAAATTCTTAATATTAAAGAAAGAATAAAAGCAATCAAACGGAATAACAACGGCTATTGTCTCCAACCCGAATAAAGCTTTTTCCAGATACATATTTCTGGTTCCGGTTTTAGTGGGACTCAGACCAACTACGGAATTTACCGGAATTATAGAACTTCCCTTAGTAAAATTTTTGGACCCAACTGTTTAAGGTTCGGGTTAGGTTTTCGATTTTCATTTCTTCTCCTTTCAACGAAAAAAAGAGAGAGAGAGAGAGAGCAATAAGATAAAAAAAATTGAAACCTTTGAGAGCACCGAGAAAGAACGCAAAACAAAAGGCCAAAATATTCAAAGTAAGTTTAAATAATTTATTGTATTCTTACATTGAAATTCGATGGAAAATGGAAGTGTTAAACAAGTATTAAAAACGATGCCGTTTTGAGAAGTATCAAAATGACATCTTTTCTATTTTTTTAAACCAATTTATTATCAAAACGACGTCTTTTCTATTTTTTTAAAACCGATTTAGTATCAAATGGAAGTGTTAAACAAGTCTTCAAAACGACGTCATTTTGAAAAATATCAAAACGACGTTGTTTTCTATTTTGTTTTTTTAAAACCGATTTAATATCAAAACGACATCGTTTTGATCCTTCTCAAAACAAGGTCATTTTAATATTTTTCAAAACGACATCGTTTTAACACTTCTCAACGACATCGTTTTGAGATTGATCTGCGATGTCGCACTTCCTCCGCCACGTCGGTATTACGTGGCAGCCACATCAGCATTCATTAACTTCCACCTAACCCTGTTACGGTTCATATATAAATTTGCATAATAGTAGTTTTTTGGGTATGAAATTTGAATTTTACTTAATTTCAAGTATGATTTTGCATTGCTCCAATAATTGGGTCTAAATCGAACATCTGATTAAACTTCGGGTATAAAACGACCGATTTTAATACTTCTCAAAACAACGTCATTTTGAGAGACATGCAATATCCTACTTCCCCCGCCATGTCGCCATTACGTGGCAGTCACATCAACATCTATTAACGGAAACCTAACCCCATTATGATTCATGTATAAATTTGCACAATAATAGTTCTTTTGGTATGGAATTTGAATTTTACTTAATTTCAAGTATGAGTTTGCACTTCTCCAACAATTGGGTGTAAATCGAACATCCAAGTAAACTTCGGGTATGAAACCGATCCTGTTTTTTGGATAAACACTTCTTGCTGATGTTAATTAATCCTATGCAATTTCACGTTTTAAGAAAGAATTCCTAAAACATAAGAGATAATTCCTAAATTTGCATACATTATTCATAAATTATGTATAAAATGTGACTACTAAACTAAATTCAGTAAAGAGTTCTTAATATTAAAGAAATCTTATCTAAATAAAATAAGTAAATTAAAAAAACAACTGAAAAAATACAATTAGAGAGATCGAACTATTCAGTATTAATTATAACAAGAAAATGTGTAACTAGTACAGTCAATCGGCATAAATCCCATTTTTTAATATATATCATTATATATATATAACAAAATGCTTATATATTGATTAGTTAAAACAACGTATTGGTTACACACTTGCTCATATGCAGAGCCGGCCCTGAATTTAACAGGGCCGCAAGCAAAAAAAAAAGGGTTGTTTTATATTATAAAAAAATTGGTCCGTTCTAATTTTTTAAAATTTTTGTTGTTATAAGGACTCGAACTGAAGAACTCAAGGAAGCTGTTTATTTATATTTACCATTTGTGCTAAGAGTACTTTTGAAATAAGGGCTGATTTTTTATATTAATAGTGAGGGCTGCAAGCACGGGCTTGCTTTGCTTGGGCCCAGGCCCGGCCCTGCTCATATGTGTAAGATAATGAATGTGTAACCAATATACTGTTGTAGCTAATCGACATATAAATATTTTGTTTTAACTAAATTAGGTTTTCAGCTTTGTTTTAATTAAAAGATAGTAAAATATTTTTTGATTCTGCAAAATGCTATATTAATGAATTTTTATATTGAGTGTTATATTTATCATCAAAATTTAATTTAGTGCTAATATATTATATTTTTTTTTAATTTTTTCTTTATAAAATTACAATAAACATTAAAAAAAGGAAACATACACAAGAAACAGAACTCTATAATGTTATATATTATATATACATAGAAATATTGTTAAAACGAAGAAAAGGAAAAAATAATTGTGCGTGTTTTTTGTTGGTATATAGTATAACAACACTAAGTTAACTTCAGTGTTCTTTAACAAAAAGAAGTTCACTTCAGTGTTTCACATGATGAAGCAGCTTTGTTGGTTCGTAACTTCGTGGCAACAATGTGGATGTGACCAACCTCCCCAGCTATCATAAATGGGCCTCCCATAATACCCAAACTGTTGGGCCTCATAGTACGGCCCACAATGATATGCCTGGTTCACCGGCATCGGTAACGGAGCCGGCGCCGGAGCTGGAGGTGGAGGTGGGGCTGGAGGTGGGGCTGGAGCTGGGGCTGGAGCTGGAACTGGGGCCTTCTCGGGCTCTTTGGGCTTCTGAGAAGGTTGGGTCTGGGCTTGAGCTTGTTTAGGTGGTTCGAGAATGACAATGGACTTAATAGAGCCGTCTCCTTTGTAACAGAGTTTGTTCATAAACTTCTCAGGATCATAACAAACCACTTTGATAATGATTTTGTTGGACTTCTCATCGTACAATTCGTCTCTTATTTCTTTTTATGCAAAAGCAACACAAACAAGAACAAAAAAAAAGAAATTCAAATGATCCGAAAAAATTCAAATGATCCAAAAAAAATAAAATTCAAAGAGAAAGATTCTCACGAGGGAATTTGCTAAGAGCTTTCCTGGCCTTTTTGTAACATTTGGAACAGTCTAAATCCACCTTCAACATCATCATAGTTACCTGTTTGTGCATTTTGATCATTTAATTAGCTTCAACAAAAGAGAAATAATATGAAAATTCAAATCCAAAAACGTAAGTCATGAGATAATTACCTTCTCGGCCATAGCTTGGGAGTGTCGATTTGAGTCACAAAAAAAACTAAGAAGAAAAGTTTTATTTGTACAACTAGAATGATTTATATCACTATATATATAGAGCAGAGGCCTGATTTTTTTTTTTAAATAAACAAGAAAAGAAAAGATAATTCTCATTTATTTCTGTTGTATCAAAATATCTAAATTTTTGAGAATTATTTTGGAATCTATAAATCAAATTCGAAGTTTCTGAAAGAGCATAGGTGTATCGTCTTTAATGATAGAAGCCGACATGACTAACACGAAGGATAATGACTAAAATGGGCTTCGGTGACCGACCACGGTTCAAGTATTAGCAGTGGTCCAATTTTTATAAATAATATCTAAGGAGGGATGCTGTCACCGTTAAGTGGATATGGTCCATAGGGATTATAAGAAACTCGAATGATAATGATACACTTAGATCCACGCCACGCGTCCGAAAAAATTCTTATATTGTAATTAATTTTTTATTTTGTAAATATAAATTAAAAACATATTTAAAATAATTTTTAATTTTTTTAATATTAATTATATAAATGAAATAAATAACAAAATTAGATTATACAAATAAATTTAAATTATTAATATGTTAAATAAAAAATATTATTAAATAAGTAAAAATTTATATACATGATAAATATTTATTTAAAATAAATATTTGTTTTATATTTTTTGATTAATTTTCAAAAACTCTAATATTTTTTTTGTATTGTATTTGCATTTTATGTTAAAATATATTTGATATCAAAATGTTAGAATTTTAATTATTAAATATTTGTATAATGTTACTTTCTTAAATAATCTAATAAATTATGTTTTATATAATATTTGTTTTAAAATATTATGATACATGTTAGCATTACACATATGTAAATCATATAAAATTTATTTGTTAAAATGTTTCATAATTAATTTATTAAAGATATATATGATTTTTCCCATGATTTTATGGTGCAAAAATAATGCCGACATTGATGAAAGTTGCTGTAAAAGTGACTTTGAATTTGATGTTTCCATTAATACTCTACCAGAAAAAAAACATCAGAGAATTATTTATGAATGAATATTAAAGGACGACAAATTTCAAAATATCCAATTTTCTGGCCTAAAAAACTACAAAGAAAAAGCGAACAGATAAAATTCTCACTAATTGACAGAGAACTAACATTTAATCCGCTAATTAGAGTAATTTAAGGTAGTTTACTGAATTTTGTAATTGATTTGTGAATTTAGAACCAAACTTTTCCTATCCGATAATTAATTTAAAATTACTGACAAACTTGTGCCATTCGATCACAATTTATTTCAAATTTAGTTTCATCTAATTCAATGGTTTTTAAGGCTTTACAAAATCTTGTGTGGATTTTAACCTATATTTTATTTAATCTACTTACACCCAAAAAATCCCAAGTGTTTTCTTCGTAAAACCTAATATTTTTTAAATATAAAATTTAGTGAAATTTAGGTTTTTAACTAATTCTTAAAAAGAAACAAAAAATAAAGAAGAGAAGCAAGAAAAATAGTCAGATCATGCAGTAAAATAGTTTCATGCAAAGATAGAGAAAATGAGAGAGAGAGTTTCAAAAATGTGTTTTATATTGTAATTATTGTAAATGTGTTTTCTATAAAATTGTTATATTGTAAAAGTTTTATCAGTGGAAATTTATAATACACCAATTCTACTCGAGAGATACATTAATTAGAAATTCGATAATCAAATTATATCTTTTTAATTTAAGCAATACAAAACTAATATCAAAGAAAATAAGAAACGATTATAAAATCTTAACATTTTGCGCTGTTCGTTTTATAAATTTTAATTAGTAGTTAAAATTTCATATTATTCAATTTTTGATTTTACAATACAAAATACAAATTATGATTTTAAAAAAAAATTTGAAGATTTTTTTAATAAAAAGTACAGAGAGAACTTTTTTAAAGGAATTTGGTATACACTTCGGAAGACCAAGAGTATTGTACCACAGAAATAGTTTAGATGTAAAATTGGCCGATGGATATTCTTATTGCATCTAATGAATATAATGGATGTGAATCATGTGATGATGGATTGTGTATTGTCTCCCAAGATTATGAAAGATTTTGTGATAAGTTTAAATAATCTATAGTCTATATTATGGACACATTCGACCCAAAAAAAAACCAAAAAGTTTAGAAGTCAAACTTGTTCTTAGGATTATTATTTTTTCATTTTCGGTTGATTTTATTATTATCTAAATTTGGATCAAAAATTTTAAAAATATTATTTTAAAAAATTACCTTTTTATTTTTATTTGAAAAATTAGACCGTCAAATTGCAACGCAGGTAGTTTATGATCTTGTATGAATCAACTAGATTTTTGATCCATGGCTTGCGTGTGAAAAAATATTCACATATTATAATTAGTTATTTATTTAGTTAATGTAAATCAACTAGATTTTTGATCCACGGCTTATATGTGAAAAAATTTTCACATATTATAATTAGTTATTTATTTAGATAATGTAAATCAGATATATATAATTTATTTTATATTTAAAATATTTTTTTAAATCTTTTAATATTGATTACGAAATTGAAATAGATAATGAAATCGGATTATATAAATAAATTTAAATTATATCATTTTAGATAAATTATAGATATGATAAATATTCAATTAAACTAAATATTTTTTTATTTGTTTGGCTAATTTTTCAAAATTTGCATTTTATGATAAAATATATTTTATGTTAAAATATTAGAATTTTATAATAAAATATATGTCAAAATATAAAATTACAGTAATAGAATTTTACATATAATATATTGTGTAATAGCAGTTTTTGTAAATATTATAATAAATTATATTTTATATAATACTTATTTAAAAATATTCTAATAATGTGACATATGATATATTTGTAAATCACATGTCAAAATAATATTATTTTGTTAAAATAATTCTAAATTAATATATTAGAGATTAGGGATATTTGAGATGCAAATCGTACCTAAGAAAATATGGACTTCTTGATGGATAAAAAAAGTAAAGCGATGGACTTGTATTTGGACCGCCATGGTATTATGGTCATATGGATTTTGGTCGACCATCAGGTAATGTTCTTGACCAAAATCTTGTTCCACTCGACCAATCATCATAAGATGAGATTGGATCATCATCTCCACTCTTTGATTCAATATCCTCATCAAAAGTTTTAAATCTTGACTAAATGATCAGTTTTAAACAAAATCTAATCGAATTGAAATAAGTGATTAGTGAATGCATGAAATAAACTTTGAATTATTAATTGCATGAAATAAACATTAAATTAACATACTTAATTAAACATTAGGTAGCATAGGAACACTCAATTAAACCGTTAAAATGAACCGTCAGTCGGTTATTTTCCAATTGGTTCGTCTTCTACCAAAAATGGTTTATTCTCTGAACAACGAATATTTGCATAAAGAGCTAATTTTTCGATTTAAAAATTCGAAAGCCAATGTCAGTGACGTCATAAGATGTGTATAATTGATCAATACTAATATATTATATGGATTGACAATGATTGGTGGGGCAATAGTCGACGACATCCAATGAAAAAACAAAGATGAAACATCACAGAAACCGATTAAGTCTCTTCACATTGTCGTTTTAGATTCTACACTTTTTTGTAGCCGCCGCGTTTTGGGTTGCTGGTGCTGGTGAATTAGGAGAATGGTGTCTCCGGAGAACACGAATTGGCTCAGTGATTACCCTTTGATTGATGGTACTTTCTCTGATCAGAATCCCACTTTTCCATGGCAGATCAACCACATCGATGGCTCAGATACTGTCAGGTATCTATTGAATCGTGTAGGATTAGTCTTTTTTTTTTCAGATCAAGAAATTAGAGCCTGTGTCTGCATAAATGAAGCTTTTGCATTCGTAAACAAGTAGATGAATCGAGATCTCTACAAATTTGGATAGTTTAGGTTCTCTTTCAAGTGTGTATACAGTGGGATGTCGTCATTTATCTATGAATTGGCTGTTAGTTGATTCTTCCTTTTATGTTTTTCTCTCTCTTATGTTGATGTGATCTGTTTCACAGTGTTGAAGCTGATGGCTTCCTTTGTGATTCAGATGTGATCAAAGAACCAGGCTCAAGGAAGAGGTGTGAAACAATATTTGGTCGAACCAGCTTTTACTATTACATTGATTTTGAAGCTGTAAAAAACTTATGCTAATGTTTTCATTGCTTGCAGGATCAAATCTGAATCATGCGGTGGTTCTAGCTCGAAAGCGTGTAGGGAGAAACAAAGACGTGATAGACTAAATGACAAGTATTTTCTCTGCGTTCTCTTTGTTGTCTTATATCTTTTCTCTTTTTTGAGTTCTTAAATCTTTTGGTATGGTGCATTGACATTAGGTTTACGGAATTGAGTTGCATATTGGAACCTGGAAGACTTCCAAAAACAGACAAGATTGCTATTATCAATGATGCAATTCGCATGGTGAATCAAGTAAGAGACGAAGTCCATAAATTGAAGGACTTGAATTCAAGCCTCCGGGATAAAATCAAGGAGTTGAAGGTAATAAAACAGGAAACTTTGGCGCTGTGGCCTAGCAAGATCTTTAAAATTGTCCTCTGATGCTATCTATGCCAATATGTAGGATGAGAAGAACGAGCTACGAGATGAGAAACAGAAGCTCAAGATTGAGAAGGAGAGAATCGAGCAGCAACTGAAAGCGATTAAGACACAACCTCAGCCTTGTTTCTTACCAAATCCGCCAACATTCTCTCAAGCTCAAACTCCTGGAAGCAAGCTTGTCCCTTTCACAACTTACCCCAGCTTTGCAATGTGGCAGTTCATGCCTCCTGCTGCAGTTGATACCTCTCAAGACCATGTCCTTCGTCCTCCGGTTGCTTAAAGCTCTCCCTCTCTCTCTCTCTACTATTGACGGTTCAAGTTTCTTCTTAGGCGCTTTATCTGATGTACTGACTGGAAACACATTACTATGATTATCATGCGAGTATTTGCATGTAAATGGAAATAAGCATCCACTAGAAAGTCTTGTTTTTTTTAATCAATTCCGTTGTGCAAAAAGTTGGAATTTTTCTGGCATTTGATTACAGAAGTTTCTAGGGATTGATTCTATGGCTGATCTGGAATTTGAGATGAACCAGTGTAATCTCTACACTCTAAGCAGATCTAAATTTAGGGTTCATAGTTGGTGTTGCAAGAAGATGTGTAGATCTAAATCATGATACTAAAAAGATTCGCACGAAGAATTGAAGGTGTCTACTGAAACTCGATCTTTGACCCAACCAGATTCATTTATCTCACAACTTAATTAATTTTCCCCTCATTTCTCACTTAAATATCCCAATTAGTCACTTTAAATGTAAAATAAGATATTTTTGGATTCTAGACGAATTGTAACTAGGCCTTTCATTACGATTACGAGTGACCTGCGGATCCCATTGTGTTTGACCCGTTGCAGAACGTGTTAGCACAAAGATTGTGGCTAAACAGATAGAGCGGTGTGCAACACGCAAGTCTGGATGCGGGAGGTTTGAAAGTGCTGACGTGGCGCGATCTCATTGGGAATGAGATATCAAACTCTATAAAGAAGAAAAAATATTCAAAGAAGGCAAGTTCGTGGTGGTGAATATTGCTGAATATTCATTTAGAAAAGAGGAAACCCTAGTGCAAGACACATATAAAAAATGGTGTCGTGAGGCAGCTAGGGTTATCACTCTTGAGAAGAAAGTGAGGCTCTGTGTGTAAAGTGTTACACACGTTCTCTGGTGAGTGAACAAAGAGTGTACACAACTGTTGTTGTGGGTGAGTTTTGGGTAGATTAGGAATTGGTCAGTGGCATGCTAAGTGTTAGTAGTGCATAAATCTGATTAAACACTATTGTAGAATTGTGTTTAAGTGATTTCTAATAGAATTTGTGTGTGTTATACAAAGTTCTTGGTATTCTCTATATTCTAGTGCTTTCAATTGGTATCAGAGCGGGTCACCTAGCATAAATCTGAGATTTATCAACAGGTTGAGATCCTGAGACAGAGTATGGAGACACCCAAGGAACTCATTGCTGTGCAAAAACCACTAATACTGGATGAAAACAACTTTGGGCATTGGAAGGTGCGCATGCGACAAAGGATTCGGGGAATAGATGAGGATGCGTGGACACCAGTAGAGGACGGCTGGGAAGAACCATGGATATTGAACCAGGAAGGTGAGAAAATTCCAAAACCCAAAGAGAAGTGGACATATGCGGATAAAAGTGCGTCTAAATTCAAATCAAAGGCTCTCACAGAAATATTCTGTGCAATCGACCTTGATAAATTCAAGCTTGTTCAGAGATGTGCAGCCGCGAAGGATGCGTGGGATATCCTTGTGAATTCGTATGAGGGTACATCTTGTGTGAAGAGGACGCGACTTGATCATCTAGCTTCCTAGTTTGAAAATCTGCGAATGGGAAGTGATGAATCTATAGCGTGCTTTGGGTCAAAACTAAGTTCTATTGCGAATGAAGCAGCTATGTTGGGGAAGGTGTACAAGGATAAGAAGCTCGTCAAGAAACTGTTGAGATGTCTTCCAAAAAAGATCGAACCACATAAGGTAGTATTGAAAATCGCTATGAACACAGTCGACATGAAGTTCTCACAATTGATAGGGATGCTAAAAGTGGAAGAAATGGAGAATGCTACAGAGCCATTTAAGCTGGGAAAAGGAATAGCTTTCACTGCCGAACAAGAGTCAGATCGAATGAGAAAGATTGAAGACAGTTTGAGTCAGAAACTAGAGGAGAGCATGGGTCTGATGGCAAGAAGTTTCAAGAAGGCACTTAAGCGCATTGAGAAGGGACAAACAAAATCGCACAATCAAAAACAAGGGACTTATCAAAACCGCTCCAGCAATAAGCCACAACGGATGGAAGCTGGAAGATCAAGTAGACGACAAGACGTGCAATGCCATGAGTGCGAAGCATATGGACATTTCAAGGCTGAGTGTCCTCTCACCAAGCGCAAGGAACTGAATTGCTATGAATGTAAAGGGGTTGGCCACATTAAATCAGAATGTCCAAACCTTCAGAAACGTAACGATAAGTCACTATTAAGCTTCAGTGAGACCGAGTCGGATGATAGTGAAGAGGACGATGAGATGATAAACTTTGTAGCATTCACAAGTGAAGTAGTCAAGGAATCCGATCAAGAGACTGACTCAGATCATGATGGTGAAATTGATGCAAAGGCTGAATATCGACGCCTCTATGATAATTGGGTGAAGTTGAGCAATACCAACCTACGACTCCTCAAGGATAAGGCCATGCTGGAAGCGAATGTTAACATCATGGAAATGGAGTCAAGTAATAAAAGGAGCTGTGAACCTGAGTGTGATACTGATGAAAGAAAAACAGTTAGCTCAAGCGAACAACCATCTGATGCCAAGTGGATTCAAACGCTTGAAGCAGAAATGATCAAATTGAAAGATCTTTTGACTCAAACAAAGGAACACAATCAGACGCTGAAACACAACTTGACAGAGAACTACAAAAAGATTATGATGTTGAATCAGGGTTCAAAGGATCTGGATAGACTTCTAGAGATGGGAACACCCACTGGACGTACATGGGGTCTTGCTTACAGAGGATACACAGAGAGCGGCTGTGTCACAGAAAGTCTTGACTACACGAATCTCAAGAACTTCGTTTAGAATGAGAAGGTGAAAGTCGCACAAGTCCAAAATGGAGACTCTGAGCACAAGGAACCTACAATTAGTGGTAGAGATGAAATCCAAAGGGCTAGAGATCCAAGATTTAAGGGGTGCTACTTCTGCGGGAAGAGTGGGCATATTAGACGCAATTGCTACAGAATGATGAATCGCATAAGGCAGGCTTGGAAGTCAGGTAGGTGCTTTCTTAAACCTAGTCAATTTAAAAATGTGTGGATTGACAAGAATTACTTGCATTGCTCTAGTTTGTCTGAGTTGAACAGGGAAAAACAATGCAGTATTCTGGAACAGACTCCCTGCCCGAACAGAACAGAGGAGGAAAGAGTGTGTGGTAAAGTGGCTTACATCTCAAGAAGTGATAAAGAGTCGACAATATGGCATTTTGATAGCGGTTGTTCACGACATATGACTAGTAATCAGGAGATTTTGAAATCATACACAGAAGTCAAGGCTGGGAAAGTAACTTTTGGAGATGGCGTAAAGGGAAAAATATTAGGAGTTGGAATGATTGGAGATGACTTGCAACCCTCACTGATGAATGTTTACTACGTAGAAGGACTCAAGGCGAATCTGATTAGTGTGAGCCAACTATGCGACGAAGGGCTAAAAGTGTTCTTCACTAAGGATGAATGTCAAGCGATGGATAATCAAGGAAATATGATATTACATGGGTCCAGGTCGAGTAATAATTGCTACATGTGGAATGTGACTGTTAAATGTCTTTCAGTAGTTGAATCTCAGTTGGAGCTGTGGCATAGACGACTCGGACACATGAACATACATGGGCTTCAACGAATTGTACATGTAGAAGTGGTTCGTGGAGTTCCCAAGCTTGAAAAGGAAATCGGGAACACATGCAAATGGTGTTGCAAGGGAAAGCAAATAAAGGTACAACATAAACAGATACCTGAAATTGGTTCTAAACGAGTTTTGAAATTGATATACATGGATTTAATGGGTCCAATACAGACAGAAAGCATAGCTGGTAAGAGATATATTCTGGTCATGGTAGATGATTTCTCACGATTTACTTGGTTGAATTTCTTGAGGGAGAAATTTGAAGCATTTGAGAAGTTCAAGATCTTCACACTACAAATGCTCAATGATGAAAGGAGCATTGGTCAAATAAGAAGTGATCATGGTGGAGAATTTTAGAACGAGATGTTTGAAAGTTTTTGTAACAAGTATGGAATTAGGCATCAGTTCTCAGCACCAATGACTCTACAACAAAATGGAGTGATGGAGAGAAAGAACAGAATCCTACAGGAGATGGCAAGAGCGATGATGCATGCAAACAATGTGGCTACATGGTTTTGGGCTGAGGCAAAAAGCACGGGGTGCTACATCATCAACAAGGTTTATGTTAAGCCGGATACCAAGACTACACCATATGAAATTTGGAAAGGGAAAACTCCAAATTTGAGCTACTTTCATGTTTTTGGGTGTGTATGTTACATACTTGATGAGAGAAATCACCTTGGAAAATTTGACTCTAGAAGTGAAGATGGGCTGTTTATGGATTACTCGAATCACTCCATGGCTTATCGGGTCTATAACAAAAACCTTAGGATGATTGTTGAATCAGTAAATGTGGTGTTTGATGATCGAAATATATTAACAGCTGAGAGAGTTACACAGGAAGAAGATGTGCAAGCCAACCAAAACAGAGCAGATGTATCACTACCAAAGGAGGAGGAAGTTAAAGATGAGGGCACAGAAGAAAGAACACGGGCAGATAGTCAGTTGTAGGTGCATCGTAACCACTCAGTAGATGATGTAATTAGAGATATCCATGATGATAGAAGGACCAAAAAAATTCAGATTGATTTCAAGAATATGGTTAAACTGGTCTCATTTGTGTTACTCATAGAACCAAAGGATGTGAGTGCAGCATTGAAGGATGAATCATGGGTGGCAGTAATGCATGAAGAACTGGAGCAGTTTACGAGACACGACGTATGAGATTTGGTACCTAGACCAAGCAATGTCAATGTTGTGGGAACAAAGTGAGTCTTTAAAAATAAGATTGATGAAGATGGAAACATTGTTAGAAACAAGGCACGATTGGTTGCTCAAGGCTACAGTCAGATAGAAGGAGTGGATTTTGATGAGACCTTAGCACCAGTGGCACGTATGGAATCGATCCGACTACTCTTTGGCATAGCATGCAAGATGGACATCAAGTTATTTCAGATGGATGTGAAAAGTGCGTTTTTGAATGGACTACTCTAGGAGGAAGTGTATGTGACACAACCTAAAGGATTTGAAGATCCTAAGTTTCCCTCACATGTCTACAAACTCAAACGAGCTCTATATAGACTTAAGCAAGCACCAAGGACATGGTATGAGCACCTTACACAATTCTTGTTAAGGTCTAACTTCAGAAGGGGCAACTTAGATAAGACTCTGTTCATCCAAGAAGAAAAAGGATATATGTTGATAGTTTAAATCTACGTTGATGATATCATATTTGAAGGAACAAGCAAGGTACTTGTAGACCGATTTGTGATGAATATGACGGAGGAATTTGAGATGAGTATGGTGGGAGAGCTCAACTACTTTCTTGGACTGTAAGTAAAGCAAACATCAGAAGTGATCTTCGTATCACAAATCACCTATGCGCGAAATCTTGTGTCTCGATTTGATATGCAGACAAGTAAAGCTGCTATAACACCTATGAGCACTACCAGTAAGATGTCCAGGGATGAAGAAGGACCACCGGTTGACGAAAAACTATACCGAGCAATGATAGGGAGTTTGCTCTACTTGACAGCGAGCAGGCCGGATCTGTGCTACAGTGTGGGAGTGTGTGCAAGATACCAAGCCAATCCACGCGCATCACATCTGTTAGTTGTCAAGCGCATTCTGAAATATGTGAAAGGGACAGCAAACCTCGGTATATGTTACACAAAAGAGACGAATACTAACTTGGTTGGCTTCTGTGATGCAGATTGGGCAGGTAGCATGGATGATCGAAAAAGTACTTCAGGTGGATGCTTCTTTCTTGAAAATAACATGATTTCTTGGCATAGTAAAAAGTAGAACTGTGTGACCTTGTCTACTGCGGAAGCAGAGTATATTGCATTGGGCAACTGTTGCACTCAACTGCTATGGATGAAACATATGCTTGTTGATTACGGTATGACCTCTACACCTCTACTTATACACTGTGATAACATGAGTGCAATAAATATATCTAAGAACTCGGTGCAACATTCTAGGACTAAACACATAGATATTAGGCATCACTTTGTCAGGGAACTGGTAGAAGATAAGTCTGTTGAAATTGTACATGTTTTTTCTGAAAAACAACTTGCTGATATCTTTACTAAGGCTCTAGATGCGAACACATTTATCTCACTAAGAAAGGCACTCGAGATGTGTGAATTGTGACTGTTTTTACGACAGTGGGGAGGACAGGCAACAAACGTGCATATGTATATCACATGTTGAATGAGGTAAGCTTAGTTGCATGATCGGTAGTTAGTGGCAGTCATGAGTCCCTACGTACAAAGGAACATCTGAGGAAGAGAGTAGACATTAAGTTAACAAAAAAAGGGGGAGAACAAAACCATGTGAATAAAAATTAGGAGAGGGGGACATCGATGAATAAGGCCTGAGATGATGGATACTCAATTTAGCGTAAGATGCTACCACATTTTGCTCTAGACTTGATCACTGTCCGAATTAGGTAGAACAGAGCGCTTAGACTAGATGAGGTGTTTTCGGGTCAGGTTGCTATCACAATCTAGACTGAAATAGATCCAATTCGATGTTATGACCGCTTGTTTTGAAGAACAAATAACAAAAAAAACAAAAGAAAAAAGAGGGTATCTTTCGTGGGTGTTCATAGTGATGAGATGACTGATTGCCATGAAACTCTATTATGCGATTCAGGTTGGTCTGTTCTGTGTGCTTACATCATCTATGTGGCTATGGTTTCCCATTTGAGTACATGACAATTTAGATTCAGATGTTCTGTGGGTTTATTTCTTTTTAATTACTCTTTATTTGTGTATGTTATGCTATTTTTCATATAGACCGAATTCTTATG
This sequence comes from Pugionium dolabratum, assembly GCA_018901945.1. NCBI lineage: Eukaryota > Viridiplantae > Streptophyta > Magnoliopsida > Brassicales > Brassicaceae > Pugionium > Pugionium dolabratum. The sequence goes on along the minus strand of JAEVFF010000124.1, from coordinate 373,989 downwards.
CCAGTTCCTTGGTTCAAATTGCCTATGTTAAGAATGTCTGATTATTTATCTTGGGTCACTCGCACACCTTCATCTGTGTAGCAGTTAATTATTAAACTACTCTGAGTCATTTTCACTAACCGGTGTGGTGTCTTATTTTTTTTGCAAAACTATGCTGCCGAGGTGCCTCTTCCCCTTGCACTTGCTCTCTCCACGGGTGTATTTAAGAGTGTCTCTTTCTCTCCCTTGTGCATCGACATACTCTCTCTCCTCAAAAAGGGGCGCCGATTTTGTCTTCTAGAAACCTTAGACCCTCACGCGACCTCCATGGCTTCTTCTTCCCGGAGACCCTTCACCCGACGCGCATCAACCCTTGAGCGCGAACTCGCTGCTGCACTCTCTGCCGAACGCGAAACCCAGTCTGCACCTCTTGCACTTCCGGCTCCGCCATCCTCATCGCGCTTTGCTCGTAGACCTAGTAAGGCCCCTGTCGCAAATTCCTCACCCTCAGTCTCGGATGCCGAGATGGAGGATGTCGACAATCCCAGAACCGGAGGACATTACCCCTACACAGTGCTCGAAGTCCGATTCGAAGAGAAACACGCTAAGTTTGCAACGGCATTCTGGCTTAATCCCGAGATGTCCAAGCCGATGACACGTGCCTTCAATCAACGGTTCACCTCCGCCGATGCTGCTACTCGCATGAAGCAATTTAACTCTTGGGAATTCCTGGATATGAAGTATCTTCGGCTCGAGGACACCAACCTCACGGAGGTGAAGGAGATCATTGAGAAAGCTGGCCTCATCTACACCGTACTTGATGTAAGTCCTTATGTCTCTGAAATTGTGAGGGAATTCTATGCGAACCTTGGAAATCTAGAGTACCGCCTAGGCACAAACATGATTTATGTTCAAGGTTTGATATACGATTTCACACCGGACATCATCAACGAGATGTACTCGCTTCCAAACTCGGAGGAATCGGCGTTGTCTAATGGGTGGCTGTCTGAGAACCTAGATGCAGCTATGCATGCCCTCACAGGTGGAAAATGGACTCGCTGGAAAGGCTTTTGTTCCAAGCACATGACGCCCTCGATGCAATTACTGTATAAATTTTGCTGTCGAAATTGGTTGACTACATCCAACAAGACATCGATGATTAAAGGCCAAGTGCAGTTCCTGTTTATGCTGCTTCAAGGGAAGTCTTTTGACTTCGAGAAAGTTGTCTACGACGAGATACTGAAGATTGGACGATCTCTGGATAAAACCATGCAGCTCATTTTTCCCAACTTGATTCATAACCTGCCTATGTATCAACGTCACGTACCTGGACATCGTGGTGACTCCGCCTCTCGGACTCCCTTAGCGATGGTTCTTGACCCTAAACAAGGGAGAAGTGTGAAGAAGGATGATGCGACGCCATCTACACCGCGCATCTTGGATGATCTAAAGGAGCTAGCTTGGCTGGTTAAAACTATGCAGATGCGGGGTATTGGTAGTGCATCCTTTTCTTATTTTTTTGTTACGCGTGCCTCTTATGTTCTAATGTTTTTTTGTCTAATTGTGATCTCAAGAGGAGGAGAATACACGGCTAGAGGTAAGCGCCAAGATGGTGAGGATACGTCGGAAGAAGGACATGAGTCCAGAGAGGAGAGTGGCTAACGTGACCTTATATAGGATCCAATAGATAGGGAGAGCCACTGTTTTGGTTATAATGCGACCTCGTTTGAATTTGGCTCTGTTTTTCCTTGTTATGTTCTGTCTTTTCTTTGGAACCTCTGGAACATGTGTGATGTTGTGTAAGAGCTTTGAACTTTGTGTGAGACTAACCTTGATGTCAATCTGATAGGTTTGAGACCTCATGTATGTTATATGCCTTGTGTGTATGGAAGATGTTAATGATGATGCAAGTTTCTAGAGATCTCACATTTAGAAAAAAGGGGGAGATTGTTAGCACAAGGATTGTGGCTAAACAGATGGAGCGGTGTGCAACATGCAAGTCTGGACGCGGGAAGTTTGAAAGTGCTGACGTGGGGCGATCTCATTGGGAATGGGATATCAAACTGTGTAAAGAAGAAATGATATTCAAAGAAGACAAGTTCGTGGTGGTGAATATTGCTAAATATTCATTTAGAAAAGAGGAAACCCTAGTGCAAGACACATATAAAAAGTGGTGTCGTGAGGCAGCTAGGGTTGTCGCTCTTGAGAAGAAAGTGAAGCTCTGTGTGTAAGGTGTTGCACACGTTCTCTGGTGAGTGAACAAAGAGTGTACGCAACTGTTGTTGTGGGTGAGTTTTGGGTAGATTAGGAATTGGTTAGTGGCATGCTAAGTGTTAGTAGTGCGTAAATCTGATTAAACACTATTGTAGAATTGTGTTTAAGTGATTTCTAATAGAATTTGTGTGTGTTATACAAAGTTTTTGGTATTCTCTATATTCTAGTGCTTTCAGAACGGCTGTGGATCGAATGAAAAAAAAATTCATAAACGGAGCGGGTGCAGGTTGAATATTAGTTACAACAGATCGAGTGCGAGTTACAATTTATTAATTTGGGAGTTAATGGATACTCGCAAATTTTGAGCTAAATGAATTAACCAACTTGAATACTAAACTAATTTAAATCCAAACCAATTTAGATCCAAAATTTATGTAATTTGTTGTTTTAAAAGTTGAATTTTGATATATTTGGTATATTAATATTATATTTATTATTATTTGTCTAAAATTTCATTGAGATTTAGTTTAATTAAATTTATTAAATATGTTCAAATTTTTTGAAAAACAAAGCGGATCACCTGCGAAACTAGTCAGACCCGTCTGATTAATGCAAGACGAATGCCAATTTTAAAAAATTAAACTGCAGATTTCACGAATAAGAACAAATACAAAAAATCGTCAAATCCATCTGATTAATATATGACGGATACGGATTTTAAAAAATTAAATTGCAGATTTTACGAGTAAAAAAAAATTACAAAAAAAATCTACAATTTATTAAATATGTTTAATTTTTTTTGAAAAACAAAATGGATCATCTGCGAAACTCGTCAGACCCGTCTGATTAATGCAAGACGGATGCAGATTTTAAAATATTAAATTGTATATTTCATGTGTAAAAAAAATTACCAAAAAAATCTGAAATCCGCAAGATGGATCAAATGACGGGTGTTACCCGCTCGACAAGACTAATTATAATCTAACACCTACATGAGTTGCCACAAAACAAAATTACCATTGCCACTGTCATATTCCCTATCCCCTGTAAGCTCCCCGTAACCTTAGCCGGCACACAATGTAAAAAACTGAATAACTGAACTCCAACGTAATCGAATTTTCCATGAATCTCCTGGTGAGGATCCGAGCAACGGACAAGACCGCATTGAGATGACTCCGAAATACTGACAACAGCATCCAGCAACTTCGTGGACACATTATAATTTTGTCATTTTGGGTCACTGTTGAATGTTAGGCCCAAACTCCTTTTTGCCTTTGTAACAATGCTTCGTATAAATAGCCAAATAAAATACAATTATTTATAATTATACATAAATTATATAATATTATTTATTACTAAATATAAATTAAATATTTATATAATTTTTAATTTAATTTAAATTTATTTTTAATATTAATTTTTTATATGTAAATTAAAAAAACAATATTTTTTACGATATTAATAATATTTTTAGTTAATTTAATAAAATATATTAATTATCTAAACAAATTAATAATAATAATATATATTATAATTATTTTATTAATTTAAATTTATTAATATATTTATTTGAAATTGGTAATGATACATTCGTATAATATTTTAATTCATAACATATTACAATAAATTTATTTTTCAAAATATTTTTAAAATAATATATGAAAAATATCAGAAATGAAATGAGAGTCAATCATTAAAACGGGGAAAACGCACACAATTCGAAGAATTGTCGTCATTGTCTTTTTTATGGGATGTCCCGAAATGGACATTTTTATTGTCATCTATGTACGAAAAGACAAAAGATTGCACATTTGCACTAAATGGTGATGATTCATTTCACTTTATTTTAAGTGTTATTGCTTTATATAATTAAGCTAATATTCAACATTATTAAATTTATATGCTTTGCAAAGTTTTTGGTACGTCGAGTGTAACCTTGTTTTGGAGGGCATAGTGCTAACCTACGCTTAGTAAGATTAATGATTATTATTCTCATAAGTTTTCATAATTGATCATAATTACACAAGTTAAAAGAAAGTGTAGTAATTAAATAAAGCATTTCTTACATCTATCATTATCACTACACCTTGAAATTTTGAGGAATTGCAATAACAAAACAGTGGTTTCTAACCTCTCCATTAAAAGATCAAAGAAGAAATCTAGATAAACCTATCTTATCACCAGTTTGTTTAACATCACGTTCATTCTGTTCTTTGTACTCTTTAAAACTGAATCTTTTATACTTTTTTGGAGTACCAAAGCATTCGATCTGGGTTTCGAGATAAGGGCATACGAAGAAAGCTATCGACAACCTCTCCATATTTACTGGAGAAATCACTCTATGTTTCACGCTCTGGAACACTCCATTACTCAATGCCTAGCATATAAGATTAGTTAGATTTTTAAGGAAATTAATTACCTAATTGTTAGAAAATCAGCAAATATTATTATATATATAGTAATACCTTAAAATAATATATTTTTAAATTTATCTTTTAAATCTAGCACATTAAAAATAAAATTAATAATAATTTATTACGTGAAATAGTTATTTACCCCAAATAATATATATATATATATATATTATTAAAATATTATGTTTGAATTCATTTTTTCTAATTTAAAATTAAAATTTTTTTATTAGAAAGAAATTTTAATTATTTTATTATTAAATTTATGTTATTTTTGAAAATTTAAACTATTGGTGCTTTATTTATAACAAAATTTTTAAAAGTGTTATTTTAGACAATTGCACATATATATATATATATATATGTTTTAGGGATTAGAATTTTAAACAATATCTTATAACTTCTATTATTTTATTTATAATTTTTCGTTGGTCGAAAAAATACAAATTATATTTTACATTAATACAGCAAAAATTCAAATAAACTTTAACTCATGGCCCTTTTTAACATTGAGCCGGAGATGACTAACTCTATTGAGAGAGTTAGGGTTTCGCCTAAATTTTTGCATAAGATCCAAATAGTTTATAGAAAAACTATTTAATTAGTTAAAAAAATATTTATCATAACTTAATTACTAAAATTCATTCTTAGCTTTTCTTGTAATTAGATAAAGGTTCATTACTTATAAATAGATTCAAAAACATAGCGAATAAATAATTTTTTTATGATATATAATAAGTTTGAAAACACAAACTTTTTTTTATATGAATTCTTTGCATATCTCTCATAACATTTTATCATCATATATTATACTAAACTGGATAGAGTTTTAGGGTGTAAATAACTTAAAAGTTTAGAACTAATTTTTAAAAGAGATCAAATGTTGAAAATCAGTGATTGAAGTTATACCTGAAACATATCACCAATGTTCACAGTAAGAGCCTCAGAGCAAGGTTTTACACCAATCCATTGTCCATTTTTGTTCAATTCTAACCCTCCGATTTGATCTTGAGAGAGTATAGTGATGAAACTTGTATCGGTATGAGGAACCAAACCAAACACTTCCGAACCATAAACACGAGGATGATACTTGTTAAGTCTTAGAAAACTGTTTTTTAATGCATATATATTTTCGAAATACTTGGACTTCATGTTCACTTGATTCTCCAGTATTTCGCATATTATTTGTGCCACTCGAGCTATCTCCTGGACATAAATTCCAATTGCTGTTCTGTAGGAAAAACAAAATTTATAATGTGTCTGCTCATATCTTTAACAATACAGAAAATCAAAATTTTTATCCCAAAAGAGGAATAAAATCTTCCCATATACTAGTAATAATAAATTTCATAAAAAAGATTGCACTGAAACGGGTACGGAAATTGAAAACGGGAATAGACACAGAGATAGAAAACGATAAAATTAAAAGTTTAAAAATAGATACGGTATAGATAAGCAAAAAAATTATAAAAAATATCTATAAATTAAAACTAAAATATCATAAATTAATAAAATTAAATTTCAACAGCTAACTAAAAGAAAAATAAATTAATAAATGAGTAAATTTTTTTAAAAATCAGGGTTATCTAACATTTTACACAGAATTAAAAGTGTTTCAACCTAAATTATACATTTTGGTTTTTCCATTTTTGTCAATTTTTTTATATAAAATATAATTTATAATATGTTAATCACAATTAATCAATATTAACTATAAAATTAAACGTCAAAACGTTTGGAATCGGTCACAATATCTCTATTATATAGAAATGATGCGGAAATGTTTCCGAACCGTCTCCAAAATGTTTCCGTTGCGGAAACGTTTTATAAGTGACGAATCAATTTATGACGTGCTAAGAATTTTTACCCTGTAATGAAATCACCATTTATCTTCACTAAAAGTAATTAAAGACAATTCGAGAACTAGGGCTTCATCATATGACAGATCTCAAATCAAACAATTAAACTAATTAATTAAAAGAAAAGTTTATAAGTTTGAAAACCTTAGGGTGTTGCGATCATCACAGAAACTCGAGATCTCTGCAAGAGTGATGTGAAACGCTTCCGACAAGGAGTACTGAGCCGGAGAAGTGGCGTTAGGGTTTCCCCACCGGTAACAATTTTTAGATAAGTCGGAGAAATTTTCTCGGACTTTCTCAGAAAAAGATCGGTCAAAGAATTTCTTCACTTCAAGAAACATCATCTCAAAAACTTCTCTGGGAATTCCATGGTTCACAACTTGAAAAAATCCCCATTCTTTAGCTGCATCAACTATTTGTTTCACACATCTTTTGCGCATGACTTCCTCGCCATTAGTTAGATGACTGAGATCGATCATCGGAAGCTTTACGTCTGTGGTTTGGACGTTTGGTTTGACCATATTGTTATCAGTTGATCCTGGAAAGGAGCTTTGGAGAATCGAGGAGAAATTTGTCTGAAAGGGAGGTTGAGAAGCCATAGATATATGCTTAATTAAGAAGAAGAAATGGAATTTGACAATTGGTTTATATCAATATATGAGGAAAAACCCTTACGCTCTATATATAAGATATAAAATTTCATGTGTCGCTATCCTTCTGTACATTGAAGCAAATTATTAAAGGAGGCATGTACTGTTAGAGGAAAAATTATTAAATAGGAAAAATTATTAAATAGGATAAATTATTAAATAGGAAAAATTATTAAATAGGAAAAATTATTAAATAAGAATATTATTAAATAGGGAAATTTTCCTCTAATAGTACATACCTATTCAACATAATAAAATTCAAAGATTTGTGATTCCTATCTTGAATTTTGGAATATGGCAGTTATAGAAAAAGATTATTTTAAATATTTTTAATATATTAATTGAAAAATATTTTAATAAAAAAATCTGACGTGTGATTTACAAATATATCATTTATATTTTCAAATAAAATATTATATAATACATAATTTAATAAAATATTTATGAAAATAATATTAAAAAAATATTTAACACTATATTATATATAAATCTCAATTATTTTGACATAAAAGACAAAATAATATAAAATAAAAGTTTGGATTAATCGAATATTTATCATAGTTATAATTTTTTTACTTATTTAATAATAATGTAAATCTACGATATAAACAATTTAAATTCATCTATATAATATGATTTTATTATATATTTTATTTATATAATAAATATTAAAAATTTCAAAGAAATTATTTTAAATAAAAAATAAGTTATATGTATGTAATTTATTTTTATTAAATAGGAAAAATTATTAAATAGGAAAAATTATTAAATAGGAATATTATTAAATAGGGAATTTTCCTCTAATAGTACATACGTATTCAACATAATAAAATTTAAAGATTTGTGATTCCTATCTTGAATTTTGGAATATGGCAGTTATAGAAAAAGATTATTTTAAATATTTTTAATATATTAATTGAGAAATATTTTAACAAAAAAATCTGACGTGTGATTTACAAATATATCACTTATATTTTCAAATAAAATATTATATAATACATAATTTAATAAAATATTTATAAAAATGATATAAAAAATATTTAACACTATATTATATATAAATCTCTATTATTTTGACATAAAAGACAAAATAATATAAAACAAAAGTTTGGATTGATCGAATATTTATCATAGTTACAATTTTTTTACCTATTTAATAATAATGTAAATCTACGATATAAACAATTTAATTTCATCTATATAATATGAGTTTATTATATATTTTATTTGTATAATAAATATTAAAAGTTTCAACGAAATTATTTTAAATAAAAAATAAGTTATATGTATATAATTTATTTTTATTAAATAAATAATTAATTATAATATTTTAAATATTTTTTTCACATATGACATAGGTTTAAATCTAATATGGATCATTTTGGTATTTTTAAAAAATATTTTTTTCAGAATACCAGTTTTTTATAAAAAAAAAAATATAAGATGCAGATTTCAATTTGAAACCGGTCATATATACATAAACATGTTTTTAACTAAAGCTAAAAAAATTAACTCAGTATTAAACCTGTGATAAGACAGATTTAGCGTTTGATCTTTCCTGTTAATATTGATGGGTTAAGAATTTCTTTCTTTATTATTTGAAAAAAATACAATCACACATTGATTACAAATTTCTTAATAGGTAGCCATGCATTCAACTATTTCAAAAAATTAGCTTTCAAATAATACAGTTAAAAATATTCTAAAAAAACATTATATTTTCTATAAAATAAATTTTATTCTGATAATATACCATTAAAGGGTTTTTCTAAAAATTTCACAAACAAAATAACTTTTAAGGATTTATAAATTATATATTTGGGTTTTTAGATTTAACATTTTGAGATTTACGTTGTAGTTCTTAGAGTTTAGAGTTTAGTTTTTAAGGTTTAAAATTTAATTTTAATTTTGTGATATTTTTACAACATTCTTTTAAAAGTAATAGTTTAAAATAACACATTTTAAGTTTTGTTTCAAATTTACCATTCTAAATTTAAAATTCCAAAAATAATACAAATTATTTTTTGAAAACACATATTTACCATAAATAAATTATAAATATAATTAAATAATATATTTGGGTTCTTTTCCCAATTTAAGATTTTATTTTTTTTACTGAAAAGAAGTTTTAAGATATTTTAATATTAAATTTGTGTTATTTTTTTTAAAATTTAAATTAAGAGTGTTATATTTGAAACAAAAACTCAAAAGAGTGCTATTTGTCAATTGCTCTTATTTCAATGAAAATTATAGTATTTTTTTAAGAATTATCTTTATTTATATAGTGCAAAAAATTCATGAGTAATATTTTAAAATAACACTTTTTAAAGTATTTTTTCAAATTTAACATTTTAAAATTAAAATTGCAAAAATATAAAAAATAATTATATTAAAATACTTATTTACTTAAATAAATTATACGTAAATTTAAAACATTATATTTGGATTTATTTTTCTAATTTGGGATTTAATTTTTTCTATTAAAATGAAAATTTGATGTATTTTAATTTCAAATTTGTGATATTATAAAAAATTTAAACTAGTGATAGTATATTTGAAATAAAAATTTAAAATAGTGTTATTTTTGTTTTTTAAATAAAAAACAATAAAGTTGTTTAAAAGTTCAACAAAAAAAAGAAAACTGTTTTAATTACTTATATATATATATATATATAAATTCCATAAATATTTGATGGTCGATGTGTCTTGAGAAAGTCCCTGGTGACTAACTTTATATGGACTATTGTTAAGACATGATTCGAGCATTTATGATAATCTTTCCTAAGCTATGAAACCACGTGTTTATGTCTCTGTCCTCTCTCTTCTCCTATAGAGTATTTTTTATTATAGAAAAAAACATTAGAGAATACTCTAGAAAGTCCATGTGAATTCATTTTTAATATAAATGAAACTATACAATTTGTATATAAAACACACACAAAAAGCTTTTAAATGATTATCATCTATCCAATTCTTATAGTATTATTTTGCCTCTCATGTCGACAAGTCTTTGCTTGAAACTGGGGGCCTCAGGGCTCTCATGCATTTAGAATTTTTTACCTTTTCTATATTTTGGTCTTTGATAATTTAATATTATTTTTTGGATAATCTTTTTGTCTTTTGATTATTTTAAATTTGTATTTGATAAATGGTTTACTTGCGTCCAGAGTCGGACCTGAATTTAACAAAGCCGTAAGCGAAAAAAAATAATATTTTAAAACAAAACTGAATAACTCAAAGAATCAGTTTATTTTTATTTATCATTGTGCTAATAGTATTTTTTCATAAATTATATAAACTTCATAAATTTTTCTAATTGTAAAAATTCTATTAATGTTTATGCGTTAAATAACTAATAAATCTGGTTCTAATTAGAAAATTTGGTTTTAACTTGGATTTATTTTGAAATTAAAACTAGATTTTCGAAGTAAAACAAGTTTTAATTACAATTAAATATGTAAATATTAACAAAATTTTTGTAATTGGAATAATTTATGAATTTTATGTAATTTACGAAAAAATATGGTCTATGTAACTTAGAAAAGACTTAAAAAATACGGATACAAATAGGTTTATTCATATAAATTCATGTGGTTAACGAAAGTAAACCATTTGATAAATCTGTTTTCTATACTTTTGTGTTTTAGATTTCACTATTTTTTTTCTTTTGGATATGAATTTACTTGTAAAAAATAATTTGTATCAAAAATTTTACTTGTATCAAAAAATTTGTTTTGCGAATTGCAGCATACCAACTTTTCTCTTTTCTTATATTATTCAATTATTTTCGTAACTTAATTAACATGGTATATATATCGTCATATTTTAACGATATATATATATATATATATATATATATATATTGATTTAAATTTATTTTATTGTACAGTAGCTTTCACCCAAAAATCACATTTTAATTTCCAACAAACTGAATATAATTCCAAAAATTTTAAGTATATGTGAAAAATACACTTATGATTTACAAAAGTGAACCAATGAAAATTTGTCAAATATTCAAGCAAAATTTTCAATTTTGGTTATTTTCTCTCATCATAACATGTGACCATCGTGGGATTTATTACTCATTACAATCATCTTCATAAGAATATTGTATTTGCAATAGATTGGGATGAGATTTCATCTATTAATATTTGTAATGTCAATGTTGGAGGTAGGCTTCGCACCTTCGATAATTAGTCCGATCCAAATTTGAATCGATTTGAATATTTAATTTTGAAACTCCTCGGTACGAACGATCTCTGTAAATTTTGAGGTGCCATCGTAGATTTTTTAAAACGTTTGATCTTACCATATCTTAAAATTACCGTATAGCCCTGGACAAATAATCTGAACCGAATAAATCGAACCAAAATCAAACAAAAAAATAGATTTCGATTGGTATTCGGTTTTAAAGAAATAATCGAACCGAAACCGAAATGAATATAAAAATAACCGAATAGATCTTTATTCTTACCAACCAAAAAACTAAAACAAAAAATAACCGACCGAAACCAAACCGAATATTTGAATACCCATACCTATTACCGCCAAATATTTCGGTGTAGCATTTATGAATAACATTATGGGAGCATTTGTGACCCAAATATCAAGAGATTTAATAAATCAATGTATAACAAGAATGATCATCCCAAATTAGACATAAATAATTAAATAGTTTGAACTCACTCGTTTTTTACCCAACTCTCCCCTATTTTAAGTCACTACACTAAAAAAAACATTCAAATTGTATCAATCTGTTTCTAATTACGAATGACATGTTCAACACTAAACATCGACACAAACTTTGTCTTTCCAAATATTTTATTACATCATCAATTTGTGAACCAGTGGATTCGATATCTTGATATAGAATTGGATGGCTCGGAGGCTGTGAGGAAAGGAATTAAGTATAGTTTTCTTGGAGCAAATTTCAACGTCATCTTCTTGAAACGCATATTCGTTTGTTTATTCTCATGTTCACGTTATCCATATTACAAAAAGATACATTTCCACGACCGATGTATCCAACCATTCTTTTCTACAATCTATTTTTCCGATTAAATTTTTTATTACATGATCACATTTCATTTGACCATTTGAGTAATACCATAAAATACCATCTTTTAAGTTTTTTTTTCCAATCTAGCATCATAAAATTAAATTCTCAAAAATAGCACAAATACTTATGTGAAAATACTTATTTATTCTAAATAAATTATACATAAACTTAAAATATTGTATTTGGGTTCATTATTTCCAATTTAGGGTTTAATTTTTTTCCTATTAAAATATAGTTTTAATGTATTTTAATCTTAAATTTGTGCTATTATTGGAAATTTAAACTAATGATGCTATTTTTAGAACAAAAACTTAGAAAAGTGTTATTTTAGACATTTGCCCTTATCATTTCATTGTACGTAATTTTGATTCCATTTCATGATCGGAATCGGAGATTCTTTTTACTACTTCTATCCTAAACCATGATATAAGTTACAGTTGAAGACTTTTGAAAAAAAAAATCGTTAGTTTTGTAATAATTTTGAAGATTTTTTGATTTGTATTGACATTAGACTTTTAATTTGGATTATTAATATTTATATCTATGGATTTTGAGATATGCATGTCAATATTCGTCGATTATCAATGATAATGATATGTATGTATATGAAAGTGTATGAGTGCAAAAGTCATTTTTCTAGCAACAAATTCTGAAATCCAACATAACTATTAAGATAAATATTTTCAGTGATTTCGAGTCATAGAATTTTAAATGCAATAGTGTGCAAAAATAAAAAGAAAGAATAATAAATAAGTCACTGAAAGAATCTTTTATGTCCACATCATTAGGTTATCACGTTGTAAAATATTTATGTTGTTTCTTATGGAATATATGAGAGAAATTTTTTTAAATAAAAGTTTTGATTCCAATAACTAATCAGTTATTTAAAAATTTCGTATGAATTTTTTTTGTAATATAATATAACATTCTAATACAATAAAAAATATATTAAATTTACGTGATAGTAATTATGATATAACAACCAGTTTACTTGCTTTTTTAATGAAATTATAAATATGGATGTAGTTTCGAATATTAAATATATAATTAAATTAGAAAAATTAACTAAAATAGCAGTATTTCAAATTTTGGTTTAAAATAGGGCAAATATCTAAAATAACACATTTCTAAGTTTTTGTTTTAAAAATATCATCATTAGTTGAAATTTCCAATAATAGCACAAATTTAAGATTAAAATACATTAAAACTATATTTTAAAAACAAAAAATTAAACTCTAAATTGGAAATAATAAACCCAAATATAATACTCTAAGTTTATGTATAATTTATTTAGAATAAATAATTATTTTCAAATAAGTATTTGTGCTATTTTTGGAAATTTAATTTTATGATGCTAGATTTGGAAGAAAAACTTTAAAAGATGCTATTTTAGGGTATTACTCTTTAAAATATAACACTAATCATTTAAATTTTAAAAAATAGCACAAATTTAATACTAAAATAATTAAAAACTTATTTCTAATGAAAAAACATTAAATTCTAAATTAGAAAAATGAATCCAAACATTATATTTTAATTTTATATATTATTTATTTAAAGTAAATAATTATTTTTATATAATAATTTGTGGTATTTTTAGAATTTTATTTTTACTGTGATAAATTCGGAAGATAAATTTAAAATATTGTTATTTTAAGGTATTGCTATAAATAATTATAAAAATCTAAAATTTAAAATTTTATGAAAATAAAGTTTTAACATAGTAAATAACATATTTTATTATTCTAAAAATATCATAAATTATTATGTGAAAATAATTATTTATTCAACAAACTTACAAATTAAACTAAAATATGTTAAAATTTAATTTTTATTAAAAATATTTTTAAAATTAAATTTTGTGTAATAATTGGAATTTTAAAGTATTAATATTATATTTAAAATATTTTTTTTTAAAAAAAAAGATGATATTTTGAAAAATTGATTAGGTTTTGATTACCATAACGAGTATAACAGTTCCTAAAAGTCATTAAAAAAACTCATGAAATCAAACCCTCGATGTCGACGATGTATTGTAGCAATTTAGTAAACTAGTGAGATCTAGTGAATTGGATTGAATTGAATTTTAAATTTACTTGACCGAATACAATATAATTTTTTGTTTATGATAAATCTAAAAACAAACATTTAAACTGTATTGACAAGTAAGATAATATAGTATGGCAGTCGAATGTAGATGTCGGCACCAATGGTAATTTGACACGTAGTAAAGTTGGGATTATCGACATTATATTATATTAAAAATAAAGCCCATTCGTCTCCTGTCTTATCTTAAAAGAACATTTTCTTTCACTATCACTCTCACTTGTTCACTTATCATAAATAATCATTATATATACGATGTCAAAAAAAATCATTTACTACTGTTTCTTTCCTTTTATAAAATGTTATAATCAATTACTATTTCGTTTGGGGACTAGGTTTTGTTTCTCTTGTCGACATGCTTACAAAAGTTTTTTGATTTGATACAATGGATCGTAGTGAGTTATGTTAGGTATTTCATTTATGATGCATTTGGACTTATAGTTATAGTGAATGCATTAATAATAGATATTTATCTTCTCTAAAATCTTTTTATATCGAATTATATATATAATAGTAATTTTTATTTGTCAGTCGAAAGAAGCTATGGGTATGATAATTACTATTCGTTTATCTATCGCAGTTACTTATGGTTAATCACAACGGTTAGACGATTTGGTATATGTCACTATTTTTTTACTGCTGATTAAAATAGTGATGCGATTAAAAATTTACGATCAAACGCAATCATAATTATCAACGACAAACAAACAAATGTTGGATTTTTTACTAAGGAGTTTGGCTATTATATCAATAGCAAATTGTGAATAAATTCACCCCCTCTTTTAGAAAAATAAATGAAATTGGACCCGAATTTATTTTCAAATAAAAACGAAATTAAAATAACATAATAGCTCAATTATTTTTTACAAAAATTGAAATGATATTCCAAAAACGTACAAATGAACACTTCAAGTGGAAATGTCTAATATTGAAGGCAACATGTTAGATTTTTTACTTCAAAAAGTTTTTCATCAAGTCGAAGTGCAGATGAAAGCATGATAAAAATCTTTTAATCTAGATTTAGCATATTTTCATGAGAAAAAAACAAAACAAATCTAATATAAAATCTTGAATAAATAAAATTAATTTTAAATCGAACAAAGACTTATTAATTTGGTTCATGTTCATTTAGAGTTTTTTTTAAAGGATAGATCTCATTATAGTTTGGTTAATGTTCATTTTGAGTTTAAAAAAAAGAATACATCATTATAAAACCTAAACTAATCTTTAAAAAAATCGAGATGGAATTTTATAAACTTATAGAAAATAGTTAGTATACACATTCTCATATATAATCTTTTTCCTTGAAAAAACATTTAAAACTATTTTGAAATGTTGAACTTGAAACTTCAGTCATTTTGAATTTACCAATAGACTAAAGAAAAGTATTGAAAACTCATGATTTATCTTTTATAAAAATAAAAATTGTAAAAACATACTTAATTTATTTGGATGCTAACAAGTTGGATATTTTTGTTTTATTTAAAACACATATAGAATTGGTGAAATTTGATTTCTAACCTTAATGGTAATTTATTTGTTCCAAAATTATAATTGTGGTAGTCACGTACCGTACGTGTAGAATCGTACATGCCTTTTATAGTAACCACGAAAACATAACAAAAAGTCTATGAAACCCAAGCCAATACTTCTTCTCTTACTTCTTTTACAAGCAACTTGTTTGAATCTTAAGCTTAAAGCTTAGATGGGTTTCTTCATCTCCAGAAATCCCCACACGATCACTTTATTTTTCAAGTTTTCCTAGGGTTTGGTGTTTCTTTGCAAGTCTGGGATAGTACGTATGAATCAGAGATCATAATCTCATGGCTATTTCAAGCTGAAGATTCTTATCATGATCTCATATCGATCGATCTTGATCTAAGAGACTCATCACGTCTTTGACACTCAACAACAATCAAATCATAAAGAAACAAGAAACGCCACAATTCTTTATTTATAAAGACAATGTAAACTGCAAACCTTTTAAACAAGTTAAGAGTCTTCACCCCACACAAAGGCTTCTCACGTGTGTGTGTCTTCACAAGAGACTCCTGGAAATACAGTTTCACCTTTCTTGGTCCTCTATTTTCCCTTCCGCTGTCAATGTTCCTCTGTATTTTTCTAACGTTATAAGAGATAAGCAGCAAAATTTTGATAGGTAGTTCAGATTGAAACATGATAGAAGAGCAAATCAATTTCAACGATGGTCATGTTCGTTTGTCAGCTACAGGCGGATACGGTATATTGTTGTTCGTTTAACTGTAACATATACTTGCAGCAAACGCAACAGTCAGATGTTGCGTGTTACATCGTAATTGTTTCAACCGCTGATTAAAACACAAGTTTGACTAAAAATCTGTGATAAACCGTAACCGCTGCCAGCAGACAAACGAAAAACATATACCATAACTATAGTATTGATCACAACCGCAACCGCATGCGACGACCAAACAAACAAAACTGATATGTCGGTGGCACGTTTTTTGAAAATTCTATTATGTTCCGATGTGTGAGAAGGGAGATTCTGTGTTTGCAAAAATTAGGGTGTTAAAGACCGTAAATTTTTACTTATACCTATCAACCGAGTAAATGGAAGAAGTCTAAAAATATAGAAAATTAGATTTATATTCACGTATTTTGTAAAACAAAAATATTCGCGTAATATTATTTATTACTAATTATAATTTAAATAATTTCAATTTTTATTTAAAATTAATTTCAATAATAATTTTTATATATGTAAATTAAGAAAAAGGAAAAATAATTGTTTTTGTGAATTTACTAATATTTTTTGGTTAGTTTACATATAAAAAATTAATTCAAAATATATCATAATTATTGTACTAACTTAAGTTCAATATTTATTTGAAACTAAATGTGATGATGACACATCATTATGACATTTTTGTTAATAAAATATCAAAATAATTTTTTTTAAAAAAAATTTCAAATAATATATTAAAGATATGAATTCAAATTGTTTAGAAGAATGAATTGTTGTGTTTCCAAAGGAAATTTTGTGACTTTTGTTGATAACACATGAATTGCAAATCAACATGTGATCTAAGAATTATATACATAATTATTGCTATATATACTAAATTAAAATGGTTATCTGGTTTTTAAAATTTTAATATTGTGATTGTTTAATTTAAATTAATAATATATTTGTTTGTAAAATCACGATTATCCAAAAAAATTTGGATTGAAACATATAAATACACTGAAACGAATTTAATGGATATTTTAACGGAATCTTTCTAGTAAACGATGTTATTGCTAACAAAAACGACATCGTTTGCTCTGTTTTTTTTGTTGCTTACTTCTCTATCGAGAACTCCGAAGGTGAAACCAATCAGAAGAAGAAATGATACTCAGAGCTCTGACGAAGACGAAGTTCGTGCCCTCGAATGCTCCTCTATCCATCTCCATCACCAACCTCTCTCGATGCGTATGATATTTCTTTTCATCCCATGTTTTTCCCTAATCCGACCTCATTTCTCGAAATCGATCATTCATTGTCGTCGTCTCTTGTCTGTATTTCGTGTTGTTTCGTCTTGCCCCAATATCGATTTGCTATTACAAATTTTGGTCTTTGAATTCAATTTTTTTTCATATTATGATTTCATTTGCTACAGTTCTGAAACAAAAGGGGGAACTTTTGGTTTGAAAAACTTAGTTTCTGAATTTTGTTGTTCTTATGCCGATTTTTTTTGTAACGTGTTTTGTGGCTTATAGATTAGCACTCTGATTCTAGCAGAACATGATGGTGGTTCTATCAGAGCTCAGACAGTGAGTACAGTAGTTGCAGCAAAAAATTTGGGTGAGAGCTCCTCAATTTCTCTGTTATTGGCTGGTTCTGGTTCTTCTCTTCAAGAAGCTGCTGCTCAAGCTGCCTCTTGCCATCCTTCTGTTTCCGAGGTATATTATTCTAGTTCACTTCTCTCCTCGTGAGATTTCTGCTTCTGGCCTCAATGTTTGTAATTTTCTAGGTACTTGTAGCTGATTCAGATAAATTCGAGTATCCTCTAGCTGAACCTTGGGCTAAATTGGTTGAATTTGTGCGGAAACAAAGAGATTACTCACACATCCTTGCTTCCTCGAGTTCATTTGGAAAGAATATATTACCCCGTGTCGCTGCTCTTTTAGATGTTTCTCCTGTAACTGATGTTGTCAAAATCTTAGGATCCAATCAGTTTATCAGGTACATTTCGTGGATTAGAAATCCAAACTCTCTCTTGTTCTCTTGAATTATGATGTGCTAAGACAGTTGTTTCTAAACCTTATGGAAATTTGGACTGATACTGACCTTAAATGTTTGTCAGGCCTATATATGCTGGAAACGCTTTGTGTACAGTTCGTTATACTGGTGCAGGTCCTTGTATGTTGACCGTTAGATCTACATCCTTTCCTGTCACCCCAGTTGCAGCAGACTCCGAGTCAAAGAAAGCTACCATTTCTCAGATTGATCTCTCAAACTTTAAAGAAGGTTTTTCCATTGTTCTCTTGTGCATTCGTTTTTCAAACCTTAGTTTTTATTTTCAAGGGAATTTATTGTTCTCCATTGCAGACTCTGTCAGCAGATCTAGATATGTGGGACAGTCAACTCAGGATACAGAACGGCCTGATCTTGGAAGTGCACGCGTTGTGATCACTGGTGGAAGAGCATTGAAGAGTGTTGAGAATTTTAAAATGATTGAAAAGCTTGCTGAAAAACTTGGTGGAGCAGGTTAGTGTATATGCTTGTCCTAATCACTAGTGAGTGCGGGAAAGCTATTTCTCTCAATTTGCTGCATTTCTTTTTTTTTTCTCGGATGTTTCAAAGTGTACATTGCTTACAAATGTTGTACAGTTGGTGCTACTCGTGCTGCTGTTGATGCTGGTTATGTTCCTAATGACCTTCAGGTAATATCTTTGGATCTTCTCTTCATTGCATTCCTTCCATTTTAATGGCTTCTAAACTCCAATAAGAGTTCGTTTGTCTGCATGTCAGGTGGGACAAACGGGAAAAATAGTAGCACCAGAGCTATACATGGCGTTTGGTGTTTCAGGAGCCATTCAACACTTAGCTGGAATTAAGGATTCCAAGGTGATCGTTGCAGTTAATAAAGACGCAGACGCACCTATTTTCCAGGTAACAGATACACTTGAAACCCTTCTTCTCTGTCAATCTAAGTTAGGACCAACCTATGCTAAAACGATTGGCTATGGGATTGTAGGTAGCTGATTATGGACTTGTTGGAGATCTTTTTGAAGTGATACCCGAGTTGCTGGAGAAGCTTCCTGAAAAGAAATGAGAACCCTGAGAAACCGAAACTCGTCTCTGCTATAATCTCCTAACCTCTCAGGTGCAATCACAATAAGTATTTGTATATAAAGCAAAACTGTAATAAAAACCAGTCAGAAGAATCTCTCATAAGCTCTGCCTTACCTGTGATGATTCCCTGCTACGAATCTGACAAACACAAAAGAAACCCATTTACAAAGTGTTTAACTTTCAATATGAATTCGATTTTTCAATAAGTTTTACTGTTCAATGATGGAAAATAGTTTTACATTCAGAGAATCAGAAGAATAAAAAGTAATGATCACAGTTAAAACTTAAAAAAGGAAGATATCATCAAGCTATAAAGTTAGATGACTTCAATTCAGCAGAGACTTCTTCATTCAAAACATGCAAATAAAACACTTAAAAGCAAACCAGTCTTCAGAAGACCACAAAGGTAGAGATTGATCATTGATATTCTACTTGCATTTGATTGCTCAAAACAACAATGAACATGCTTAGTTCAAACGAGCTGCTACAGTTTTTTCTACACACGAAATGAACATGCCTCGATTGAATACCTTTTAAAAGTATTTGATTAATCCAATTAAAATCTGTAAAGCCTTAATAAGACAATGGTTTCAACAAGTAAAAAAAGCTCATGAACTTTAGCAAAACATCAAAGATAGCATTCTAGCAAAACGCTTCCACCTAATTGCTTAGAATGCAAATCTTTCACAGGTTTTGATTCTAACCAGTTCCAGTTCATCGATGCGATTTGTCTCTCATCTTTCATGCTCCATTCTGGCAAAACCTCAACTATTGTCTTTTGCAACAGTTTCTGCTCAAATCCATCTCTTAGAAGTATTTCCAGCTCTTTAATGTTTCCCCTCATATCCAACAAGACACTGCATAGTCCACAGCGATAACAATACTCCAAAATGGAGACCAAATTTATCTTTTCCATTACGAGGGTTTCCACCGCGCTATTACTGATCCCAGATTCTGCAACCAAATCTTTTTTGGTGAATACTACAACTTTCGAATCTAATTCTTCCAATGTGTTGGAAGTAGCAATGGTACGAGATTGTTGTGCATCCCTAGCTACTATGATTGGGATAAGTTGGCTCGAAACATTAGCTTCTTGTGTGGAAATGCTTGAAAGTTCATCAGAAAACGAGGACGAAAGTATTATCGCATCATATTCTTGTAATAGCTTTGAGTAGTATCCACCAGTATCCAAAGCCCTTTCTCCAATCTTGTCCATAAAACAACCATTGATAGATATAGAATACCTGCAAAGATTTTCAAAACTCAAACATACTACATGACTCAGGTTTGTCTCCATTCAAGAGAAGCGATCAACTTTACCTGAGGGCAAGAAAAACCTTTCCTGTTAACATTCGATGTATGAATCCCTCATTCATCTTCTTGCATAAGTCTTCTTCTACACCCACAGTGACATCAATTCCAGCATTTGTCAAACGACTGATACCCGAAGAAGAAACAATTGGATTCGGATCAACCATCCCAATTACAACTCTTTTCACCTTGGCTTTAATCAATGCTTCTGCACACGGCGGTGTTCTTCCATAATGGTTACATGGCTCCAAGCTAACATAAGCAGTGGCATTTTCAGCTAAGTCCCCAGCATCTCGAAGAGCAAACACCTAACAACACCAAGAACAACTTCCAACATAAATCAAACTCAGTTACAAAAAACTAGAAAGTTTTCTCATTTCAAGAAATCAATTTCACAACAACGAAAACTATAATGCAATCTATCAGATATACCAGCATCTCGAAGAGCAGACACCTAACAACACCAAGAACAACTTCCAACATAATTCAAACTCAGTTACAAAAAAACTAGAAAGTTTTCTCATTTCAAGAAATCAATTTCACAACAACGAAAACTATAATGCAATCTATCAGATATGCAGCCCCCCTCCCCCCAAAAAAACAATATTGAAAGGTTTCTTATTTCCAAAAACCCAGTAAAGAAAAATGCATTTTGTTGTAATCATAGCACAAAATTAGAAGAAAATATACATAATTGTTACCTCAGCATGTGGTTGACCAGCTTTAGGATGAAAACCTTGGCCAACAATCTCACCGTCTTTTACAATTACACAACCTACCATAGGATTAGGACTAGTACACCCAATTGCTCTCTTTGCCAATTCCACGCATTTCCTCATATAAAACGCATCATCTGCTTCAATACCTTCTTCGCTTCTACTGGTAGCCATAACAAGACTACTAAAACCCGTTTGAGATTTATGTGATCTTTTGAAAAATACTGTGAAGAAACTGTGTTTTGGCTTGTGAAATGAAATGAACTTGAATATACGACGAGGATTTGAGGATAGCGGTGAAATTGGAATGGACATTCGAGGTGTGATTGAGGAAATCGGAAGTGGGAGAGATGTAATCTCCATATCACTATTGAATCCTATCCTTTACTAGAAAACTCAATTTTGAATTTCTTAGTTAAACTTGCTTCGAGTTTTGATGATTCTTTTCATAACAATCCCAAGGAAACTGACTGAGACATTGTAGAAGAAAGCTGGAGAAAAAGGGTAAATCGAAGAAAATGACGATGACAAGATTGGATTCTTAATTACAGAGTCGGTTAAGTCTAACCGTAAATCCGGTAATGTCAGGCATCGGTTTAGTAAGCTATTGATTTTGGTTCCGTCTGTAATTTAACCGGTTTTAACCAACATCAAACTCAATGGTATTATTAATTGAACAAAGAAAATAACTGGAAAAAACAATTTTTCATTCATTAGACATTAGTATTACTAGATCCTTAAGATATTATTTGGAGAAACTTTTAAAAAAATAATTTGAACTTTATTAAAAAAAATATTACGACAACGTGTTATCATCACAATAAATTTAAAATAAATATATAAACAAATTTAATTTACTAGATTAATTATAATATATGTTACTGATATTAATTTGATTAAAAAATTAATATATTTTATTAAACTAATCAAAAATATTATTAAATTTATAAAAAATAATTATTTTTATTTATTTAACTTACATATATGATAATTTATAAATAATTTTAAATAAATATATAAATAGATTTAAATTATTAAAATAATTACAAAATATATCGTTGCTATTAGTTTGGTTAGAAGATCGATATATTTTATTATGATGAGATCAATGACATAAGTAATTTATTAAATTATATAAATATTTTTTGAATTCAATAGCATAATAATATATATAATTAATAATATATTATATATATAAATATTTAAATACATGATAATAAAATAAATTAAATTATGTATAATAGATAATTAACATATAAAAATTAAAATATTTATGTACTATTTGTTTATATTCAAAATATTTAAAAATAAATAATTAAATAATTATAATATACAATTTTTTTTTCTGCAAGGCTATCTAAATCTAGTTTGGTTTTATTTACAGAAAAAATGTTAAAGAACCAACACATAATACCTTTGAATCAAACACTTGTTTCTCCAGAAACAAAAACATGTATTCTGTGAGTTCTATCCAAAAGATGGACACTGCATCATCACCTTATGTCCTTATCGGATTGTGTATGGAAGACCAGTAAATGTCTTACTTGAGACACTGGAGAACCGTGAGAGTGAGTAAACCTACGGAGGAAATTATATCAGAAGATGCTAGGATTCTTTGGCACAGTATCAAACATCTGTTTCTTCTCTCGTGGGTAACAACCTTCACAGATATACTTATTTGGTTGTTATTTTAGGTTCCCTAGTTCAAATGCTGGTTATGTTCCTAGTACCTAGATCTAGAGAGATCCCCTTATTGGTCACATACTTTTGTCTGAAATCCTGCCTACAGAGTAAATGGCTCAAAAGGTTGTAGAGTTTGGGTTTAGATGGCTTTAATGGTTAAAACTTAGCAAGATCCAATACTTCTACGTTTTTTGTACTTAGCTGAAAGATTTGTGCTTGTGATTGATTTGTATTTGAATCAGACAGCGATGGTGTTGCTGTGAGAAAAATTTCAGTTCCCAATGCTGAAACAGCTCCTTCCAAGACTAACAATTCGTTGCAACCAGAAGATTCAGAAAACCTAGAAGATGCTACAACTATGGATTGTTCAATTCAATATCAAACATCTGTTTCTCCTCTCAGAGGTAAGAATCTCCATAGAACTATTGTTTGGTTGTTTGTTTTTTTATACGGTATGCTGGTTATGTCCTTAGCACTGATCCGCTAAGTAGACTTTTAGTTGTTTCGAACTTCATGCTTTTAGTTTTTCAAAGGGTCAAAGGTTCAAGACTTTGGATTTTTTTGCTTGAAGGTGTAGCGATGAGATACAGAAAGTCTGTACTTCACTGAACGTTTCGCGGTGTTGATTGAATTGTTTAACTGCAGAAGAGATTTCTCCTTCTCCTCTGCCTGAAGCAGACAAAGACGGTGGTGTTACTGCTACAGTGAGTTCAACTCACACTGCTCAGGCAGCTTCTTCCAAGAGTAGGAATGAATCCCATTTAGAAAAACCAGAAGATGAATGTACAAATCCTATACATATGAGCCCGACAAAAATCAACACAGACTCAATAAAACAGAGCTGCAGAGCAACCAAAGTGGCTTACCCGTGGGGAGACCTTCTTCTGCAATAACGCCAGACAACATAGAAAAACCCCCAAGGAAGAAGCAAGAAACAGACGAGAAAGACAAAAAGGAAGAAGAAGATGGATTTTATAATCTACTCATTCGCGGAACCCATAGAGGCAGTTTGTTCTAGCACACAACAAACAATTCAAAAACCAAGAACATAACTTGCTATATTCATGTGTGTTAAAACCTAGCCGCATATTCAAGCCTTTTGAGTGGTGTAGCCAAGGATCAAGTCGCGGATCTCTTCGCTGTTGGCTCTGTCGAGGGCGGTTCTTCCATCAGCATCCTTGACTGAGTAATCAGCACCGGCTCTGAGCAGCTCCTCGATTTTAGGTTTGTCACCTTCTGTGGCGGCTAACATCAACAGGATATCAACTGGGTGAATGTTTAGGTTAAGAAGAGCCTCCATCTTAGAGTAAGTACCTTCTACCGCAAGCATCCCCATGTAATTGAAATACTGCAAAAACAACAAGAACATATATGCATAGATTGAATCATAGATTCTTCCTCTCTTTTCTTCAATATTCAAAGAAATTGGAATTTTGCGTTTGAGTTTATCTGCGATTAGACATTTTATACTCAAGAAGATTTTGACGAATGAATATCCACAGATGAATAATGATTCCTCAGAATGAAGCTCAGAAAATGACAAACCTGCTCAACGTCGTCTTTGTCGAAGTCATCGCGAGACTGACTGCCATAGATTCCGGCACTTTCAGCATCGACGCCGTTCTTACCGAACTTGAACCAGCAAGTGGTTCTTGACCCGTTGGCGGGT
This sequence comes from Pugionium dolabratum, assembly GCA_018901945.1. Classification (NCBI taxonomy): domain Eukaryota; kingdom Viridiplantae; phylum Streptophyta; class Magnoliopsida; order Brassicales; family Brassicaceae; genus Pugionium; species Pugionium dolabratum. The sequence continues at coordinate 349,015 of JAEVFF010000124.1, read as the reverse complement.
CCGAGTTTAGCGAGTCGGAACCGAAGTTTTAAGTTTCGGGTTCCAAGAAATCGAGAGGAGAGCAGCCTCGGGAAAGACGAAGAAGAAGAAGAAGAAGAATGGTTGATGGATTTGATGTAGAGGAGTGAAGGTACGCATGAGAATGAGATAGAAGCAGCCATGGCTTGTCGTCTCTTAATGCTATCAGCTACAACAACACAGATTCAGTGGTTTTATTATCCACTCATTTTTTTCTTTAATCTAAATGAAATAAATCTCCACCGTTAGATTTTAGATACGGTTTTTCGCTAAAGCAAATTTCAGTAGTTTTTGTTTTTGTTTTATTTTACATTAAACTACTGAAAATTATTGTTTTAAGCCATTGAAACCATCTGAATCTTCCTAAGAGACGAAGGATGTAAGTCACATCCAGTTTAAAGGTTTAATACATAAAATATGAAATAACTTGTGTAAATGTGTTTATAGTGTAATGGTTAGAGAAAAATCTTTTTGGTTTTGAAGAAACTATTCCACAATTATTTCTTTACTTTTAAAAAAACTGAATCATGAAAATTTTGGAATTGGATTTTAATTTATAGATCAATTTTGGTTTAAAATAAGGGCAATTGACTAATTTAGCACTAAACAATGTTTTAGTGACTAAATTAGCATTCCAAACCTAAACTTAAACTTTTTTATTACCTCAAGAGGAGGATCGAATCTTAGACCTATTTATAAGAGAAAGAGTGCATAACCACTATACTATTATAACTAATTAACATATAATCATTTTGTTTAGTATATATATATACCTGTTTTTAGTTTAAATAGCAAAATCTTAATATAAGCTGGAGGGTCGAACTTGGTGCACTTTAAAATAGAAGGAGTGTGTAACCAATACACTACTGCAACTAATCAACATATAACCATTTTTAGTATATATATTTGTCTTTAGGTTAAATAGCAAAATTTAAGAATTGGACGCTATTAAAAGAAAAGTCTCAATACTTAATTTTCGTTTATAACTTGTATTTGTGATTGTTAAATGTTCATAAACACTCTTGTTCATGTTTTTTGGATAAACACTTATTGCTGGTGTTAATTAATTCTATGCAATTTCACGTTTTAGGAAGAAATTCCTAAAACATAAGATATAATTCCTAAATTTGCATAAGATATTCCTAAATTATGCATAAACTGTGATTAATAACCTAAATTCACTAAAGAGTTCTTAATATTAAGGAAATCTTATATAAATAAAATAATTAAATTAAAGAAAAAAAATTGAAAAATATAATGAGGGAGATCAAACCATGCACTACTAATTCTAACAAGAAGATGTGTAACCAATACACTACCATAGTCAATCGACATAAATCCCTTTGTTTAATATATATTCTTCTGTTCAATTAAAATATAAAAACTTATATCAACTCAAGGAGATTGAACCTTGGACATATGTGTAAAACAAAAAGTGTGTTACCAATATGCTGTGGTAGTTAATTGACATATAAGCATTTTATTCTAAATAACTTAAGTTTTTAGCTATTTGTTTTAACTGGAGGGTAATAAAATCTTTTTTGATTGGGCAAAATGCTATATTAGTGAATTTTTATATTGAGTGCTATATTTGTCACTAAAACCTAATTTAGTGCTAATATAGGATATTTCTCTTAAAATAATATTTTGAAATAATATTTTTTTAAATTTTTATTCTAAATCTATTATTTTAAATTTATTTTTAAAATAATACAAATTATTTTATGAAAATATTTATTTATCATAAATAAACTATAAATAAAATTAAAATATTTTTTTTATTTTTTATTCAAATTATGATTTAATTTTTTTATTAAAAATGTTTTTAACATATTTTAATATTAAATTTGTATTATTTTTAAAAATTTAAATTAATGTAGTAATAACGAAAAATATAAAAAAAAATATTATTTTGAACACTTATTCTTTAATTTATTAATTGGTTTAGGAATTTAAATCGTTTCTTCCATATAAAATAGATTTTTTTACGTTTGTATAATTTCTAGATATGTATAAATTTGTTTAGTATAAAATTAGTTTTAAAATTGTAAAACAGAGTAATGATAGATAAAACTTAAATTTTATGTAGATATATTGCTATATTTTGTTTTTGTTTTTTTTTAAGTATGTAGAGAATCTATGGAGTATTGAATTTCTTAAAACAAAAATTTTAAACGATAATAAAAAAAAAACTAAATTCTCCATCAATTCATAAAATAATTAAACAACTAAGCATGACATATTTACATAGACGTGATCTCCACTATTAGACATTTTCGCCGGAAAATCCAGACGTCTGACCTATTTCATTCAGTGTAGCGATGATCGAAACCGAAACTCAACATTAGATTTAATCCAATCTACCCAAAATCTCCCAATTTAGCCATTGCAATGGCTCATCAAGCTCTCTGACATCACACTCACTCCCTTTCCTTCCTTTCTATCTTGTACTGCAAATGGGATCACAAAACGCTACGAAAACTCCGATGAAGCCTTCCATTGCTTCTTCTTTCTCCGTCAGATCTTCCGTCTCTCACTTGGCAATGGTGGAATTAAAGCAGAGGATTTTAAACTCTCTCTCGAGAATCGGTGATCGTGACACTTATCAGATAGCAGTCGAGGATCTCGAGAAAGTCGTCGTCTCCGTCTCCGATTCTCCCGAAATTCTTCCGGTGCTACTCCATTGCCTTTTCGATTCCTTCGCTGATCCTAAAGCCCCCGTCAAGAGAGAATCAATACGACTCCTTTCTTATCTTTGCCTCTCTTATTCCGATCTCACCTCTTCACAGCTCGCGAAAATCATCTCCCACATCGTCAAGCGCCTCAAGGACGCCGATAACGGCGTACGGGATGCTTGCCGCGACGCAATTGGGTCTCTCTCCGCGCAGTTTCTGAAGGAGGAGGACGGAAATGGGAATTGCACTGGTTCTTCGTTGGTGGGGCTCTTTGCTAAGCCCTTGTTTGAGGCAATGGCGGAGCAGAACAAAAGCTTACAATCTGGTGCTGCTATTTGTATGGGGAAGATGGTGGATTCAGCATCGGAACCTCCCGTTGCAGCTTTTCAAAAGCTATGCCCTAGGATTGTCAAGCTTCTGAACAGCCCCAATTACATGACTAAGGCTTCTCTCTTACCTGTAGTTGGAAGCTTGTCCCAGGTTTGTGCACTTTCTTTTCTCCTTGATTCTACTGAAGGACGAGCATTAAATAGTTTCTTTAGATTTGAGTTTCATTGCTCGAATATTCAGCTGACGAGCATTAAATAGTTTCTTTAGATTTGAGTTTCATTGCTCGAATATTCAGCTGCATTTTGTTTGTACATCGTCTCTACTTTTGTCTAATTGTTTCTCCATGCTAAGAACTTAAGAAGCATAGGAAATACTGTATCTCTGATTGGAGTGGCTTCTCTGTGTGAAAGTATGCTCAGAACTTCGGATTCTTGAATAGGTGTGATATAGAAAGGTTTCCGTGGCACTGGATTGGATACAAGCTATGTTTTAGTCTCATGTACTATAGGCGTAGTGAAAGCAGATTGGTTCATTGTTCATATCTGATCTGATTGGTAGTCAAATCGACTGAGTCTTCTCTATCGATAACATATATTGAGCTATAACATTTCTCGTAGGTTGGAGCTATTGCACCCCAAAGCTTGGAATCATTGCTGCACAGCATCCATGAGTGTCTCAGATGTACGGATTGGGTTACTCGTAAGGCAGCTGCTGATGTCTTAATCTCCTTGGCCGTCCATTCTAGTAGTTTGGTTGCAGACAAAACGGACTCCACACTTACAGCTCTTGAGGCCTGTCGTTTTGATAAGGTGACTCCGGTTATCATATTTTTGCTTTAAAAAGAAATTCCCAGTCCCACAGTCGCATGAAATCTCTTTAAAGAAACACTTCTGTGCTTGTTTTTAATAATTAGCAATAGCTATGGTTTTGTCTTGTAGTCTTCCTAGAAGAGGAACTATTCGGCATATATCTAAGATTAGAAAGTAGAAATACAATTTGCACTTACAGTCATGAACTACTAGACCGGAATCACATTGTTACTTTTTGCATGATTTTGAAAAGTGGCTATATTTGCTTTTGCTTGCAGATAAAACCTGTTAGAGAGAGCTTGTCTGAAGCACTAAACGTCTGGAAGAACATTGCTGGGAAAAGTGAATCTGGAACAACTGATGACCAGAAGGATGTGTCACATGAGCAATGTATGTTGGAAAGAAATGGAGAAACCGATTCAATTCCATTTGAGGGAGAAGGACCAGTGATGCAAGGCTCTTCTGATGGTCTGAGCAGTACCTCAGATTCCATTTCGAAGGCAGTTCTGATTTTGAGGAAGAAATCACCTCGGTTGACTGGCAAAGATCTTAACCCAGAGTTTTTCCAGAAACTAGGGAAAAAAGGTTCTGGTGATATGCCTGTTGAAGTTATTCTTCCCTGTAGGCAAAAAAATTCATCGAACTCAAACACAGAGGATGAATTAGATGCCAATACTTCAGTATCGATGAGTAGGTCAAAAGGTTTGTGCAGAACAGTCTGTGTCCATCCCAAACAAAAACATTTTGGAGATTTTGGAAGAGAAAAATGGGTAGATGAAAGAATGAATGGAGGTGAGTCAAGGTTAAGAGCATATGATGAAGATAAGACGGAAGTAATCCAGGCTCAGGCATCTGAAAACAGAGGGAATTGGCCACCTTTACAGAGACAGTTATTGCATTTGGAGAGACAACAAACCCACATAATGAACATGTTGCAGGTACTAATCCGATCTCAAATCAGTATAGTGATTCTGTTTGAAGCAGTTTTACTCTTAAAAGGTAACTTCCTTACCATTGCAGGATTTCATGGGTGGTTCACACGACGGCATGAAAAGTTTGGAGAACCGTGTTAGAGGTCTTGAGAGGATTGTAGAAGAGATGTCAAGAGAAATGTCTATACAATCAGGCAAGTAACTGCTTGATCTACGCAGACTGCAGATTGCATCCATTTCAAGAAAGATATTTATTGATTCCCAAAATGAAATTTGCTTCAGGTGGGAGAGGAAAGGCGGCTGCATCATGGAGGTCTGATGTAGATGGATGGGATAGTCCTACCTACGGAGCTTCTTCAAGAAACGGTCAGACCAGCATAAGAAGGATACGTGGCACTGGTCCTGTGGACTCTGAGCACTCAGGTAGCAGTAGGAGAGCTTGGGACAAAAGCTCCGTACCTCTCAGATTAGGTGAAGGACCTTCTGCTAGAAGCGTATGGCAAGCTTCAAAAGATGAAGCTACACTTGAAGCAATCCGTGTGGCTGGAGAAGACTGTGGAGGAACATCAAGGACAAGGCGAGTATCTATTCCCCAAGCAGAAGCAATAATGGTCGAAGCTGACGAGCGTTGTGAACAAGAACGGGGTCCAGTCTGGACTTGTTGGAGCAATGCGATGCACGCACTCAGAGTTGGTGATACGGATTCTGCATTTGCTGAGGTATTATCAGCAGAAGACGATCTTTTGCTTGTCAAACTAATGGACAAAACTGGTCCGGTTCTTGATCAACTCTCGAGTGATATTGGAAACGAAGCTCTCCACTCTATAACACAGTTTCTTCTGGACCATACTTTGTTTGATATCTGTCTATCTTGGATTCAACAGGTAACAAGATTCTTCTTTTTCTTATTTATTTTTAGTTCTTATTGAATTAACCTGATCATAATGCTTTCTTCTTTGTTTATGAATTCTCCAGCTGCTAGAATTAAGTGTAGAAAACGGAGCAGACTTTATGAGAATACCGTTGGAGTTAAAGAAGGAACTTCTGCTGAATCTTCATGAAGCTTCTTCAACAACGGATCCTCCTGAGAATTGGGAAGGTCTAGCTCCCGACCATCTCCTTGTCCAGTTAGCATCTAACTGGACCATTGAGCTCCAACATTCCGATCCGTAAAGAAAAAACATTACACTGTACAGATAATTCAATCACTTGTGAATCACTAAAAAACAGTGTTATTCGTCGGATATGATTCTTTTGATTCAAAGAAGTATGCTTTACTTATGTATGCGCATTCATGTTTTGTAAATGTAATTTGAAATGGAGGAATGATAAATGACAAGAAAATCTGCAAAAAAAAAAAGAAAAAAACTTATCACCCCATGGAAATGTTACGACACTGAACTTCTCATATCATAAATCGCAGCTCATTATTATAAACATATCAGAATCAACAACAGCTTGATAATATAAGACACCATTGATGCATCCTCCATTAAGACGAGTGCCATCACCACTGGAATTAAAGGGCGATGATTAGGTTGGTTTTTATTATTCTCCATGATTCTTGATTTGATGATCCTAATGTTCAAACCAGACACACGTCGCATGTTTCATAACGAGGCATGCACACTACTTTGTGTCTACATTCGATTGGATCGTATCCCAAGAAAACTGTTGTAACCTCGTTCCTCTTTTCTTCGGGATTACGTAAGGTTAAGAACTGTCTCGTGCTAGGGTTCTAGATTGGCAGACTTGTTAACAAGCTATGGAACTTCGGTAATGAAAACGACATCATACTTTCTCAAATAGGGATAGCACTACAAACCTCCTCTCTGAATGGTTCACTCATGCATAAAAAAAATATTTTCTAATGTTTCATAAATGCTTTTTTATCTGATTTTTGGTCTTCTATTTCTACCCTTTTACCATATATAAATCTTTTTCTATCTTAATTTATATTTCTGTTGGGTACACTACTTTGTTTTCAAATTAGTTAAACAATGTTTACCTTTTGACTTAAGAGAAGCAATCTTGAATTTTACATGAAACTATCCAAACATAGTCAAGTAAGATGATTAGAGTAAAGAAATTGATTTACACAACCCACTCTATATAGGCTTTCTAACATTTACAAAAAAAAAAAAACCAACAACCCCAAATCTACTACCCAAACATTAATGCCTTATAAGCCATGAAGTCTAAGAGCATTAGCCAAAAATATATATATATTCTTCCTTGGAAATGTTCTTCTTAAGACCCTCTAAAGCTACTTATTTAGCAGCATACCAATTCTGAGCACATTTTGCATCAACCGATAAGTCGACTGAGAGAATATTCTTTCCGTTGAAGGGTTTCGACATGCAGTTCACAACTATATCCTTGGCAATTTCTGCTGACTCCATTGGTCCTTCCAAGATTACTTCATCATGAATCTGTTTCCAAGAGAACTCCTTTTCGTGTCATTCAAATTTCAAACGAATAGAGACCAAATTGAGTATAAGTTAACCTTAGAATGCATTGAGCTTTGTGTGTTACCTGTAGAAGCAATTTCCAACCAAGATCCTTCAATTGTTGATTTACTGATATTTCCAACATTGCACACATTGCAACATCAGCTGCACTTCCCTGTAGTGTGGATTATCGATGTTCAGAGTTAAGATAGCAAATGAAACCGGTTTATGATAATAAAATCAAACGAACAAAATGAAACCTGCACTGGAGTGTTGATTGCTGCTCTTTGGATATGATTCTTATGAGCACGTGTTTGATACGCCGGGAATCTACGAGCCCTTCCTAACAACGTAAGTACATACTTATCTTTCATTGCTTCTTTCTTACGCAATTCTTGCCATTGTCTTACTTCTTGTCTGTCATTGTACCACAGATTGACTGTGTCCTGAGCTTCTTCCCTTGAGACCTTTAGATGTTAAAAAAAAGAAAGGCATTGTTGTAGCTTTCTCACACATTAAAGCGTCTTTATGTAAACCAATTAGCTTCAACAGTAATATTGTACTACCTTCCAATCTCTTGAAAGCCCAATAGCAGTTTTCCCATATGCAATTGAAAAGTTGAGCATCTTAGCTTTTCTTCTCTCGGATGCAAAGGCGTCCTGAGTATTAATATATTCACAAACTGTTAAAAGAATTTGGGAGAAAATTTTAGTTTATTTCAGTCGTAGTGTGTCAAAGATGGACTCTAAATGTCTTGCAAGGATTTCAGTTATTTATATTTAATTCAAACCACTTCCTCATAGTCATCTATCAATCAGAATCCAAGAATTCTGACTCTCTTTTCACAAATTAATACCATTTTTAACAAGAATCTACCTTTAACAATGGCACTGGTGGCTTGTCTTCCCCAGGTTGTGGATGCCATTCGAGGAGCACTTCTCCATTTTCTACAGCTTTACGAATATGTGGATACATATTCATGGCTGTCCTAGAGTGGAAATCTCCACCTGCTTTAAAAGCTTCCATCATGCTTTTGCAACCAGAGAGATGTGCCAGAATTCTAAGTTCCAGCTGAAGACAGAGGAAGAGTTACAGTCAAAAAGTGAGTCAGCTTAATATCCTTATAAAGGTCCCTACAACTACCAGACTTTTATATTTCACCTGCCCATAATCAGCAACAATGAGTGTGTTTCCAGGTGAGGCTACAAACGCTTTACGTATCTTGTACCTATCCTTCTCCAAAGCAGGTTGGTTCTAGAGAGAGAATGAGAACTTCAGTAACAAATATAGATGCACTTACAGGATCATAAGCAATAATTTACAGTTGACAACTTGACCATTTCAGATAATATTATGTATTAGCTCTTGCTGATACCGCACTCAATTCACTTTCAACACTTTACAATATGCTTACCAGTAGATAACGTAGAAAGACTTTTCTACATAATGACCTCACCACTCAAGTTGATTCCTCATCTTATCTTCAAGCAATATTGGTTTAAACAATATCACAAAGTCAATATATACCTGCAAATTTGGTCTTCTAGCTGATAAGCGCCCAGTTTCTGTATTGATATTCAGGGAGCAATGGACGCGACCATCTTTGCCTGATACATTATTTCCCTGTCAAAAAAAAACATTCCATAAACATCAACCTGAAGGGCAAGACACAACAGCTCAGAATTCAGGAAAAAGTTATGAAAATATTACCTGTAGTGGAAGAATAAAATTTGAGATCAAAGAATCTATAGAGCAAACTTCACATAATGAGGCAATAGCATGACATGCCTCCTTCCCCCTTTCACCTCCTCCAAATGCAGCATATGCTGTTCCATAAGCAGATGTGTCGGTTTCAATACCTGTATTGGGCTTATGTGTATCTACTAGCTGAGTAGCAGCAGCATCAACATCATCTCCAGCAATTTCTTCTAAAGAACTATCTGAAATATTCTCCATAAAGTCGTATTCAGCAGAAACTTTCCCAGCTAAGCTTTTCAAAGCATCCCCACTAATAGAGGGCCAACCACTGGCAGTGAACTTTTCAGTTGAAAGTGGGGTGTCGCTAATCCTATGCAGTTTGATGTTTCGGAATTTCGTTGGTGCTTTTTTGCCTTCTTCAATAACCTTATCAATATTGGAAATTTTAAAAAGTTTTTCAACTGGAAGCACCTCATGATTCTCACTGTCAAAGAAAATAAACAAAACTTAGCATCCATTAAACCAAGCACTGAGAGACAAATCATGTAATTAGTGTTAGTATCCTGATGGGAAATATATTTCTTCTCAAAGTCATTCTGAGGGCTGAGTGAGCAGTTTTGTTTTAACCAAAAGAAAGGAACACAGTCTTCAACAACTTTTAAAATCAGAGACTATACGCTTAATCTCTGTAATTAAGCAAGAAAGAACCTGTAATACCAATTTATCTTCATTTAAACCTGTACTTAGCAAAATTTTAAGGCGGTGAAAGTCAAAACGCAGGAGAAGGGTACCTGTTAGAAATGCCACCAAAAAAGAGCTGACGCAATTGTGTGTCACTGCCAACATTCATATACTTTGCATCAGGGCAATACTTAGAGGCCCAATTTCGAAACCTACTAACTGCAACTTGCTGTTCTGCTTTGGCTACTTTCTCTATCTCAGCAAGATATTCCCTATTTACAAGTATCCCTTCTGCTTCCATTTTAACAAGAAGTTCACCAAAGGGTCGCCAGAAATCATGGTAAAAGTCCAACATTGTTCTCCCTGATAGTAGCTTTCCATCAAGACGCCATTCCTTCAATTGCAGTTTCTTCTTCATGCTCTCATAAAGCTTTAGCGTGCTTATCGCATCCAAAGCAGAGTATGAAATCCAAGCTTCTCGATCGTTTCGCTGAAGCTCTTCAACAGGGGGAATGACAACAAGTTTCCCTTCTGATCCATCTTTTTTCAGCTTTTTCTTGCCAAAAATAGTTTTCATTGAAATTTTACCAAGGAACTCTGCTTCCTCCTTTGTTTGTGTGGCCCCAAGAACTTTTGGGTCACTAGTAAGCACTTCAAGTGAATAACCACCCTCTGTCCGTCTTGCAGAATCCCACAATCGTGCCATGTGCATTGTGTCGGCATGAAAACCAGAAATCTCAATTCCGTGATTCCTAATAATGTGGCTATCAAAACTGTAGTTGTGCCATACCTAAAATGACGGAAGCCAACATATAAGGGTTTAATTAGGGATAGCCAAAATGATCCTCACACTAAAACAGGCAACAAGAAAGTGGCATAAGATTTACAATTTTAAAATGGGAAAGACGGTTTGAAACTCACTTTTCTGATGGATGAGTCTTCAAAATAGGGTTTGAACTCGGCCAACACCTCCCTACCATTTTCACCAAGAACATCTACCCAGATGCACGATTTTCCATTCCCAAAATCTGCTTCTGACCCGCAATAGATACTGAAACATATCAACTCACCATGGTCAACAGGTGTTTCGTCCTTCACCTCAATCCCGGACACCTATACGCATTCAACAATCAGTAAGTAACAAAGCATTACAACAAAAATTCAAACTGCCAACAGTATAAGTGTCTCTGAGCTGTGAGGGTGAAACTTAAACAGAAAGACGCAACACACCTCTGTATCGCAAGAATGTACAAGATTTCTATATCGATTCACGAGCTTGGCTACTGCATTCTTTGCAGCAGGCACATTATCAACAACCAGAACCTTGTCATATATTTTCTTTAGGTTTGCACGGATTTTCAAAGGTTCAGTGTTTTTCTCCACTTTGGAAATGGTAACTGGATTCTCATTGCTTACACTATCAGAAGTTGTTACGCTAATAAGAGGTTTCTGTTTTCCATCTCCTTTAAGTTTTACATCCACGTTTGCCCCAACCTCCAGAATCTTGCTTTGCAATGTCACATCAGGTCCAGATTGCATAATGCCAATGGATTCTTTATGGAGTGTAGCAGCACTGTCACATCTGGGCTTGAATCCATAATCAATCTTCTGAGAGGTTCCATAGGAAGGAACAGTAGGCACAATTGGGCAAGATCCATTGAAATAACAACCATCATCGAGGTTTCTAGCAATTAGGCCATTTCTTTCTCTAAACTTCTTTGCTTCTTCCCTCCAAGCACTTACAGTTCCAGGAACCGTTGCACCAACTTCCGTCTGATTTCCCACTTTGTTTGTCTTTGGAACCATCCTTGCCTTGTTAGGTTCCGATTGAAGTATCCACTCTCCAGTAAACACAACAGAAGACGACCGTTGATGACCTGAATGTTGAATTCCATGACAAACTGTGGTAGTGCAATAACTAGCATTTCCCTCTGTGAAAGCTACTTTCCTGAAATATGATATCAACATGAAGAAGAGCTTGCAAAACAAAACCGCAAGAACAAATTGAGCCTAAAATCCCCCAATTATAAGTTACAAAACAGAGCAGATTAACACCCTCTACGAGAACCTCATCAACTAAAAAGAAGCGAAAAAGTTAGTACCTTTCCTTAAATTCATGAGCTAGCTTGAAATTCAAACCCGTAAGAGAACAAACTGAGCCTAAAAACCTCCCAAATTATTCAGAAACAGGGCAGATTAACCAATAATCAAGTAAAGTCTAAACAAACCACCAACCAAAGCTTTAAATAAATACGCAAGACGTAAGAGACGAAAAAACCTTTGAAGGGTTCTATGGCTTGGCACGAGGAAAGAAGGGACAGAAGAAGAATATCGGGAAGAACGCAAAACCCAGGAAGATGGAGGAGATAAGTGGCGCAGAAGAGTGTTACTGTGGGAGGTAAGCGAAACCTCCATGATCATAAGCGAAGATAATCTACCCAGCTTGAAGAGAGTGACTCTTCGCTGCAGGCGCGAAGATAAAATAGGGTTTATGGTGGCGAATTTTGTCGTTATCGCAGCGAGCTATTTCAAGCAAGTGGGTCTGCCTGAGAAGGAAAGGAGCACAAGATTGTGGCCATCGCTTGAACCACCCGTGTTATTGGTTTATTTATTTTAGTACATATTTTTTTAAACTATAGATTATATGTATTTTAATTAGTATTAATTAGAATAATACTATAAAATAGTATTTTTAAAATTTTAAAAATATACAAATGATTATATGAAAATATTTAGAATAATACATTAAAATAACACTTTTCAAAAAATTTGTTCCAAATTTACTATCATAACTAATATTATAAATATAACACAAATAATTATATAAAAACAATTATTTACTCTAAAAGAATTATACATAAACTTAAAATATTATATTTGGATTAATTTTTCTAATTTAGAATTTAATTTTTTATTAAATTTTTTTAATATATTATAATCATAAATTTATGCTATTATTAGAAATTTAAACTAATTATGTTATTTTTGGAACAAAAACTTGAAAATATACTATTTTAAAGAATTACTCAAATACTTATTTATTGTAAATAAATCATAAATAAACTTAAAAAGATTATATTTCAGTTCTATTTTTTCAATGTAAAATTTAAATTTTTATATTAAAAATAAGTTTTAATACATTTTAATTTTAAATTTATGCTATTATTGAAAATTTAAAATAATGATATTATTTTGAAATAAAATATTTAAAAATATGTTATTTTAGATAATTGTTTATTTTTAATATTCTGAATATTTAATTTAACTAATATCAAAATTTATCGAAGTTTTGCAAAAAAATAAAATAATAGGGTGAAACTGTAAATTGATAAATAAAAGATATTAGTAACAAAGTAGAAATAAAAATATACTTAGATACTTTTTAAATAATGTAGAGTATTATGTTGGAGAAGAGTCTTATTCTAATTTAAAATAATAAAAAATTAGAAGAATATATTGAAGATATAATTCATTTACAGCGATTCACTATCTATTGCATAATAAACTAAATAGACTTGAATATGAATTCATCAACTTTCACATCATAAATATAAATTGAATTATTTGGAAACTCTGAAATTCCATTAGAACAATATTTTAAAAATAATACTGTAATAATATATTTTTAATTTTATATTCTAAATTTATCAAATTAAAAATAAAATTTATAAATTACCATAAAATTATTATATAAAAATAATAATTTAACTGAAGTAAATTATATATATAATTAAAATATAATATATGAGTTCAATTTTTTTAATTTTAGATTAAAAAAAAATTATTAAAATTTATTTTTTAATTATTTTATTATTAAATTTATAATATTTTGAAAATTTAAATGATTATTTTTATATTTGCAATAAAAAAATTTAAAAAATAATATTTTAATCGATTGCCCCTATCTTTATAACTTCGAGTAAAGTTGTAGACATTTTCATATGTGTCATAATTACCACTAACTAATTATTTACCAAGCCATGTTCTAAATGATCTAACATTGCGACAAAAAAATGATCTAACATTCATTTATTTTATAATTATTTCATTATCCAATTACTTTAATTCTATGATAATCGTCAAACATGTCTTGTAAATTAATAGGATGAATTAGCGATGTTAAAATGGGTTGATCATGCCCATTTATATCCTACTTATTTAATATATACTCGTTTAGATCTGTTTAAAATTAAATCCATTTATATCCATTTATATTTGAGTCTATATATACCCGTTAGATACGTTGGACCTGTTTATTTACAAAAAATGAATCTATATTAATCCTTTAGAACACACATTAACCCGTTCGATCCGTTTAAACTCTACCCATATTTAATGTATTTTTAGAAAAAAATTTAAAATTATACCATAAAAACACATCAAAATATATTAATTATAATGTCTATTACAAATTGAAGGCTAAATATTCAACGAGAGATAAATACATATCATTGAAATATTTTTTAACAGCTCACGGGATGAAATATTTATAACCGACCCATTTATGCTTCCGGGGTTTTAACCTATTTTAACATCCCTACCTAAAAAAATATTGGCTAATATGGCATTTTATAAAAAAAAAACTTAATGGTTAAACGGGTCAGTCAGTTTAGTATCTAATATATCCATTAAACATGCGGGTCATAACGAATCAATTTATAAAAAATCATTTAATTTTTTGTATAATTGGACGAGTCACGGGTTGAAATATTTATAACCGATCCATTTAGCCGCATGGATTTTTAATCCATTTTAACATTAACTAGATTTATACCCACGCCATGCGTGGGGAAAAATATTCGTAAATTATATTTTATTAGTAAATATAAATTAAATATTTATATAATTTTAACTTTTATTTAAAATTACTTTTAATATTATTTTTTGTATATATAAATTTAGAGAAAAAAATTATTTTTATGCATTTAATAGTATTTTTGGTTAGTTTAATAAAAATATATTAATACTCTAACCAAATTAATAACAATGGCATATATGCAATTATTCGAATAAGTTAAGCCTATTTATATATTTATTTAAAATTTACTGTAATGATGAAACGTAAGTATGGTATTTCTGTTAATAACACGTGAGAGTAAAATATTTTCTTAAATTGTTTCTCAAATAATATATTATGGATTAGGTAATAACTTAAATCTATTTATATTTATTTGAAATTATTTATAAATTAACGTATTAAAAATTTAAAGAAATAAAAATTATTGTTTTTGCAAATATAATACTATTTTTTGGTTAGTTGAATAAAATATATTGATTCTGTAACTAAATTAATATCAGTGGCATGTATTGTAATTATTCTATTAACTTAAACCATTTTATATATTTAAATTGAAATTCGTTGTGGTGTTAACACGTCAGCATGACATTTTTGTTATTAACACGTAATGGTAAAATTATTTTGTTAAAAAAAAATTCTCAAATAATATATTAGGAATAAAATAAATATAGATACCTACGTGATATAGTAATTAAATTTTAGTAATCATAGTTTTATAACGCATGTATAATATTTAATCAAATCTTCAATTATAATCAATTATTTATACAGTGTTGCTATATATATGAACATGGAAATAGATATTCTTAACACTTCATTAGCTTGCCAATATTTTTTTCCAGATTATTTACTTTATTTCAAGAAAGATGGGTTTTTTTCTCGAAGTTTTTAGTTGTTTTTCGAAGCCATCATCAAAGAAAACTTCATGTCAAAGTGGTGTATGTGCTTTAAAATTTCCTAAGATATCTAAATCTAAATAAAAATGAATGGGCTACGATGAATGGAGAATAGTAATAAACAAAAATTATTCTTATTTATATTATTTTCAATATTTATGTTTCTCTTTTCATATAATTTATACATAATAAATTAATTTAATTTGAAAATAAATTCAAAATAAAAAGATAATAAATATTATGCCTTTCTATTAAAAATTCCACTTGATAGGGGTATTGAGTTCAATGTTTAGTTCAACTAAAAGTTATATCATAAATGAAATCACCAAATTTGTTACAAAAAAACATGGAGAGCATTATTATAGTACAACTAGAATACCACATGTGCTATGCACAGATTAAAATTAATATTTTAAAATTTTTTATTATTTGAATGAAAAAATTATAAATATATTTTAATTTGAAATATTATATATATATATATTATAAAAGAATGATATTACCATTGTCATTAAGACAATGTGAATTTTTAATGAAAGATGTTTTAAATTAAATTAATGAAACATGTCATTAATGAAACATGTTTTAAATTAAATTAATAAAATTAGTAGTTTTAATTAATTTTGTTATGTCATACAATCTACTTATATATAGAGTAGTCATACTAAAAAAATAATTATTAGTTATTCAAATTTAATATTACAAACAACTGATATAATATAAAATTTTATTTGCAAATATATTGATTGTACTTGGAAACAAAAAAAAAATTGAGTGATATAATTTCTATATGATTTGTAATTTAGATATGCCGACTATATTATTACACAATATATATATATATATATATAAAACAATTATTACTACAATATATTGATTTTAATTATTGAGTTAAAAAGTAAAGTTGTATATAATATAAAAATGGAATTAAATAGTGTTAATGAAGTTTCTATATCTATAAAAATTCGACATATTTACTTTCCTTATATATGTGTATAATAATTAATTATTTATGTAAAAAACAATCTTCTATTTTTACAATTAGCGAGTAATTAAATGTGTAATTTACTAACTCAAAATTTTCTAATTTTTGAATCTTCGTATATTTGAAAATTAAATAGTGTTTGAAAACTCATTAAATTCTATAATTAAGTTATCTAATTTAGATGTTTAGATAATAAAATAAATAATTTATATTTGAAATTAAATTAATTAGTAAAATTGTTGAGAATGAATATGGTGATGACACCTAAGCAATTTTCACTCTCAATGCTTCTCCTTTAATATATAGTAGATTAGAAAAATAAATCAACACATATAACTACTTTAATTTCTCAATAATACTAATAATTACCATATTTTGAAGAAAAAAAATTTCAAGTTAAAATGGATAATTAGCCAGATAACTATTTTAAAAATTAAATTTAAAAATATATCCATCTAAAATATAAAAGTATACCAAATAATCTTTTTATTGATGTAGAGACTAAAAAATTCTCATGTGTATTTTGCTTTTAATTTTTAATAGTTTAGTAATTTTCTATTTTCCATGTGGCAAACAAAAAAATATAACACCCATTTAATCTTGTTTATTGATTTTAAAAGTAATATCCTTAAATATCACTTTTTAAAATTTTTCTTCCAAAACTATCATTTAAAAATAAAAATCCCAAAAATAACATAAATAATTATGTAAAAATACTTATTTATTTTAAATAAATTATACATAAACTTAAAACATTATATTTGGGTTCATTTTTTCCAATTTAGGGTTTAATTTTTTTAATTAAAATATAGTTGTTAATGCATTTTAATTTTAAATTTGTGCTATTATTAGAAATTTAAACTAATGATTTTATTTTTGGAACAAAAACTTAAAAATATGTTATTTAGACAATTGGCCTTGATTTAATCTATTATTATCAATTTCCTAAATCTAAATAAGGATGAATGGGCTACTGTGTATAGAAAATAATAATAAGCAAAATTTATTTTTATTTATATTATTTTCAGTATTTATGCTTCACTTTTCATATAACTTGTGCATAATATTTTAACTTAATTTGAAAATAAAATTTAAAATAAATTTTAAAATAAAAGATCATATATATTATACATTTTTATTAAAATTCCATTTAATAAAGGTATTGTGAATTCAGTATTTGAAAACGTAGATGAAATCACAAAATTTTCTACCAATAGATGAAATCACAAAATTTGCTACCAAATCCATGGAGATCATTACTATACTAAAATTAGAAAATAAATCAGCAAATATAATTGCTTTAATTTCTCAATAACACTCATAATTACCATAATTTTGAAATTTTCTTTTCAAGTTAAAATGAGTTAAAAAGGAACAATTAGCCCGATAACTATTTTAAAAACTAAATTTAAAAATATATCCATCTAAAATATAAAAAGTATACCAAATAATCTTTTTATTGATGTAGAGACTAAACAATCATCATATGTATTTTGCTTTTACTTTTTAATATTTTAGTGATTAAATATTTCCCATGTGGCAAAAAATACAATACCCATTTCATCTTGTTGATTGATTTAATCTATTATTATAGGTTTATTGATGCAATCATACTAAAAATACATTATTTTTGTATTTACTATAGTTTGAATAAAGATAAGCTTACCATATGTATTTATAAAATATTAAAATATCAATTAAAAATAAACAAGTAAAAACATAATTTTAGTATATTTGAAATTTTCTCATATTTTCTCTTCAACTCCATTATCATTTTTGATAGGGTTGTGACTTTTGATCCTTTAAATCATAATACATGATAATCGCCATTACAAAAAAATTATAATAATTAACTTTTGGACAATTATATAAAATAACACTATTTGAAGTTTTTATTCCAAATATAATATTAATCATTCAAATTTTTAAAATATCATAAATTTAATACTAAAATATTTAAAAATTCTCATCCTAAGAAAATAAATTTAAACCATAAATTGGAAAAGGTGAACTCAAACATCATGTTTTAATTTTATATATAGTTTATTTGAGGTAAATAATTATTTTCACATAATAATTTGTGTTATTTTAAGAATTTCATTTTTAATATGTTAAATTTAAAAGATAAAATTAAAAATATACTATTTTAGGGTATTCTGTTAATTTTTTTTATTTATAACACAATTATTTGAATCTAAATATATAAAAAGTATAGTTCTTCCATAGTTTACCACATCAGAATTAAAAATACTCTTTTACAATTTCCGACATTATCACTCAAAATATTGTATAATCAATAATTAAAAACCCATTATCTGAAAACAAACAAAATTCAACAAGACAATATCTTTATAATTAAGAGTAGGAGTTATAGACATTTTCATGTGTATCATAATTATCACTACCTAATTATTTACCAAGCCATGCTCTAAATTATCTAACATTCAAATATTTTGTAATTATTTCATTATTCAAATACTTTAATTCTATAATAATTATCAAACATGTCTTGCAAACTGATCTCATGAATATCCAGTACATCTAGACGTGATATAGTAATTAAATTTTAGTAATCATACATTAATAACGCACGTATAATATTTAATCAAATCTTCAATTATAACCATTTATGTATTACATTGTTACTATATGTATGATCATGGCAATAGAGATCCTTAACAAATTCATTAGCTCGTTAATATATTTTTTTCCAGATATTTAGTTTATTTCAAGAAAGATGGGTTTTTTCTCAAAGTTTTTTAGTTGTTTCTCGAAACCAACATCAAAGAAGACTTCATGCCAAAGTGGTGTATGTGCTTTAAAACTTCCTAAGACGTCTAAATCTAAATAAAGATGAATAGTCTACTATGTATGAAGAATAATACTAAAAAGGTTATTTTTATTTTTATTTTTTTTTCAATATTTATGTTCCGTATACATGATATTTTAACTTAATAAAAAATAATATATATATATATATTATGATTTTTTTATTAAAAATCTATTTGATAAGAGTATTCTGAATTTAATGCTTAGTTCAACTAAAAGTTATATGAAAAACATTGATGAAATCATAAAATTTGCTACCGAATACATAGAGATCATTATACTGCAATTAAAAATGAATCAACAGATATAACTACTTTAATTTCTCAATAATACTAATAATTACCATAATTTTGAAATTTTCTTTCTCAAGTGAAAATGAGTAAAAAGGACAATAGCCCGATAACTATTCAAAACTAAAATTAATAATATGGACATCTAAAATAAAATAGTACACATATAATCATTTTATGAGTAATACCTTAAAATAGCACCATTTTAAATTTATCTACCAAATTTAGCACAATAAAACTAAAATTCCCAAAATAGCATAAATTATTATGTAAAAATAATTATTTACCTTAAATAAAATATATATATAATTAAAACATAATATTTGGGTTCACTTTTTCTAATTTAGGGTTTAAATTTTTTTCATTCGGAATAAGTTTTCAATTATTTTAATATTAAATTTGTGCTATTTTTGGAAAGTTAAATGACTAGTGCTATATTTGGAACAAAAATTTGAAATTGTGCTATTTTAGTCAATTGCCATCATTTTATTGTTGTGGAGACTAAATAATTCTCATATGTACATTTGATTTTACTTTTAAAATTTTTAGTGAATTTATATTTCATATGTTGCGAACTAAAAATACAACACCCATTTCATCTTAATTATAATTTAATCTCTTACTATAAATTGAAAATACAGTTTGATTTTTAAAATAAAAATTGATTTTTAAAATAAGAATTTATTTTTTAAAATGTTGTATAGTGTTTTCAATTAAAATATATATGTTATACTGTAAAAACATATATAACATAATGCTACGTTATAGTATTTATCATAGTTAATATATAATAAAATTGAAATCCAAAATACTAAATTTGACGTCAAAATGCATAAACCCAAACAAAACTATAGATTATAAACTAAATTAATAAATTTAAAATACAAAATATGTATTTATTAATAGTGAATTATGTTTATTGTAAAAACACAATATACTATTTAAAAATAATAGAATATGCTGCATAGATTTAAGTCATGAATGTCACTAGACTATTGAAACCTTTGCAGATAAATCAAATATAACTTTATAAATAAAATTTCTTTGCCCAAAACCTAAACCCCAAAAAGATTTGCAAATCCAATCAATAATCTCGAAATGCAAGAATTATGTATTTTATTAATATTAATTAATATTTGTAGTTAATAATATGCCATACTATATAGAAACACTTAAAATAGAACAACTATTAGAATAATACCCTAAAATAGCACATTTTAAAGTTTTTCTTCCAAATCTAGCATCATAAAATTAAATTCTCAAAAATAGCACAAATACTTATGTAAAAATACTTATTTATTCTAAATAAATTATACATAAACTTAAAGTATTGTATTTGGGTTCATTATTTCTAATTTAGGGTTTAATTTTTTTCTATTAAAATATAGTTTTAATGCATTTTAATCCTAAATTTGTACTATTATTGGAAATTTAAACTAATGATGCTATTTTTGGAACAAAAACTTAGAAAGATGCTATTTTAGACAGTTCCCCCAACTTTTATTCTATTTATCATAACTACATAAATAAACTTTATATTTATAAATACTAAACTACTATATGTATATCTACGTCATGCGTGAGATAAAATATTTGCAAATTATATAATATTGTTTATTACTAAGTATAAATAAAATATTTATATAATTTTAAATTTTATTTAAAATTATTTTTAATATTAATTTATATATATGGAAAAATAAATAATTGTTTTTTATAAATTTAATAGTATTTTTTTGGTTAACTTAATAAAATATATTGATTGTTTAACCAAATTAATCACAATGACATATATCGTAATTATTTTAATAATTTAAATTTATTTATATATTTATTTGAAATTTATTGTGGTGTTAACATGTTACTATAATATTTTTGTTAATAACACGTTATGATTAGATTATTTTTTTTAAATGTTAATATATTAGGGATACCTATAGGAAAGTGTGTTTTAAATCAATGAAAAAACTCCAAATAGAAGTAAACCAATACACTAAAAACATTTGTAGGTTCTCTTACTATAGGTCTATGGCAGACATCCAACAACAATGAGGAGACATTACTTCATATGCAAGATACACATTTTAAGAAACTAGATTAGAGCTAATCATTTGTAGTTTCATTTACTATAGTAGACATCAACAACTATTTTTACAGGTACATAAGTTCGAGCGACAGTGTTAGATTAGATTTAGTGTAAGTAGAGAATATTACGAAATATTGATGGCACATTGATTATATTTCATAAATTTAAAGTGGAAGACCAACATACCTCGAACAGACCCAACTTCTTCCACAAATTTAGGGTTATTTACTCCAATTTAGTATACAAAATACTGTTTTTAGAGGATTTTTTTTCTAAATACTGATTT
The DNA here is from genome assembly GCA_018901945.1 of Pugionium dolabratum. Classification (NCBI taxonomy): domain Eukaryota; kingdom Viridiplantae; phylum Streptophyta; class Magnoliopsida; order Brassicales; family Brassicaceae; genus Pugionium; species Pugionium dolabratum. The sequence continues at coordinate 327,252 of JAEVFF010000124.1, read as the reverse complement.
TTTCTAAATACTGTATTTTTAAGAAAAAGAATTAGTAATATTTATTACATCTATAATTATTTACCTATTTAATAATATTGACTATTCAATATATAAACAATTTAAATTTATTTTTATATGTTGTATATTTCATTTATATAATCAATATTAAAAATTTATTCTAAATAAAAAATAAATTATATACGTATATAATTTATATTTATTAAATAAATTATTAATTATAATGTGTGAATGTTTTTCGATGTAATATTTAGATATAAATCTAAAATTATATATATTGCAACATGTCATTTATTATAATTTATAAAAATTATAAATAAGACCATAAATTGTAACTGTAAACGAATATGTGTTCATAAGCCATCATTTAGTTTGGAGTAAAACAAAGTATAACTAAAATAAATAAGAAATAATATTTTAAAATAGTATTTTTTAGTTTTCGTTCCAAATCTAATTAAAATAAATTTTTTGAAAATTCATTACAAAAATAGTTTAAAATATTTTAATATTAATTTTGACTATTATTAAAAATTTGAAGCAAACTTTTAAAAAAAAATACTATTTTGAAAAATTATTCATAAATAAATTATAAACCCTATATTTCCTTAACAACGTTTTGTAACTCCCAAAATAAAACTTAGCAAAATTCATGTGGGTTTCGTAAACCCACCTTTATTCTTCCAACTACTTTGCCATGTGATACCCTTTTCTTTTCTTCAAATAATATTAGAGTAATATCCTAAAATAACATCATTTTAAATTTATTTTCCAACTTTAACACACTAAAACTAAAATTCCCAAAATAGCATAGATTATTATGTAAAAATAATTATTTATCTTAAATAAAAAATATATATATAATTAGAATATAATATTTGGGTTCACTTTTTTCAATTTAGAGTTTAAATTTTTTTCATTAGGAATAAGTTTTTAATTATTTTAGTATTAAATTTGTGCTATTTTGGAAATTTAAATGACTAGTGCTATATTTGGAACAAAAGCTTGAAATAGTGCTATTTTATTCAATTGCCCATAATATTATGTACTCCTCGGTCCAAAGCATATATTGAATTATAGAAAATAACAAATTTGGAGAGAGTACGTGGTCTAATTGTTGTACCATCCATAAAAATCATATATATAATTGTATGATATATATTATCGGATACGATCATATTATCACTAATGTATCGACCAATCATAACTATGTAGTTAAACGTGCTTATACGAGAATAATATTGGAATGGGTGATTTTTGAGAATAGAACTCTATTTTTTTATACGAGGGTGTTAAATATTTGTATATAAAGTTAGATTATTCCGTCGGTTTGATGACAACAAAAAAAACAAATTTAAAAAGAGTATAATTAATGCATCAAGAAAATGAACGAACGTAACATGCATCATAATAACATCAATCACCATCCGTGCAAGAAAAACATGAACATTCGCCAATTCTTTCTCTTTCTTCAATTTTATATCGACCTTTGACATCTCAATCAATCATCTAACTCATTATAGTATGATCATCACCAAGTCATTCATATATGTATTCTTCTTCGTCCTCGTAAACTCTCTTGAAGTTTTTGGTCACTATGACCAACTCAACACAACTTCTTCATGGTTAAAGAACCACACCAAATCACTTACAATGTCAAATTGGGGTAGGTCAAAACCACCAATGTGTAGACCATGGATCTGCAAACGATCTGGATCACCAATAGCTCGAATGAGATGTTGTCATAACCAATGCGTTGATGTCTTGTCCGATCCAAACCATTGCGGGTTCTGTTTCCGGAGTTGTTGGTTCGCTTTATCTTGCTGTGATGGAGATTGTGTGACACAAACAATGATCCTTCTAATTGCGGACAATGCGGAGAAAAGTGTGATTCTGGTGCGCCGTGTGAGTTTGGTATGTGTGGTTATGCTGCTCCGTCGTTACAGCCTCAAAAACATCATCGGCGTCCTAAGTTTCATCTGGCCACTACGTCCTCCTTCACCGGATAGTAACAGTTGTGCTAAACTTTATGATGACAGTGAAGATAAATAAATAGCAACGTAGTGAGATACTACGATTGAGCATTTTAAATTAGTGTTTTGTTCTTCGTTGATTAGTAATTATCATGTGGTTTAGAGTTCAATTTTTCAATGAGTTTTATTTGTAGGTGATAATAATTCGGTTTTTTACACCAAAACACCATATATTTTACATTTAGTTAATATATAATCTAATTTATTTGAATAATTAAATAATTTGATTTGTTTGAATATTCGAATAATTCGGTTTATTTAAATATTAGTGTGCGGTTTTTTTATTGGTGTGGTGACATTTTTATTGTTTCTAAATTCATAAGATTTTATTGTTTTTATTGTGAAAAAAGGAATTTATTATCAATCTGGATTATGTGTTATTTTTGAAAAAAAATTAGTGGAAATAAATTATAAAATATGATTTTTTATACAGAAAAAAGGGTGAGTTTTCAATTATTAGGAAAGAAGAAAAGAATTGAATTTACAAACATAATAATGAAGGCATATGAGTTTTCATCTTCTTGATGAAAATCCAATACTTTTAAATATTAATTGTAATCTATTTGTTACATCGAAATCTATACGAAATTCTCTTGCACCGTGAGATATAAATAACATCTTTCTTATAGTTGTAATTAATGTCGATGATTGTTAAAATTCCCTTTGATCTATTATGCACTAGTAGAGACAGGAGCCACAATTCTTCAACCAAGAATTCTAACGCAAACCACTGGGATAGTCAAAAGATGAAGTCTTGCTGTAGATCGGACGCCCAAACCACGATCGATGGAAAAATGAGAGAATGTTAAGTTTGTTGACTGAATATTACGAATTATTGAATGAAGAAAGGATTACAACGTTCTGGAAATCTCAAAATGATAAACTCTCTCTCTAACGTCTCTCACTCCTCAAGCACGCAGGCTTGGCTACCATAAATTCCGCATGAAAAACCGAAAAGCAAAAACCCCTTTTTGTCTCTTTAAAGAGACGATTATTCAAAATGACGTAACGGCAAACCCTTTAGATGAATCTAAAGGTTTGCTTCACTTATCCCAGTCACGTGCCTCACTCGTGCCCACATTTTCTGACGTGTCTTCTTCTTCCCCACTTTTTTTTCCCGCGAGCTCCCCACTGTCTGCTCTGTTTCTCCCTTCTTGCGACCATTTCTTCCTATAGTAAGCTCGAATGGGCTTATCAGAGAACACCACCCTAAAGGCCGAGAGCAAACACACCTCCGACACCGTGCCACTGACACAGTGCCGCCGAGACTAAAGAACTCGACAACCACACAACAAGGATCTTCTCTTTTAACCTTCGAAACTTGCAAACAGAAAGTAGAAAGAAACCTTAAAGTAGGGAATGGAAAGAATAAACAAATTAAAAAAGCAAAAGGGAATTGATGCTGGCTTAGTGGAAGCCACCGACCACCGGTCACGAAAACAGGATTGAAGCTTTGCTGGCGCCTATGCTGCACTGAAACGAGGACGGACACTACGAACGGGGACGGGGATGGGAAACGACACATTTAAAATTTGTGAATACGAAAACGGTATGAATACGTCAGAAAATATATATAAATAAAAAAAAATATAAATTTTAAAATGAAAAGTTTTACTTAGTAATGTTGATGTTTAGGATTTACGGATTATCGTTTACCATATATTAGTATTTAGGGTTTAGGGATTCGGGTTCATGAATTAAGGTTTATGATATATTTATTTGTATATCACATAAATATTATAAAAGATATTTATCTAATAAAATAATAATAAAATATATAAAAAAAAAAAGTGGCGTTCTTTTAAGTATCCGTCTCCGGGACGTTTCTGGAACAGGAGACGGCATCAGAACGGAATACCCGTGCAACATAGGCTGACACTATTGGGATCAGTTGAGAAAAATTTAGGGTTTTTGAAGAATTGTTTGACTTAGGTTTTAGGTTTTAGGTTTTAGATTTTAGGTTTATCAAACTTCTTACCCCCTTCTGCTTTTACCAGTCTTTCTCCCCTTTTGTGAATTTGTTAAACTTCTCTTCATGTTTTTTTTGTACGAATGTGAAACTTTTATACCAAATTTAAATATTTTTTTTTATAGAAAACAACTTGCAACGCAAGTAACAAAACTGGAACGATCAACGCAAGTAACAAAACAATTAGAGCATTTTCGATTCGATTTCATTTCATTTTCCACTCAAAAAAACTACTTTGAAATAAATAAAAAATTATTCGTATTTTACTATGCAAATAGTATTCAGTATTCTATTTTTGTTCGTAGCTTTATTTTACAGTAAAATAGAGGAAGGTAACACCAAAACACATTTCCATTTAAAAAAATAGAATAATACTCTAAAATATCAATTTTTAAGTTTATTTTCTAAATTTAACAAATTAAAAATAAAATTTCTAAAATAACACAAGTTATTATGTAATTATTTACCTCAAATAAACTATATATAAAATTAAAATATAATGTTTGAGTTTACTTTTTTCAATTTAGGGTTTAAATTTTTTTATTATAAAGAAAATTTTAAATTAGAGTAATATCCTACAATAACATTATTTTAAGTTTATCTTCCAAATTTAACACAATAAAACTAAAATTCAAAAAATTGCATAAATTATTATGTGAAAATAATTATTTACCTTACATAAACTATATATAAAATTAAAACATAATGTTTGGGTTCACTTTTTCCAATTTAAAGTTTAAATTTTTTTCATTAGGAAGAAGTTTTTAATTATTTTAGTATTAAATTTGTGATATTGTTGGGAATTTAAATGATTAGTGCTATATTTGAAACAAAATTTTGAAATATTGTTATTTTAATCAATTGCCCTTTTATGATTTTAGTATTAAATTTATATTATTTTTGAAAATTTAAATGATTAGTGATATGTTTAGAATAAAAATTTAAAACATTGTTATTTTAGTAGATTGCCTTTAAAAATACAAATAGCATAGTATTTATAAAAAACGTGAACAAATAACACTATAATGTATATCAATCGGAGTAAAACAAATTTATATCAATCATATTATAAGTCATCTTCCATCGAGAGAAATGAATGATTTCTTTGTGTTTTTTTTTTTAATATGAAAATCTTTTTGACCACTTAAAAAATTGAAAAAGAGTCCCTTTCGTGAACTACTAAGTTTGATGTGTCATGTGTCTAAGCACATTATCTTTAAATTTACTGCATTGTGGAATCTACAGTCTACCCTATAGCTTGTGACAATTTTTTTTTTGCCTTTGTGTTGATAAATGTGCTAAAACAGTTTATAAATTTGATTCAATAGAAGGTTAGGGATAAAAACCCAAAGGAATACACTTTCAGTTGCGTTTCTTATGAGAGTGTTTTCTTTTAAACAATTGATCAACGTTTTGGGTAGTAAAATAATGGGTAATTGACTAAAATAGCATTATTTCAAGTTTTTATTCTAAATATAGCACTAGTCATTCAAATTTCCAAAATAGCACAAATTTAATACTAAAATAATTGAAAACTTATTCTTAATGAAAAAAATTTTAACCCTAAATTGGAAAAAGTGAATCCAAACATTATGTTCTAATTATATATATATATATATATATATATATATATATTATTATATAGGTAATAATTATTTTTACATAATAATTTATGCTATTTTGGGAATTTTAGTTTCAGTGTGCTAAATTTGGAAGATAAACTTAAAATGGTGCTATTTTAGGATATTACTCTTAAAAATAATTTTATTCTTTCTAATTGTGGTTATAAAGTAATTGCATTATAGTTTTGATTGAAGGAAAATAATAAAATTGTTCATTTGTTTGTCATTGCTAATTACATTTGCAACCTATGATATGATAATATGTTGTATATTGTTGTTCATTTTATAGTTATAATCGTAATATTTTAATCACATTGTTAAGTTTTATTAATACTATAAAATTTAAGTACAAATGGTTGCAACTACATCGTATAGCCAAACGATTTCTGTTTTTCTGTTGTAATATTTTGCGACTAAACAATATATCAAAAACTATAAAAAACGATAGTATTTTACCACACAAACTTTGGATGTTCACGATTTTTTTATCTGAGCTTTAGACTTTTTTATTAGATCACAAAAACTAACAACGCGCACATTAATTTTACACAAATTATTGACATAATTTCACAATTATACAAATCGTTATTTCGTTGTGAAATCACAATTAGTATAAGATAATTATGTTTACCACATAATACAAAAATCGATCCAATTAATAAACCGAATCCAAACCAATTTAAAACCCGAAAATCAACCTATTAAATTCCTAATTCAATTTTAATTCCAAATTTTTGAATTAGCGTTGTTAGTTTATATGATATAATAGAAAAGTACGAAATTGAAATAAAAAAATTGTGATCAACCAAAATTTATATAGTAAACTAGTATCACCCCAAACTACAACAACTAAAATAAAATTCATTTAATCGTATAATATCGTCACCACCAATTGCGATTGGCAAAAAAAATCTGCTAAATTTATAAATTTAGCATCAACATCAACACGTAAAAATTCTTGCAAGTAAGAAATCATAATTGATTTTGTCAAAATAGGATATTATAATTGTAAGTATTTTAAATTTGTAGAGATGAGAAATAAAAGTTAGAGGGGGAGATGTCATTAGGAAGACGAAAGGAAATGAAATAAACGTGTCGGGAAGGACCAAACTGATCCAAATTTTTAAACAAAGATTAACCACTCGTTAACGCGTCTCTTCCCAACAATTAACATGACTTTCCTTTTATTATTGACTCTCAAACAAAACAAAGTAAGTTTGGTCATTCAGCTTAAACCGAATAAACCGAACCGGTCAAATCAAAATTTTTGATTTTCGATTTTGATTTTATTATATGCAATAAGTCGATCGGATATAATAATCATTTTAAACGGTTTATGGTTCGGTTCGGTTCTATCCAAAACCCGAAAAATCAAAAATATAAACCAATAAACCGAATTACATCAAATAATTGAATCAAATTAATCCGAAATTAACAAAAAAACCAAAATACAAACTAATAAACCGATTAAATCTAAATTTTTATGTGATTAAATCGAAAGTCAATTTTTAATTTGGTTTAATTCAGAACGGTTATGCTAAAAACCAAACTGATTAAACCTAAATTTTATGTAATTAAACCAAAAATTAATTTTTAATTTGATTTAATTCGGAATGTTTTTAAGCTAAAAATCGAACCAATTAAACCTAAACTTTATATAATTAAACTGAAAATCAATTTTTAATTCGGTTTAGTTTGGAATAATTTATTATGCTAAAAACCAAATTAAACAGAAAAAATAACCAAACCGAACCGATTATTTTTTTAGTCGACTATTTTTAAAACCAAAAAAAAATTAAAATCTGAAAAAAGTCGCCCCGATTAACCGGAAAAACTGAAAGTACAGGCAGTAACTAAAAATTTGAACTGAATAAATTGAATTTTTAGTTACGAATTTATAGATTAACGAAATGGTTTCGGAATTTATGTTCACTGATTTCGAGAATTCCATGACTGAACAATATATAAAATAAAATAATGGTGGGAAGTTGGAACAGTGAAGAAAGAGATTGCAGAGAAGTAAGTGCCAATCTCTTTCCCTTGTCTCCTCTTCTTACCACACCTATCGAGACACTCTATTAATTAACTATTCTTTTCTTTCTAATCGAGGCGTTCCAAATTTGAATTGCTAATTTGATCTACCCACCACGTCAAAGGTCATCATTTCATTAAATTTTAAAAATCGAATTTGAACTTTTTTCATCAAAAGCATCATTTCATTTCTAAACAAAATTCAAATTACTAAAATCATTTTGGTTTTGGAAATAAATTACCGATAACTTTTTTTAAATTCAACTTTTATAAAACTCTGTTTTCATATTTACTAAGGAAGTTTTCTAATTCTATTGATTTCACCGTTACAGGATTTTAGTTATCCATTTTAAACAGTAACCAACACTAATCTATGTTTTGTAAATCATCAATATTTTTTATATAGAAAATCTATATGAGAGATACATTTTTAAAATACTTTCATCCATGTTGAGACTCAAATCATTTTACGTAAAATCAATACCAATTTCAAAACAGAAAAATAAGCAAAATGGTAATAAACTGATTTGGGTCGGTCCATTAAAAGTTTCAGAAAAAAATAAAGAGCAAAAAAATTAGAATAATATTTTAAAATAATATATTTTAAATTTATATTTTAAATTGAATAATTTAAATTTAAAATTTTAAAAATAACACAAATTATTATCTGAAAATACATATTATTATGAATAAATTATAAAAATATAAGTAAAAATATTATATTTAGATTTTTTAGATTTTTAATTTAATTTTTCTTTATTAGAATTTTTTTTAAATATTTTGATATTAAATTTATATTATTTTTAGAAATTTAAACAGAAGAAATTATATTTGGAACAAAAAAAATTTAAAAATTATTATTTTTTGATTAATTAAAAAAATAGTATTTTTTTTAAAATTTTATTCTAAATATAATGTTATTAGTTCAAATTTTCAAAAATAACAAAAATTAAATATTAAAATATTTTCAAACTTATTTTTAATAAGAAAAATTAAATTTAAAAAATTTAAATATAATATTTTAATTATATTTTTAATTTATTGATAGTAAATATGTATTTTTAAAAATAATTTGTGTTATTTTTGAAGTTTTAAATTTAAAATTCTAAATTTATAATAAAAATTTGAAAAAAATATTATTTTAAAATATTATTTTTCTTTTTGTCAGTTGTCCAACAAACTATTTAATTAAAAAAATTTTAATTTTCACAATAAAAACCAATAAATAAAACAAAAACAAATTTGAATTTAATAATAAGAAGAAGAAGAAAAGGAGAAGTTTGTGTTGAAGAGAGTTCCCTATCTCCATTGCCCACCACCATCTCCCTCATCTTCTTCCTCTCTCATTTCTCTCATATATTTTTTCTCCATCGCATTACTTCTGGTTTCTTCATCTTTAATTTCGGTATGAAGAGAGGTAGAGGTTCTTCCGCCGTAGTCGCCTGCGGACCTACCGCGGTTGTTGTTGCTGGCGCCGTCGTCGCGAATCATAACGGATCCGTCAAGGAAAGGCGATTTAGAGGTGTGAGGAAGAGACCTTGGGGTCGATTCGCAGCGGAGATTCGTGATCCATGGAAGAAATCTCGTGTTTGGCTTGGTACTTTTGATTCCGCCGAGGAAGCCGCACGCGCTTACGATGCCGCCGCGAGAAACCTCCGTGGTCCTAAAGCCAAAACTAATTTCCCTATTGATTGTTCTCCTTCTTCTCCTCAACAACTACTCAACTACCAACAACAACAACAACAACAGACTCTACGATATTCCCCTTTCTCGGCGAATCAGAATCAAAATCAGATCGATCCTTTTATGGACCATCGGTTATACGCCGGCGTTTCTCACCTCTCGGAGCAGCAGTATCCGATAGTTAGCCGTCCGACTAGTAGCAGTATGAGCAGCACCGTCGAATCATACAGCGGACCAAGACATACGGCGACTAATTCCGTAGCAAAACCGCCATCGGTGACAAAGAGATATCCTAGAACTCCGCCTGTAGTTCCAGAGGATTGTCACAGCGATTGCGATTCTTCATCTTCCGTTATCGACGACGATCTTGCATCATCTTCCCGTCGTCGGAATCCACCGTTTCATTTCGATCTTAATTTCCCACCGTTGGATGCTGTTGATTTCTTCAAAGGCTCAGAAGATCTTCACTGCACCGATTTACGTCTCTAATAAATGGGTAATAAAAAGAAATTCACAGATCCATGATTTTGATTCACTGAAATGACAAAAAATCACCTTTCACCAATTTTTTCTTAGTTTTCTGTTTCTTTGATCTCATAATATTTTACTATGCGGGAGAAATAGAAAGAAAAAGAAGAAGATGATGATGATGAGCTTTGTGCTATTTCTGTTTCTTCTTTGATGTTATTGTAAGATTACGATTATTATTGTTATCAAAATCTTCAATCAAGAAGAAGAAGACGAAGATGAACTCTCTTTGTAACATACACTTTTGGAACTGATGATTCCAAATTCTACAGCTCTTTCTTCATCTTCTTGAGTTCTTCATTTGTCTGAATATCATACAAAGAACATAGTTGGCTTTGATTCGACTCAATATTTGTTTTTTTGCTAAAGATTGTTATGAATATGTGCTTTGTTGACAGTTATAGATGTTTAAAGTTTACACCTTTTGATAAATTATAAGATAGAATCAAGCTGGCTTAGCAAACAAATTTCTTATTCTTTTGAATTTCGATTTTTTGAATTTTTTCCCTAGACTTAATAAAATTCTTTTTTTTTTTTGAGTATTTGCATCCCATAAATTTGTAAAATAGCTAAACACTGTTACAAACACTGTTACAAATATTGTACAATTTTCTTTAATACGAAATTACTTCTATTACTCTATACGAGTGGCGCTGGTAGACAAGATAATTTTTGCAGATTTGATCAGAAATGTGTTAGAACCTCATTTCTAATAAATTAATAATGAGAGAAAAAATTTCATAATTTCTCAAGAATTCATAATTTCTCAAGAATCAGATTCATATTAGTTTCTCTCCATTTTTTTCCTCCACCTAAGTTTCACACACATGTATTATTTTTTTCTTCTCTGTGGCAATATTCGTGTTCTTGCACATACTGTTCTGATATTGGCTTAGATTTTTAATTTTATTCAAGATTTTTTGACTCATTTCACTGTTCACATGAACAGTACAAGGCGCATATACTACGGTGAGTCTTTCGATTTCAACTCTAATTTTCAACAGTCGCGTCTGTTCCTCGTATCTCGCATCCCTAATTTTTGTAACCGCCGGGTATGCATGATAAATACCAATTTTTCAGTTTTGGTATACTATTCATTTCAACAGTGCAAACTTTCAGTGCACTATACATTTTAACAATGCAAGCTCCGCATTTGTTTTTGCAAGCGATGATTTTTGGCTACACGCGTGTCCAGTTCCGTTATCGGCCATTTTTCTGGTAAATTTCAGATTTTTCTGCAACTGGTACTGTTCACATGAACAGTACCACTCCGTGTGTTCTCCGATTTTGAAACTATTTATGAACTGTTGCGACGATTCCGTGAATCTCGCACCCGTTAAATTTGTAACAAACATAAAAAATATGAGTGAGATCCAAGGTTTTGGAAGAAATATATACAGCAGAGCAAAATAAATATCCACTTTGCTCATCTATTGCACTATTTATTTCTTCATCATTTCTTATGTTTAACCCCATTATAATTCCTTATCTTCAAGTTTTCGTAGTGACGTAATTGTATTGGAAGTTATGTTTTTAGTATCGGGCATTAGTTAAAATTGATGTTAATAAATTGATTAACAAGGAGGACTCCATATTACGGCTTGTTACATACGTAGTTGTTATTGTTTGATATATGTAATGTTCATGTTAACTCATATGTTATCGATGTAAACATTCCATCGTTTGCGGCTATGCCTTTTTTAACCCTACAATATTTGTTATCATGTTAATCGTTACATATTTCGTTGATCATCATGATGTTTTTTGATATTTATGAAAATTCACTGATATTTTTGTAGTTTTCAGATATTAAGCTTTAACTGAAACGGATAACAAATTCAATACATGTTAATAGACATAGTGGCACAATACAACTTATATTTTTGATCTCTACATTTTGGAATTTATTCCTCCGAATTAATTGTTTAACTGTTAACATTTAATATATATGTCTAATTCATGTTATACCGAAAACTGTGTTCAATATCATATTTGTACCACACTAATAACAATCTTATCCATTATCGATTTCATTCATCAACATTATTAAAGAGATTTCAATATTATTTAAATCAAATATCAGAAATTAAAAAATTATAAAACGCAATGATTGATGCTAACAGGTAGTTCATAAGATACCCGAATAATTGTATAAGTAGCAGATATACAAAATGATAATGAGATCCAATTAGTTTTACACACAAAGGGATACACACATGTAAGAAATTCGAAAATGTAAGGTAACAACTAAAACGAGTTCATCTCATGGAATGTCAATGGTATCCACAAACTTGTCGAAAAACATAACAGCAATCTTCTGAGATTCAGATGTTATGAAATCGGGTTTGATGTTTTTACATTATTTAAATCCACTTATTAAATGCGCTTGCATCAAAAGCAAAGAGGTGATCAAGCTTATTTCATTTTGAAAATTAAGAAAATTATTAGAGTTATGCTAATGTCATTTCAAATTCGGTATGCAAGTGTAATAATTATTTATTTGTCTAGAGCATTACAAAAGATATTACGGCTAACAAATTGTGTTTTATGTCAATATAAAACAACCATAAAATAACATAATAATATTCGTTCACAAAATATTTATAACATCTGATGCTTATTTGCTATTCCAATCACGTACCCACTTCATATAGGCATTTTACTAGTGGCTCGGTTATAACCGAATCCCCCGTACCTGTGACATACCGTTAGTCATCTCCTAATCCTCCCTGAAATTCCCAAATAAAGATTTCGGATAACTATTATGATATTTATGCGATCACATCAATACCTGTTATTCTCAGGGATATTTGTAAATAAAAAAAGTATCATGTAAAACTTACTATAAATTCTCCTCGTGAGAATATCCTGTGTTAGACGATGATTGCGTATTTGTTACGGAATGTATGATATCATTCGTAAAGACTTTTCCACTTAACAGATTAGATTATGCACTTTGTTTAAGACAACAATTTCCTCTGATGTATATATTTCTTCCAAACCTTTTGACTTGCATGTATAACACCACATGCCAACAAATCTAAATAGAAAAAAGCTTTTGAAGAAATTATAAACATATCTGATATTAATTTTGTTAACGAATAACAAAAATGTTACCACAATAATCTATTGTTTGCTCGTCCAAAGACTTTTCCAACGGATGTAAAGCGGCGGGATTCATGATTGATTTCACACCAACGAAGAAATTACCTCTTTTGGAAAACTTGCACATATGCACATGATACAGTGCCGTAATCACACACAAAGCCACTTTCTGCGCCTAAAGTCTATGATACATAAAAATCTTCACATCATCATCGGTTGATATATCAAATGGAGGACCATGTACATCATTAGATATATAAATTGGAGATTTACAAGTCGCACTATCAATGAATCTCATTTTAAACACAAACAAAAAATTAATTTACCGTTATATGAGAATATTACCCGCTAACACACAGTGATGAAGACAAACAACATTACGGTGCAAAGATCCAGACAAGATTGTCTTTCAATATGCATATGAAGCTTCAAAATAAAAACAAAAAATCAAAAACATGGTCAGAAATACAGACCACAATATCTTCAACCGGATATAATTGTTTATATCTTAAATGTCAATATTTATGAGAACCAAAAAACATTGTAAACAAGCTTTAAAGCTTCATAAATTTTACCTTCAAGATTTGCTTTCTATTTCATCAAACCATCTACCAATTTGGAATGTAACGTAAATGTTGATATTCTGCTTGCTGTCTAACCCAGAAAGAGTTACACTCTCTCACTTCAAATATCAATGGCGATTATTTTTCTATATATAAAGCTTTATATACTCGGTTAACATTATGTATAACATATACATACAACAATAATATATATTTCCAAATCGTTTTGAAATCCTGCATTAAATGTTTGTGTCAGCGATATCTTCTCAGATTTCGCCTAATATGAACAATGCCATATTTCTGTCAGATTTTTATTGTTACTGCCAGATTTTGTCTATATGAGGTGGCACTTTACCAAGGAGTTTTTTGGTAATTTTCCCTACGTGTCCTACATTGAAATTAGTTTTTTGAAAGTTTTGATCATTTGTCTAATTTTTCAAAAGTTTTGGTTTATATAACTTATTAACTCTATTTTTTTATATTTGTGATAGATAAATTTTTGGTGGTTTCTTTTAACTTTGTTCAAAACATAAAATTTGAATTTCTTTCGAAAAGGAATTGGATCTCAGACCAAAAATTTTCTTATTTTTTAAATTTTTGAATTTTTGAATTTCTTTACTAATCTTTCATATTTGTTATAGATAGATATAAATTTTTTGATGGTCGCTTTTAATTTATTTGTAAATTTTAAATTTTAATCTATAAACAAAGTTAAACTTTTTTATTAAGTAATATTTAAAAATAATTTTTAAATTTTTTTTTTTAGATTTAGTATATTAAAACTAAAATTCTAAAGATAACACAAATTTTTATGTGAGTTATTTATCGTATATTAGTTATAAATAAAATTAAAATATTATATTTGGTTTTTTAATTTAATATTTATTTTAAAATTAAATATGTATTAAAAAATAATTAATTATACTTAATTTAGAATAAAAATTTAAAATATTACTATTTTAGAAAATTACTTTTTTATTTAGGGAAGACAGGATTGTATTGTGAGGGAGCCCTAAAATTGTTGAAGCTCGTTTCTTAACTATTATGTATTTTAAATTCTGGTATTTTCGAAACTAAAATTTGTTGTGTGGTATTAAACTGTAACTTTCTATTAGGTTTTTTGGTTAATAGAGATTTTAGGTAATTGAGAGAATTGTTTTGGTTAAGTTTGGTGGGCAAAATGATGTTTTCGATATTAAATATTGACGAAGGCAGATTCGTTTCGTGTTTGACTCATTAGATTAGATTTTGTGTTCGGCGTTACCCTCAAATTTCGGGTATCTACTTTACTTTTTCTCTGCCAGAATTCAGACAACTGGTTTAAACAACTTTTGTCTCTGAAACTAAACCTACACGTCTTTTTCTTACTGTTTGCTTGGAATTACTTTTTTATATCTTGTATAGTAGGGTAAAAAAAATTACTATAATGAAAAATAAAAGAATGATAATTCTTTAAAATAACATATTTTAAAAAATAATTTTAAAAATAAAATCATTATTTTAAATTTGTATAACACAAATTTAAGATTAACATATATTAAAATTTAATTTTACTAGAAAATTAACTTATAAATTGTAAAAAATCAAATATAATGTTTTAAATTTATGTATAATTTATTTCTAATAAATAATTATTTTATATAATTATTTTTGTGATTTTTAAAATTTTAATTTTATGATATTAAATTTAGAAAAAACTTTTAAAAATACTAATTACTATAAAAATGTTAAAATGAATATAAAGAAAAATATATGTAACTAACGTAACTTTTTTTTAATTTTCTGAAATATTAAATTGAAATCCGAAAAAGAAATGGATCAATAGTTGTACATATCTTCATCAATCGTATAAGTATGGAGTTCGATTCTATGTATTTTGGTACGAAAGTGTTAGATTATTAGGTGATCGTGGTTTCGATAAAGAAAATTATTATATTGAAATCTTTTAAAAATTATATAAAAATCCTAATATATTATTTGAATAACATTTTAAAAGAATAATTTTATTGTGACGTGTTATTAACAAAAATATCATGTTGACGTGTCATCACCACATCACTACATTGAATTTTAAATAAATATATAAATAATCTTAAGTTACTAGAATAATTACAATATAGGTCATTGTTATTAATTTGGTTAGAAAATCAATATATTTTATTAAACTAACAAAAAATATTATTAAATTCATAAAAAATAATTATTTTTTTTTCTTACTTTATATATATAAAAAATTAATATTAAAAATAATTTTAAAATTAAAATTATAGAAATATTTAATTTATATTTATTAACACACAATATTATATAATTTGTGAATATTTTTCCCGTATATATAAATGTAATTAGTTGTTAATCATAAAACACCGGAGCAATTACCTCCAAAATCAAGTAATTGTAATTAGAAACTTTTATTTTATTTGAATTATTTTATAATTTAATTTAGATTCGGGTTGAGAAATTTCGGTTTAGTTTTTAAAAAATTGATTAGGTTCGAAATTCTTACGTACAGACCATAAACCGACGGCTGCAAACCGGAGAAAAAACAAAATAAAAAAGAGAAATTTGGAAAGAAAGAAACACTCAATCGAAAACCTTAAAAGGGAACATATTTGAAATAAAGATCAATTTTGTTTTTGTCTTTTTACCACCAAATCGTTGTGTAATCTTGATAGAGCCACCACTATAAAACTTTTGTATTAGATTAGTTGTTGCAAAATTAAAAAACTAATGTGGATTACTCAAATACTAATACTACCAATTTTGTACAACTCAACTTCAAAATCACTAAAATATTTGCAAAGTCAAAATATTAATTATATTATTTATTGAGTATTATCCTAAAATAGCATAATTTTAAATTTATCTTCTAAATTTATGACATTAAAACTAAAATCCCCAAAATATTATAAATTATTATATAAAAATAATTATTTATCTTAAATAAAATATATATAAAATTAAAACATAATGTTTGGGTTTACTTTTTCTAATTTAGCGTTTAAATTTTTTTCATTAGCAATAAGTTTTTAATTATTTTATTATTAAATTTATTATATTTTTGGAAATTTAAATGACTAGTGATATATTTGGAACAAAAAATTCAAATAGTACTATTTTAGTCAATTGCCTTTATTTATTCTCATTTTTAACCTTATTAAATCCAACTCCCTCAAAATCCATATACGATTATCCAATTCAAATCTTATAAAATAAAGTATTTTGAGTTTTAATCTAAAATAAATTATCAAACTCAAAAAATTAACTAATTTCAACGTATTACAAATGATTAAAACTATTTTTCTTTGCATGATTCTTTATAAGTAAAAATAATTTAATATATATCAAGTTTTTTCCGTTTAGAAAATATTAAAGGGTATCTTTTAACAAGGGCAAATGTCTAAAATAGCACATTTCTAAATTTTTGTTCCAAAAATAGCATCATTAATTTAAATTTCCAATAATAGCACAAATTTAAAATTAAAATGCATTAAAACTATATTTTAATAGAAAAAATTAAACCCTAAATTGGAAATAATGAACTCAAATACAATACTTTAAGTTTATGTATAATTTATTTAGAATAAATAAGTATTTGTGCTATTTTTGGGGAATTTAATTTTATGATGCTAGATTTGGAAGAAAAACTTTAAAAGGTGCTATTTTAGGGTATTACTCTTTTAACAAAACATTATTTTAAATTTTTCTTTAAATTTAATACCATTAATTTATTTTTCGAATAATAATACTTTAAAATATATTTTAATTAAAAATAAATCTTAAATAAGAAAAAAACTCAATCATAATATTATAGTTTTAGTTATAACTAATTAAAATAAAAAAAAACTCAATCATAATATTATAGTTTTAGTTATACCATGCAAAATAATAAACTAACTAAGATGAAGAAATGAAATATAAAATAATTGTCCAACTTGAAAACAGTTGGCATAATATATGATAGACAAATTAATTCATGAAATAATGCGATTAATAATACTAAACATGTGAAATAAGTAATTGAAACCTTCTTTTGATGGTTTCATGTTGTCTATCAAACATAGCCACTAAGGCACTGACAAGGTCACAAGTATTCAATCAGATACAGACAAAACAAACCAATATATTTCTAATAATTCATAGTTATCAACTTTTCAATTAATATAATGGTGAATTATTATAGAAGTCATTTTGGTTGGTCAAACGGAAGAATTTGTAGTTGCGACTGCGGTAGATTGTTATTCGTTTTGCTGTCACAATTATTTGCGATAGATATAACGTCTGACCGCTGCGTTATGCGTTATAATTTTTTTAACCGTTGATTAAAAATCTATTATCAACTACAACCGCAACCGATAACGATAAATAAACAAATAACATATGTTACAGTTGTAGTATCGACCGGAGCCGCAGCCGTAATCGCTTGCAACGATCAAATGAAAAACACTATATTTGATTTGATTTAAAGCATTAATTTTCTGGTTAGACATTCAAATGAATATACCGAAGACATCTCTCGCTATTAGTTATGAATTCTTATTTATTTTTAGAACGAAACTCACTTTTACGTTTTCACATTAATATTCACAAAAATCACAAATATCATTAATAAATTTACTTATTTATGATAATATGTCATTATTAATTAAAATATTCTTTTTCAAAAAATAATATTCTAAAATAATATATTTTAACTTTTTGTTATAAATTTAGTATTTTAAATATAAAATTCTAAAATATTATAAATTATTTTTTGAAAATATATATTTCATAAATAAATTATAAGTATAGTTAATATTATATTTAAATTTTTTCTAATTTATGGTTTATTTTTTCTTATTAATTTTTTAATTATTTTAATATTAAATTTATGCTATACTTTAAAATTTAAACTAGTGGTGATAGATTTGAAATGTTTTTTAAAATAGTGCTATTTGTCAATTGCTATTTCCAAAATTTACACGAGATCTTTTACGATATAATCTATAATTTATTTCTCTTTTTAAATTGAAAATGTTTTAAAAATAATCAAATAAAAGAATTAGGAGAAATTAAAAAGAATCATATTTTCATTTTGATTTATTTTTATATTTTCAAAGTTTATGAATCTTTTATCAAATTTTAAAATCTATCACTATGAAGTAACATAAAAATAGAAAATTTGAATAAAATTATAATAATAATAATATAAAAACTCATTATTAGGATATTGGTTTTCTTTTACATTTTTTTGGGTTTATAAAATTTTAATTATATGTACAAAATAAGCATTTGTGAAAATCTTAATACTCCCATCAAAAATATATCTATCATTATAAATATTAATCATCACGTAACCTAAAATTTTTCTTGAAACGTTGCCCAACTCAATAACTTATTTTCACAATTCTTTAACTTAACATAGATTTTTTCAAGTTTAATTTATCCACACAGAAATAGATGATCAAACTAAAAATGCTAAGATATCGAACCATTTTTTAATATAATTTAAATGGTTTCATTATCTTTCCTGCTGAAATTTAGAACAAACCGGAAAAGACAATTTGATCTAAAAATCTACACTTCTTTTAATACTAAGCATATATTTGATCAAAACATGAATTCAAAATCATACTAATTGATTATTTTTCATGTTAGATACTATTTTATTCATAAACTAAACTGATAAAACCAAAATATCAAACTAAAATCCATTTCGATATGCAAATAATATTTATTCACCAATTAATGATTTATCTCATTTATTTCACAAATTTAATTCTAAACTTGAGATATTTTTTATAAGATTATATTCTCAGGCAAACATAGAAGATCACCTAATATAAACAATTTTTAAAATATTATATAATAATTTAATAGAAATTATTGTACATCTATAAAAGTCTGCGCTGGACGATGACAAGCATGCACAAGCAGAGACGTTACTGCAACAAATTTTACACAGATTCAACGGACCTAATCAGCATTGTCTCGGAAAAGGAGAAATGGCCATGATTTGCTGTAGAGATAGAAGAGATTGAGGAGCTACGGACAAAATATCATGATTTCTCCTTGCATCATGTAGACAGGGAGAAAAACGTTTACGCGGACGCACTAGCAAAACAAGCCAGGAGGAGGAACTCGATCTTCTCATACATTAGCACCTCGATACCGTTTTGGTTCGAAGATCCAAACGGCGTATTCTAATCAAAAAGGATTGTGGTGTTAACCAAAATGACAAAAAAAAAGTATATTACTTTGATAACATGTTTGAATACGCGATATATGTTATTCGGTTGAGAGAAACCTAACGTCTATCGAGAAGTAGGAGATTATTCGGAAAATATGCATAACCTATTTTTCTATCGATAATCTATAATTATGTATATTTTTACTATGATTTTGTGTCTAATATTGCATAAAATATATGAATTTCAGATCTAATATATTATGATTTTTATTTAAAGTATGAACATTAGATAAACATGTTAAATTTTAGATCTAAAATTTTAAAATATTAAATTTTTTTTATTGAAATAGGCATCTTGCTAAATGTCTTGTCTAGATGGTGAATTTGATCAAAATCATCACAAATAGATGGTAACTAACGTCTATGCGACAGTCTAGATAGTTAGATGACCGATTTTTAAAACACCGTCTCGATTTAATGCTATTATGTTTTTTACATTATATAGACTAATTTAGAAATGACACATGGATGTAAATTTTTTCGTAAATAATTTTTAGTGCCATCCTAACAAATGGATGCGAATTTTTATCAATATGAAATGAACTAAAAGTTATTTGTAAAAAAAGTCACTGAATTTGGGACTATTTTTAGATAACAAGATATTTTGTAAAATAACAAAAAAAGTACTATGAAATGTACTATGAAATGTACTATGTAATATAATATTGTGCTTTTAGAAAAATAGCACAGAATTTTTAGTGTTGATTGGTAAAAAATGGTTCATGTCATGTGCCTATTAACGCTCACAATAAAATTATTTTCGCTTGATCTTTAATTTTATTAGAAAATGAATTCCAGATATACGAAATCTAGATCATCACATGGCCACTCTTTTCACTTCTTCGTCATCAAACCACATAAAGTATTTTTAATAATCAATGTTATTCTTCTTATACAACTCATAACCGAAGAACTTTCGATTTAGATCCATATTTTTATCGAAAAAACAGTCATTAAAATATTAAATTTTTGCGTTTACATCATTTAAATACCAAACAAACCATTTAAATAACGATTTATAGTTGAGTTTACGGTATACGATTAGTTAATATTAATATTAAAAATAATATCGTTAATTTTATTACTTATTTTTTTATTTTTTTATGTCTGATTTTAGTTAGATAAAATAAATAACAAAGTTAACAATGTTAATTCTAGTGTTAATATTGACTAATCATATATCTAAATCGATTCAATCAAATACAAATCGTTATTTAAATGACTAATTCAAAAATTTAGTATTTAAATAATTTATTCAAAAATTTAGTATTTAAATAATTTAAACACAAAAATTCAATATTTTAATAGTTATTTTCTCATTTTTATTTATTCAAGATGTGAAAATCTTTACGACACTTGTATATTTTTTGGCCTTCCAAAGATTTGACCCTACGGTTACTAGACAATGGTCATGTTCGTTTGGCAGCCGCAGAAACTTGCGGCTGCGACAGATTGTTGTTCGTTTAGCTGCCGCATGTACCTGCGGCAGACGCAGCGGTCAGACGCTGCGTCTTGCGTCGTAGTTTTTTCGACCGCTGATTAAAACAGCAGTGCAACTAAAAATCTACGATCAACCGCAACCGCAACCGCCGCCGGCAGACAAACGAACAACATCTGCCGCAGCCGCAGCCGCAGGGTTGACCACAGCCGCAGCCACAGCCATCTACGGCGACCAAACGAACAACATTGATCTCAAATTTAAATTCATATAACAAAAACAAAATTCTATTCGATTAATCTTATATTTAGAAATATATTAATTTAGTCGAAATTTATAATTAGTTAGTTGTACCTTTGAGCTTTCAGTGTGTAATAATCCCCAAAAAGCACATTACTCGCAAAAAAGCAACTAACTTATATATAAATAAGCGTTTCCCGTCTCCCTTCCGTTCACAGATCGCATCACTGATTAGGGAAAAAAACTCCAAAAAAAAAACGCAAACGCGATTTCTCTCTCTCTCTCTCTCTCTTTAAAATCTGATTTTCGAGACACTTTTCTTTAGCGATCGTCAATGGCGGACATTGACATCGGCAGCGGGAAGCAGCAGCTGATCAACCGCGAGAACAACAAAAACAAGATCTTTAATCGCTGCGTTTCTCACCAGGAAGATGAGCTACATAGCTTCCGTAAATACCTAAGATGGATGTGCGTTGACCATTCGAGTCCATGGACGGCGATTCTCTCGTGGACGATGTTCGTCGTCTTCACTGTGGTGGTTCCAGCGATTTCTCACTACCTCCTCGCTTGCGCCGACTGCGACAGTTACCATTCCAGACCATACGATTCCGTCGTCCAGCTATCTCTCAGTAGCGTAGCCACCGTTTCTTTCCTATGCCTCACCAGATTCGTTAGCAAATACGGTCTCCGACGATTCCTCTTCTTTGATAAACTCTGGGACGAGAGTGAAACTGTACGGCGAAGCTACACCATTCAACTCAATGTGAGTTTCGTTCTTCAAAATCTGTTGTGTTCTTTAGAATACAGATCTTGTCGGAGTAACTGTTACCCTAATGGTGTAAAGTGTAAACAACTAAAAAACAAGTCATCTCTACCACAAATATTTTTTAAGTTTAAAAAAATAGAAAGTATTGTAAACGAAATAATATTATATATTCTTAGTGGCAAATAAATTATAGTCTCTAAGATATCAAAATAAATAAAGAATAGAATAAAGGAGAAAGTAAAGAGAAGAATCATGAATATTATAGAGTTTAGGATACTACTCGACGCATCTCAAAGTGTTGAGTAGCAATGACAAAAGAAAATCTAATAATTATTCTAAGAGATTTGGAAAAATAATCTAAAATGATTAAATTTTGAAATTTGTTTTTTGGTTGGAAACTACACTTTTGCTAAGTTAATAGACCAGATTAGTTTTACTAATTACTTGAATATTTAAATTAATAATTTGAGTTTTATCTATTAAAAATATAAGGACAATTGACAAAAATAATATTTTTAAATTTTTTTATTTTAAATGATCACCATTTGTTTAAATTTTCAAAAATAAAATAAATTTAATACTAAAATGAAAAAATTAAAGAGTAATACCTTAAAATAACATATTTTAAATGTTTATTCCAAATTTAACATTCTAAATTTAAAATTCCAAAAATAGTATAAATTATTTTATGAAAATACATATTTATCATAAATAAATTACAAATATAGTTAAAATATTATATTTGAGTTCTTTTTTCTAATTTAAGATTTAACTTTTTCTTATTGAATATAAATTTTAAGGTATTTTAATATTAAATTTATGATATTTTTGAAAATTTAAATTAATAGTGTTATATTTGGAACAAAAACTTAAAATAGTGATATTTTTGTCAATTGTCCAAAATCAAACTTTAAATTAGAAAAAAGAACTCAAATATAATATTTTAAGTATATTTATAATTTATTGGGCAATTGATAAAAATACCACTATTTTAAGTTTTTCTCCAAATATAGCACTATTAAGTAAAATTTTCAAAAATAAAACAAATTTAATATTAAATACTTTAATGCATTACAAATTTGGATTTACCATAATGCATTACAAATTTTTAATAATAAATACCTTAATGCATTCCAAAAACTTGGATTTACCATAATGCATTACAAATTTTTTTATTTTGCAGACTTCGCTTCACATTGTCTCCTACTTCGTGATTCCTTGTTTCATAACAATGAGTGCATACAAAATATGGTGGTACGCTTCAGGTGGATCTCAGATACCATTTTTAGGAAATGTTATCTTAAGCGATACAGTCGCTTGTGTAATGGAGCTTTGTTCTTGGCTTTACCGAACAACTGTAATCTTTCTTGTCTGTGTTCTCTTCCGTCTCATTTGTCATCTTCAAATACTTCGCCTTCACGATTTTGCTCAGCTTTTTCACATTGATTCAGATGTTGGTTCAATCTTATCTGAACATCTTCGTATTAGACGTCATCTGAGAATAATCAGTCATAGATATCGTTTCTTCATTCTATGTTTGTTGATTCTTGTAACTGGAAGTCAGTTTTCTTCTCTGCTTATTACTACCAAAGCTTACACACAAGTCAATATCTATAGAGCTGGAGAACTCGCCGTAAGTTAACTCTTTACATGTTCGGTTTCTTCTTTATGAACTCGTTTTTGAAATAATCGGTGTTTGTTTTATCTTTTAGCTTTGTTCCATGACATTAGTCACTGCTCTTCTAATACTATTACGAAGTGCATCAAAGATCACACACAAGGCTCAAGCTGTGACATGTTTAGCTGCGAAATGGCATGTATGTGCAACGTTAGAATCCTTTGAGACAGCAGATGGAGAGACACCAACTTTGGTTTCTAGAAACAACAACAATAATAATAAAGGCAATGATATTATTACAGTAGCGGAATCAGACAGTGATGATTATGGTGACGAAGAAGATGATCTAGACAATAATAACATCATCCCTGCTTATGCTTTTAGTACCATATCATTCCAAAAGCGACAAGCTCTAGGTAATTAAAAAACCCATCATCTTCGAAAGAATCTTATGCCTTTTTAATAATCTTAATGGTCTCTCTACTTAATTTTGTTTGCAGTGAGTTATTTCGAGAATAACAGAGCAGGAATCACAGTTTATGGGTTTACACTTGACAGAGGAACACTCCATACAATTTTCGGACTTGAATTGTCTCTTGTTCTATGGCTTCTCGGTAAAACCATTGGTATTTCTTGAATTTCTTTTGGGATCATCAAGAAACCTCTCATGGTTCAGATTCTTCACTGTAAATCTACTTATCTGGTTTAAATTCGTCAATAGAGTTTGTTTATTGTAAATTACATTCGAAATAAAAAGCTTTCTTTCCTTTCAAATTCTGCAAATGCTCGTACTTATGTAAAATTTTCTCAAGGGTCTTGTATGACAATTACACCATGTTAGTAGATGATGATGTAGGAATGGAGTATAGAAGGTTACAATGAGTTAAAAAGCGATTTAACAAGAGCATCTATGAAAAGTTGAAGCTAAACTACAAAACTACAACTCAATCAATCATTATTTAAGAACAAAGTGCGCTTCATAGAACAAAGATTCAGTAATATAAACCGATAAAGACATCATCATTTACTCTAATATATTCGAAGATCAAAGCAGGTAACAGGATTGACTGTCGTTTGTGAACAGAGTGAATGCTCATACCTGCAACTTTTCCAAATCATTCACAGCTTTTTTGTCTTCCTCTTGCTTTTCTGTGACATTCTTCTGTATATCCTCTTCGGCATTTTGTGTTGGAAACTGCTTTTGATCTGTGTTGGATTGCAAAGGAGGAGGCTGGGAAGGTAAGTTATCTGTCTGAGAAGTTGAATTCCCCTCTTGTAATGATGGTTCATCAGTGATCCTTGGGTCTTCGTCTTGGCAAATTGCAGAAAAAGATCCCTCAATAATATCTTTGCTTGGATCTTCTTTGTTCTCTAGTTTCAGAGGATTAAGAGTCTCGGAGTGAGATATCAGTTCTGAAGGATCAACACGATCACTATCATTTCCTGTAGGACCTTGTAATTCATTGTTAGTATCAACTGCTCGATTAATAGATGCATCTTCAACTTCAATTGTTTGACTTATAGCTGCTAGATCTTCAGCTTCCACTGTTTGACTGTGAGTTGCTGCATCTTCAGCACTTATAGCTGCAGTGTCTTCAGCTTCAGCTGTTTGATTTATAGTTGTTGTGTCTTCAGCTTCAGCTGTTTGACGTATAGCTGCGGTGTCTTCAGCTTCAGCTTTTTGATGTATAGCTGCGGTGTCTTCAGCTTTTTGATGTATAGCTGCGGTGTCTTCAGCTTTTTGACTTATAGCTGCTGCGTCTTCAGCTTTAACTGTTTGACTTATAGCTGCTGCATCTTCAGTTACAACTGTTCGATCCATAGCTGAATCCTCAGTTGGCTTTGCTGTCTCAGGATGTGGCATTGCCTCTTGATTAATTTTAATAAACTTCTTCTCTGCGGGTAACTGAACTTCAGCTGAACTAGAAGACATTTTTGCTGTAGTGGAGCTTCTCATAACGCGACCATATTTAGGAGGAAAAGACTTCCCATTGTATAATTGCACACATTTTGAGCAATGCCATTCAGATTTCGGAACACCTTTCATATTGTTAGCTTGTAAACATTTCAAGTGATATCCCTTTTCACAGGCATCACAAATTAGCACCGTCTCTACTTCGTTAATAATTCCTTGACACATCTGGCATGTCATTGCTTTACTCATATATTCTCTTGAAGGTGGCTTCCATAAGAGATTTTGTTTAGCCCGCGGTTGCAGAACTTTATGGATTATCTTAGCAATTTCAGCATGGTGATGGTTTCCAAAAGGTGAAGAAGTCTGACCGTAACTCATTCCCTTTATGCCTGGGAGTGTACCTGGTGGATTTTGAGACATGAATGGTCTAAAGCTCGGATCAATGACTCTTGAAGAACTCTGAACAACAGCTTTGCTATCTGATGGAGTGCCAAATGATATGGTGGAAGAACTGGAATGAGGTTGAGCAGGCCAAGATGTAGCATTCCCAATATAATTTCCAGGAGGAACTGCTGGTTCAGAAGAAAAAGATATGAAAACTCAAATTCGACTCAAAATGAAAACCTTGAAGATGTTTCAAATTCCCAGAGGATAAAAAATCTGATAAACAGAATCAGAGAAAGGATATGGACAGAAATAAACAGTAAGCTGAAAATTGGAGAGTTAGTTTTCAAAACCAAACATGGGTAACAGTACTCAGAAAATGGCACTATAAGCACCTTTGTTTAAGTTTTTAACTTCTAGTGTATGATATAAAATGGCGCAACGACATGACAAAATATCACCATTGATCCAACACCAAAATTGAGCTAATGCTTCAAGCTGATATCTTATCACTCTGAATATATTGTGAAAATATATATGGGGATAGAACGAGGTACGTAAGATCATGTTACCTGGTCCCTGAGAAACACTGGTATGCATATCTGACTTAAAATGTGGCCTCTCCGTTTTAGATTGTGTTATTCCATATGCATCCCTAACAAAATGGCTTCCAGTTGAATTAACAGAACTAGTGGATGCCTTGATTTCGCTATTAGGCCATTGATGTGACATAGAAACATTATTTGCTACAAAAGCATACAGGGAAGAAGAAGATTGTCAGAACTCAGAATAATTTAGTAGATGGCTTCATCGAAAAACGATTGTAAGCAGAGTCACATTCAAAGTTGAATCACCTGGAGATGTATAGGTAGAGGATACTATTGGGTGCTTTTTCGATTCTTCCATCTAAAGAGACACAACAGGGAAAAACACATTAGTTCATCATCTACTCAAAATACAAGATTCCTATCTGAAAACCAAATCGATAATCCTTCAAGGCCACAACACAGAATTTCTCAAACAATATCCAATTGACACTCAGATCAAAGGCAAGTTTTATTCTGATTGACCGATTAAACAGAACAAAATTTTGGTTTAGTCGAGCAATTCAAAGCAGAAATAGTAGAGACATTTCGAATTTGTAGGGAGATTGAAGAGTATATAACCAAAAGAGAAGAGACGAACCTTTCTCTTCCCAAGAGATAACTTCTCGGAGATGGTTAACTTAGGTGCTCGAAATCCTAATCTCTGATCCTTAAGTTTACCATTCAAACCCAGATCTTCAATCACAGCTCCAATAGCATCCCTACCGATTATATCCATTGGAGTAAACTCTTGACACATATTTACCAATTTCGACTTAGCTTCAACCATCAGCTCATGCTCCAATTCCGTCGGGCTTTTCCCTCCTCGAATCCTCCCCAATGCCGATAACACAAGAACAATCTCCGCCACTCTATTAACTTCAACGTCAAATCGTGGCTTCTTCAACGGTGGAGTCACCGAATCTCCCCCTCCTCCGTCTCCATTTCTCTTTTCTTCAACCACAGAAGTCATAACAACGGATTCGTCGAGATTCACGGGTACATCACTAGCGGCAACATCCATCCTCAATAATAAGGAAACGCGACAGAGAGAGACGCGAAGGAGAGGAATAAAGAGAGCGAGAGAGAAACCCTAGAAGAAAGAGAGGGAGATCTGAGTTTATCTCAGATAAAAAGTGGGTTTAAAAATTTGAAAGAAAACTCACAGAACCATAATTTTCGCGGGTAAAATTAGGGGGAAAATTTTGAGAGCACACAACACTAATCGATACCCCAAATTTTACAAAGAATTTGCAGCAGAAGAAAGGATTTTTAGAGAGAGAGAGAAGAGATGAGGGGAAGCGTGCTTTGGCTTGCTATTTTCTAGAGAGATAATTAAAAAAAGTAAATATAAATAGCTGTGCAATTTTTTCTTGGGTTTTTAAGTTGGGCCTGTTTATAGTATAGGCCCAATAGTTTCTACTAAGCAGAGGAAGATAAATTGACTATAGTTTTTGGAAGAGGGAGACTTGCCTCCTCTCATGAACAACCAAGCTCACTTGAAACAAAAAAATCATTTTATATATTAGTGTTGTTCGTTTGTTCGTTGTCGGTGATTACAATTGTAGTTACGGTCAATACTATGACTATGGTTATGGATATATTGTTCGTTTGTGTGATATCGGCGATTTTGGTTGCGGTTGATCGTAGATTTTTAATCGCACCGCTGTTTTAATCAGCGGTCAAAAAAATTATGACACAGAACATATCGTTTGACTACTGTGATTAACCGACAGATAAATTAATAACAATTTACTGCAATTGTAACTTTATGGCTGACAAACAAACATAACTAGTGTTGTACCCACTTGAAATGCTACAACTTGTAATCATCAGATTTGAAATGAAGAAAGTAGTTGAAGTGTCAAGAACATTGCTTCTAGGGATGGAGGTGCAGGCTGCCAATCAAAATCTAAGATTGATCTATGCCAAGTCTTTTAGTTGTATCACGGTAAAAACCAAAAGTTCTCTTTAATATCTTTAGTATGTAGATGGCTGAGTGAGTAATTTTTAATGTAAACAATATAACATTTTAATTTTCGGTTAGTAATTCAAAACTAATTAAAAATAAATTAAATGATATATATTATATTAATTAAATTCCATATAAATATATTGAATATTCTTCGGTTAACACATTTTATGTATCGAAAAGTAGTAATTGGGTTAGTGGTTCTATCACATGTACATCCATTCCAAAAGTAGTAATTAGGTTATGGAATTCGAAACATAACGCAACATCTAACAACTACAAATTTTCGTAAAAAATTACGGTAGGTAAAATAATTTGTCGTAACCATAGCCATAATTTCTTAAGACATACAAACATATATACCACCAATATAGCTTTTCTCTTTCCAGTAAAGATATATATTTTCCTGGATTATTTAGTAACTCGTTCATTAGGTTCAGAGTGGAGCCAAGGCTGTTTGAGTCTTGTTTTGTTGCTTTTGAATTTTACAAGCAATGGAAAATCCAAAAACCAAAATTTGTATACAAACAAGGTAAGGTTATTGCATGGCCATTCCAAGAAACCGTAGTTTGAATACAAAAAAATTGTAGTCCTCTTATAGTATTATCTAAGATCATAAATAATATGATGATGGTGATATACAGATATATAAATATATTCATTTTTTAGACCATTAGTTGCTCATACATTTTTGCTTTATCTGCATTAACCATAAAAAGAAGAAAAAACTCATCACATCTTCTTCTTCTTCTTCATTTTCTCCGGTGAAGCTACGACCGCCGGAATATTCACCTTTCTTTTCATACCATTTTCAAATCATTCCTAAAACAATAATCCAAATCATCGATTCATGGAGAAACCAAAGTCATCATCGTCCAATGTTAACATCGAAGAATATAGATTATTACTCGCAAAATCATCCTCAGATTCTCCTTCTTTCAACATCTCAATCATTTCCACAGCTTCTCTCATCTCTAACCTTCTTTCTTCTTCTTCTTCGCTACATCTTAAACCAATTTTCAACAAATTTATCATCTCTGCTTTACAATTCTTCATCCCTTTCATTTCCTTGTCAAACACGTCACCTGTTTTCTTCTCCTTAACCATATCATTAACCCAGGTTACAAGACTCACGTTTGGATCATAGCCTTGTGTTAAGTAATTCTCAGGGAATCTCCCTGTCAAAATCTCTAAAATCAACACACCAAAACACCAAACATCTGTCTTTTTAGTTATGACTTGTCCTTTTGCGTGTCTATACTCTGGCGATTTGTATGCAGTCATGTAGTTATGAGCGTGTTCTGAGCTCATCACAGGTCTTAGAGCGTAATCTGTTAACAATGGCTCGAATGATTCGTCTAATACAATGTTCGATGACTTTATATGACCGTGAGGGATCGTTAATGTCGGTAACTCGTTGAACAAGTAAGCTAAACCCTTTGCTACTCCTTTTATGATCTTTAAACGTGTGATCCAATCCAATCCAGGCTGATCAACGGAATGATTCGCTGAAAGCAAAACAGAGAAAAATAACGTTAAAATTGTTAGGAATCTCAGAAAACAAATGATCAGTACTGTAATCACATACCATGAAGATGACTTGCCAAGCTGTTATTAGATGTAAACTGAGTAACTAAAAGCTTCTCTTCTCTACGGTAATAGTAAGCGACGAGAGGCAATAGATTAGGATGGTTTAATCTCCCTAACCTTCTCATATGTTCATGAAACTCTTCTCTTCCGACATTGTTCATATGTTTATACCTCTTCACGACCAATGTTTGTCCACTAGATATCGCTGCTTTGTATGAAGCACCAAACGTTCCACTACCAAGAACTTCAGCTGAAGCTTTAAGAAGATCCTGAAGACCAAATCTTTCAATGTCGTCCCGCACAAATAGAAGCTTGCCTGTTGGATCAGGCATTGATGATCCTCTCTTTGTGTTATTCACAACAGTTTCGGTTGGTTTAACGTTCTTATAATTCACTTGTTGATGATAATTGTAGCTCTCTACCCTTTCTTTGCCCACGGAAGGATAAGCTGACAAGCAATTCCGTCTTCTTGACTGAATGAAACATATCACAAGCGCAATGATCACTAGTGTTATGCCAATTACAATCAGAATGATCGCTATCGTGTTAAAATATCCGGTCTTTTCCCCCGGGGGAGGAGATTTCGGATCGATAGGAACTCCAGGAGAGGAAGAAGGGCATGCACGTAAGGGAGGATCACACAGATCTTTGTTGCCTAAAATTTACATAGCATTCATGCATGTTAAAAACAACATTATCAAACCAATACTAAAGATTCAAAATTCATCTATATATACCTGCAAAAGAGCCTGGATCCATGTTTCCAAGGCTTTCGGGTATTGGTCCATCGAGGTCATTGTTTTCAAAGCTAGCTAATTTAAGACCCTTCTGTTTAAAGTTTGGTATTTGTCCTTGAAACTGGTTACCATTTAGCCTCAACTCTAAAAGCAATGGTAAAGATGCTAAAGAAGAAGGAATTGATCCACGGAATGCGTTATTCGCCAACAAAATTTTCTTCAAATGAGGCATATCTTGAAATGCATCTGCCGGTATCTCACCCGAAAACCGGTTATTAGACAAATACAAAGATTTCAATGAAGTAAGCTTATTAACCTGAGGCATTGGGCCATTGAAATCATTGTTCATGAAGCTAATGGTTCGTAGATTCTTCATAGGAAACAATGGTTCGAAGTTTAATTTCCCGGTTAAATCCATTCCCTCGAGTTGTAATCCCCAAACGTAATTGCTACAAAGAACACCGAACCAATTCGCTTCATTTCCTTCACATGGTGATGTTGATGGATCCCAACTATTAAAAACAGAACCATTTGCTAATGTATCTTTGAATCTCAAGAGACAATCTGTGTCTGAATCTTGCACAACCACCTGAGACATTACGACTGGACTTAACACGATGATAAAGATGATGAAGAAAATGGTCAAAGGTAGATTTTTCTTCGAGCCCGTGTTACACGCAAGCATAACCGGGTTCTCCCAAATTCGCATTGCGGTTACACGCGCAATGGAATCGATTCAATCTCTGCAAAATCTCTTTTTCTTTTTTTCTGTTTGTTGTTTGCAGTCTTCCGTGAAAGCCAAGAAATTGTATGAAGGGAAGATGGAAGAACAAAACGTACCAAGAATAGACAAAGCAAAGTGTGTAAATTGGCAAATATGTGATTACTTTCTCCTTTTCTTTTCTTTTCTTTTCTTTTCATTTTCTTTCTGTTTTTTCAATTTCTGTCAGCTTAAGATTATTTTTAGATGGGAGAGATCTTTGGATAACCAACCATAAATCTTGTTTTAAGTAATCCTTGTCTTCTGATTTGTCATTTGCTTTTGTTCCAACCAAAACTTCTTTAGATGATTTTATTTTTGAGTGACGAATTTTCAAGAATTAGCCATGATTTGGTCGATTAAGTAATGAAATCACAAATAACAATGTTTGCCGTTCAAAAAGGTGGAAATCATTATTTTTAAGTTTAATATTTTTGTTTTTATAATATATGAATGCTATACATAAAAATTTAAATTACTAAGTTCTTAATTTAAAGTTTAAATAAAATAAATAAAGAAACGATACATAAAAGTAACCACATAATAATTACAATAATACTTTGTAGATGATGTATTTCCAAAAATATAGACTTTTATCATTTCTAAAATATCATTATTTACATGCAAAAAACTACCTATATGTAAAAAATAATATTATTAGTTTGTTTATTTCAAAAATATCACAAATTATTTTGCGAAAATTTATCTTAACTGTAAAAAAATAAATATTTTATTTGACTTTTTAGTTTATAAGAATTTTATGGTATTTTTAAAGATACTATCTTTAACTTTTAGGGTTTAGTTTTTAGAATTTAGAATTTAATTTCGAGAATTTAAAATTTAATTTAGTTTTTTTGTATCTTTAGAAGAAAAAAAGTTTTTAATTATATTTTTGAAAAATAAAAAAATATTTGTAGTATTTATGGTATTTTTGGTAATGCCCTAAATAGTATTTTAATTGTTCATTGAGGAGTAAAAGTTTACCAAAAAAAAGCAAACAAAAAAAATGTTAATTGCTTTCATATGTTTGTTCACACATAGAATATAATAAATGACCATCATAATTATTTTATTTTCTTGAGTCGTCGCAGTTACTCCGTTCGTACGTTTGTATTTTCATTCCAAGTACTCACATTAATTATTTTTAAAAGGACCATGTGCTATTATTATTATACTCAACTCAATTGATTTATCCACATAATTGGATGTATATATATATATATATACAAAACCCACATTTTTACGTGGAAAAAATAATTATATATTATAATAATTTATTTAATAATTATATATATTTATAATTAATTTTTATTTAAAATTATTTTTTGAAAATTTTAATATTGAATTATACAAATAAAATATACAATAAAATTATATTATATAAATGAATTTAAATTGTCTATATTTTAGAAAAACAATATTATTGAATAGGTAAACAATTGTAGATGTGATAAATATTCAATTATTCTAAATTTATGTTTTATATTTTTTTTTGACTAATTTTAAAATTTTTTGATATTTTATTTTATATTGTGTTTATCTTTTATATCAAAATATTAGAAATTTATATATAGTATACTGATAAATATTTGTGTAATATTATTTTCATAAATATTGTAGTAAAGTTTTAAATAATATTTTTAAAAAAAATTCTAATTGTATGAAACGTTAGCGTGATATATTTTTAAATGATAGATGAAAATAAAATTTTTTTGTTAAAATGTTTATCAAATAATATATTAAATATATGATTGATTATTTGGTTGCAAGAAATTTGTAGGTACAAAAAAATTGTTTCAGTTAGGAGAAAAAAGAACATAAAATATTAAAATGTTAAAAATTGAATGGCCGCGTAAATAAAAAAAAGAGTTGACTCTGGTAAAACAAAGTAAGCCCATGACATTTCAGCTACTCTCATTAACTGCCAAGTCTTTCATTTATTTCATCATTTATTATATTAAAACCTTCCTAATCATCTATGCATATAGTATTAGCCATGTGTTACTCCCATTAATTTTCTCAATTTTTTATTGATTAATATATGTAGATATATATTGATTTAATATTAATGAATTAAGTTAGCCATTGGAAAAAATATATATTGATATTATAAAATTAAACAAAATAATTCGAATTTTCCTACTGCTAATATTAGTGAATATATAAATTTTATATAATCTTATTTATATTAAAAAGAAATATTAAAATTTGTGTTGCTTATATGTCATTAACAAAGTTCTGTCTTGATATTTTACTTTGAATTAAATAAATGATTTAACTAAATTTATTTCACTTGCCAAACACTCTTATTTTATATATTTTATATGAATTTTCTTTTTTCTTTTGTTAGTTTTCACACTAAATTTACCCAAATGCTTTAGTTAAAACAAACGTGTAAGAAAATTTAGAAATAAATGGTATTAATCCATAATCTTTTTAATATTTCTTTTAAATTTTGTGAGTTGTTTATAAAATTCGCATGCAGCATATATGCATATATACATAATGTAAAAATATATAGGTTTTATAATAAGTGAACTGCAATAGTTATATATAAACATTCATAAGAATACAAATCACATTAATTTATAAGTATGCTATAATTATATGTCAAAATCCAACAATAAAATTACATTTTATATAATATTAAGTAAGATATTATAAATATATATATATATATATTTGGTTATAATTATTTAATACGATATCAATCTTCATATATAAAAGTTAGTTATAATATAATTAAATTAAATAATTTTTATAAAATTATTTAGTCCACGTGTAGCACGTGAGGTCAATCTACTAGTATCATAAACACAAAAATATCACAGAAATTAATTTAATAATATACACAATAATATCTGAATTATTAACCAAACTAGTAAAATAAGCTATGGAATTGTATAACTGATTAAGACAGAAATCAAGATTTCAAAAGAAAATAGTGATTGTAAATTTTGCAAAAATCGTGAAATCATTTTTTCATTGTGCAAATTATCAATCATTATAATTTCTAATATATTATTTGAAAAACATTTTAATAAAATAATATCACGCTAATATGTTATTAACATAAATATCATGTTAACGTATCATCATCACAATAAATTTCAAATAAATATATAAATAAATTTAAATTACTCGAATAAGTTACAATATATATCATTGTTATTTATTTAGTTAGAAATTAATATATTTTATTAAACTAATAAAAAGCTATTATTAAATTCGTAAAAATAAATAATGAGTACTATCTCAAAAGAACACTTTTAAAAAAATTTCTTTTAAATTTAGCACACTAAATCTAAAATTCCAAAAATAGCATAATTTTTTATGTAAAAATATTTATTTCTCCTAAATTAGTTACAAATAAAATTAAAATATTATGTTTGAGTTCATTTTTACTATTTTAAAATTTTTTTTTTCTAATTAAAAATATTTTTTTAAATTATTTTAATATTAAAATTTGTGTTATTATTGGAAAATAAACTAGTAGTGATAAATTTGAAATAAAAACTTAAAATAATGATATTTTTTCAATTGCTCAAAAATAATTATTTGTATTTACTTAATTTACATATATAAAATTAATATTAAAAATAATTTTAAATAAGAATTAATATTATGTAAATATTTAATTTATATTTATTAATAAACATTATTATATAATTTATAAATATGTGCATAAAAATATGAATATAAATCTAGTTATTACATTGATACATAACAGGTATGAACGGTATAAAAGAACTAAGATGGAACTAAGATGGAAAACAAATTTAAAAATAAGTAAAACCCATCCACTATGGATTTTTGTGTTGCGAAAGAAGCTTTTTTGCCATGAAAATCGTTCATCAAATTCAGAGTCAGCTTTGCCATTTTAAAGACTCCATTTATATTTTGATTGAAAAAGAGTTCTTACGCGGCTACATAATATCAACAGTGGCAAATATGTAAATTTTGATAGATAAGGGGGTATTTTCTTTAGAAAGAGATGAGGATAAAAATGCACGAGAGCGATTATATTCCCCCTGGTGGAAAGTAGACAAGCAACAAAGCATTTCTCTTTTGATTCTTTGCCTTGAAGCTTTGATAATCACATTCAACTAACCTTTTGCTCAAACCTCAAGAATCTCTCTCTCTCTCTCTCTCAATCTCAACTAGGTTCGTTTTCTTAACTGATATTCTTGATTTCAAGGTTTCGATCTTTTCTCTCTTCTTCAATCAATCTAGTTTTTTTGTTGGTTGCTTTTTCTGAATTTCTTGTTCCTGCAAGTTTCTAGTGATCTTCTTGCTTGAAATTCGTTATTTGTCCTCTGGTTTCTTCAGTCTATTTTCAGAATAACTTACCTTTTTTTGTTTGATTAAGCTGTGTTGAAATTAAGTTATCAAGCTTTAGGATTGTGTTACAGTCGTCTTTAGCTCCATAGTTACGGTTAAAATCTCTGAACTTTGTCTGCCTACTGATAATTAAAGTCATGTTTCGATCTTGTTAATGATTTTCATCTACTGGGTCAGTTGTCAATTCATCGTATCTAAATAAAGATACAACCTTTCAAGATGTTTCTTAATTTTCTCTTGAACTGTCCCTGTGAATCTCACGATGAACAAATTAAGGTTCATCTTCAAAACTAGAAATCTCAAGATGTAAGAAACTGTTTTTTATGCTGGCAGATAATTTCCATATGGAGGCTACTCAGAAAGATATCATTCGAAATGGATCTTCAATGTTTTACCATCAGCCATCTTCAGTCCAGCAAATGGGCATTTCTGTTCAGACAATTGATTCTTACTGCACTCTTGAATCATCTTCAGGCACTAAGTCTCACCCTTGTCTTTACAACAACTCTTCTTCGACCACAAGCTTTTCCTCTAACGAAAGTCCGCAAGCCAACAACAAGAACAATAACTCATCCCGGTTTTCTGAGTTTAATCATTCACATGAAGACAACGACAACAACAACAACAACTCTCCCTTAAGTGGATCTTCCGCGACTAACAACAACGAGACAGAGCTCAGTCTCGTGCTTAAAGATTTGGAGACTGCAATGATGGAGCCTGACTTTGACAACAGCTTTAATGGTTGTGACCATCAAGCCGGGTTTGTACAACAACATAGAGTTGTTTCGTCAGATATGTATAGATGTATGGAGATGATCTCTAGGGGTGACTTAAAAGGAATGCTTTATGAATGCGCGAAAGCAATTGAAAACTACGATATGCTGATGACTGATTGGTTGATTTCTCAGTTACAGCAAATGGTTTCGGTTTCTGGTGAGCCTGTTCAGCGTTTGGGAGCCTATATGCTTGAAGGGCTTATTGCTCGGTTAGCTTCTTCGGGTAGCTCAATCTATAAAGCTTTGAGATGCAAAGACCCGACAGGTCCTGAGCTTCTTACTTATATGCATATCTTATACGAGGCTTGTCCGTATTTCAAATTCGGTTATGAATCCGCGAATGGAGCTATAGCGGAAGCTGTGAAGAATGAAAATTTTGTGCACATCATCGACTTCCAGATATCTCAAGGCGGTCAATGGGTGAGTTTAATCCGCGCTCTTGGTGCTCGTCCTGGTGGACCTCCAAAAGTTAGGATAACAGGAATTGATGATCCAAGATCATTGTTTGCTCGACAAGGAGGTCTTGAGTTAGTTGGACAAAGACTCGGGAAGCTAGCAGAAATGTGCGGTGTGCCATTTGAGTTTCACGGGGCTGCTTTATGTTGCACGGAAGTCGAAGTTGAGAAGCTCGGAGTTAGAAACGGAGAAGCCCTCGCAGTTAACTTCCCGCTTGTTCTTCACCACATGCCTGATGAGAGTGTAACTGTGGAGAATCACAGAGATAGATTGCTGAGATTGGTGAAGCGTTTGTCACCAAACGTGGTGACTCTAATAGAGCAAGAAGCGAACACAAACACTGCACCGTTTCTTCCCAGGTTCGTCGAGACAATGAACCACTACTTAGCGGTTTTTGAATCAATAGATGTGCAACTCGCAAGAGATCACAAGGAAAGGATCAATGTCGAGCAACACTGTTTGGCTAGAGAGATTGTGAATCTTATAGCTTGCGAAGGGATTGAAAGAGAAGAGAGGCACGAGCCGTTAGGGAAATGGAGGTCGCGGTTTAACATGGCGGGTTTTAGATCATATCCGTTGAGCTCGTATGTGAACGCGACCATCAAAGGATTGCTTGAGAGTTATTCAGAGAAGTATACACTTGAAGAGAGAGATGAAGCATTGTATTTAGGATGGAAAAACCAACCTCTTATCACTTCTTGTGCTTGGAGGTAACAACAACAACACCAACAAATAGCTTTGGTTGAATTGGGAGATATTCAAGAGATTAGAATCTTTTTACATTTTGCAGATTTTGTTTGTAAAAAATAGAACTCATGAACCGATGAAATAGTTGGTGTAGTAGTAAAAGTGTTGTTAGTGATCCCAATGTTTAGTTTGTTTTGTTTATATCTACAAGAAAACTATGATTTTGACGTTAAACCTATAAGTTTTCTTTTGTTTTTGATGTAGAAAAGTTGATGAGATTTTTCTGGTTTACGTAGAAAAGGATCAACGTTATTTTCTTGTCGTTGAGCACAAGATTAAGAAACTCTCTGGACTTTTCTATAAAATCAATAAGTTAATTAATGTATGTCGAGAAGAGACGAAGCCTTATTTGATTTTGGACAGGCATGACATATTTGTACCCATTGTGATATCTTTTTTATTGGAGGAAATTTTTCATATTTGAAACTAAAAGACACACAAATAGGTGAGTATTTCAATTATGATCAAACGAAATTATTTATGAAAAGATCTGTTGGATTCAATACTACAGTAACATAGATTTAGGTTGTCACAGAAAGTTGCAGAATCACTGTTGGAACCGAATAAAATAGTGCAAATTCGGTTCCAACACAAATTATTTAAATATTTTCTAAATATTTATTTTTATTTCTGAATCCTCTCTATTATACAAGGGTAGTGCACCTTTTATATTATAATCCGCAATTAACTTCAGATATAGAATTAATTGCAGATTTAGCGGTTACAAAATAATTAATTCTTGAACATTACAATATTGATTATTGTCTGTTACAAAGTAATTAATTCTTTTGACCGTTACGTAATTAAAATAATCGGTTTGACTTATTTTTGGTTTATTTTGGTCCGGTTAGCAGATTTGGATTTTCAAATTAAATCTGGTGCCCACGATCACATATAACAATCGGTTGCAGAATCACATATATAATCTTCTATCAAGTTGTGTGACTATGTGTTTATATTTACAATGGAGAGTCACGAGACAATTACTGAACATGAAGTTGATAATTTGTGAATTATGATAATTTTTTTGCTGTCACACATAGCATTTTTTTGTGAAGTAACTGCATGAATTATGCCGAAAACTTCTGAAACGATGATTTAAAATGTCGTGAAGCAATGTTACTAAAGATTGAAGTACAAGAATGACATAAAACATGATTAGTTGAACACTTGCAAGTAAACATGTTATTGTAAGTGGGTTTACATGATAAGTATAATGCAAATAAGACAATTGAAAGATATGAAGAGACTACGTGTGTGTAATCGTTAGGAATTGATTGTTCTAATACATTTGATATAGTGGCCAAGATAAATACAATAAGATTAATTCTTCAGTTTATAGCTAAAAATATTGGGAATTACATCAGATGAATGTGCACATACGGTTACAAAAACTGTTGTATGGTTTAAAACAAATTCCAAAAAAAAAAAAAAATTGAGATACTCTTGAAATATAGTTTCTCATAAAATAAGGTTCATTACTCTATGTTTTCATTGGTTCAAGAGATATCTCAAATGTTGATGATTTTTGGGTGACAACGAATTCTCCAGCGATGATTCAAAATTTTGAAATTTAAGTGATTGTTTTCATATGAATGTTTTTTAAAACTAAAGTATTTTCTAGAGTTAGAAGTTGTACGAAGCAAAAAAATATTTTTATATGTCACATAAAAAGTATGTTCTTGATATTATTGTAGCAAACTAGTGCAATTTCCAATAGAGCTAAAATCATCAATTAGCTAAATCAACTAGAAAATTACTTGAAGATCTAGAGAAGTATTAGATACTTGTTGGATGTTTAATTTATTTGATTGTAGCTAGATCATATATATATATATATATATTGCTTTTTCATTTCATATATTATCATGCTAGAGTTAGGGATGTTAAACATCCGCGGGCCTAAATGGGTCGGTGATAAATATTTTAATACGTGACCCATCCAATAATATAAAAAATTAAATGGACTTTTATAAATTTACCCGTTATGACCTGCGGGTTTAATGTGCATATTAGATATTAAATAGACTATCCCGTTTAACCATTAGGATTTTTTTATAAAATGTCATACCATTAGCTAGGGATGTTAAAATGAGTTAAAAGCCCGCGGACCTAAATGAGTCGGTTGTAAATATTTCAATCCGTGACCCATCAAAAAATATTTTAATGATATTTATTTATCTCTCGTTGAGTATTTAGCATTCAATTTGTAATAGACATTATAATTAATGTATTTTGATGTAGTTTTATGGTATAATTTTAATTTCTTTTTTAAAAAATATATTAAATATGGGTAGGATTTAAACAGGTCTAACGGGTTAATGTGTGCCCAACGGGTCTAACGGATTAATATAAATTTATTTTTGTAACTAATGGATCTAATGAGTCTAACGGGTCCATGCAGACTCAAACCTAAATAGGTATAAATGGATTTAATTTTAAACGTATTTAAACGGGTATAGATTAAATGTGCAGTGTATAAATGGACAGGGTCAATCCATTTTAACATCTCTAATTATGATCATGATAAAGAGAGATGCAGACCAAAATTTGTTTGATTTAGTATATATACTAAATTTATATACATGCCATGGGTGGAAAAACATATTCACAAATTATTTAATATTATTTATTAGTAAATAAAATTAAATATTCATATAATTTTAACTTTTATTTAAAATTATTTTTGACATTAATTTTTGTATATATAAATTAAAGAAAGAAAAATAATTATTTTTTACGAATTTAAGAATATTTTTTGTTAGTTTATAAAATATATTAATTTTTTAACCAAATTAATAACAATGTCATATATTATAACTATTTTATTAAATTAAACATATTTATATATTTATCTAAAATTAATTGTAGTAATTATATATTTAAATGATATTTCTGTTAATAACATGTTATAAAGTTATTTTGTTAAAATATTATTCAAATAATATATTAAAGATAATAAATATAATAATAATAAAACCCATGTTTGATCCATATTTTGCGGTGAAGAACACATAGGTTTGTTTCCACAGAGGCTTTGTCAAGACTAATATAAAATGAAGACGTTTTTTTGACATTTAGAAGAGATTTTTAAGTGAAACATAACTAAATAGGAATAATAATAGAATAACACTTTATAATAGCATTTTTTTTAAAAACATTATTTCAAATTTAATATTATAAAATTAAAATTTCTAAAATATCATAATAATTATATGAAAATACTTATTTACTTTAAATAAATTATGTTAAATTTAAAATATTATATTTGAGTTTTTTTTCTTAATTTAGAGTTTAATTTTTCTATAAAAATAAAATTTAGTGTATTTTAGTTTTAAATTTGTGTTATTATTGAAAATTTAAACTAATAATATTATTTTTGAAACATAAACTTAAACATATGATATTTTTAGAGAATTGTCAATATACAAAGACAATTGACTAAAATAGTTTTTATTCCAAATGTAACACTAATAATTTAAAGAGTAATAACATAAAATATCATTTTTAAAAGTTTTTCTTTCAAATTTAGCATCATAAAATTAAAATTCCAAAAATATCACAAATAATTATGTAAAAATACTTATTTACTCTAAATAAATTATACATAAACTTAAAGTATTATATTTGGGTTCATTTTTTCTAATTTAGGGTTTAATTTTTTCTATTAAAATATAGTTTTAATACATTTTAATCTTAATTTATGTTATTATTAGAAATTTAAACTAATGATCCTATTTTTGGAACAAAAATTTAAAAAGACTCTATTTTAGATAATTGCCCTAATTTAAATTTCTAAAAACATCAAAACTTTATTACTAAAATAATTAAAAATCTCTTTCTAATAAAAAAAATTTAAACTCTAAATTAGAAAATGAACCAAACATTATATTTTAATTTTGTATATAGTTTATTTGAGGTAAATAATTACTTTTACATAGTAATTTGTGGTATTTTAGAAATTTTACTTTTAATGTGATAAATTTGGAAGATAAACTTAAAAGGAGTTATTTCAGGATATTGCTCTAAATAATTATATAAAATTATTTATTTACTTTAAATAAATTATACATAAATTTAAACATTATATTTGAGTTTTTTTTCTTAATTTAGGGTTTAATTTTTTCTATCAAAATAAAATTTAGTGTATTTTACTTTTAAATTTGTGTTATTATTAGAAATTTAAACTAATAATTTTATTTTTGAAACATAAATTTAAAAATATGATATCTGAGAGAATCGTCCATAATAATATACAAATCCCTTACAAGTTTTGAGTTACAAAACCAAATAATTTTTCTTTTGATTTTGAAATATATATCCTAAAAACAATTTAGATTTGGTTTAATCTAATTCTAATATAATTTTTATATAATAAAAAACATACTAAATTTGAAAAGGTCGAACTTATAGATTGAAGTTTCAATATTTTTTTCCTCATTATAGTACGTAACATGTTACGATTCTTTTCGATGGACAAAGAAATTAAAATCTTTTTAATTTTCTCTCATGCACGGTGGTTTTCTGTTAAAGGGGTGACTCGCATTTTTAATGAATTTTTCTTTATATAACAAACAACACACACGTTTTCTATTTTATCCAAACCATCACAATTTTTCAACATATTATAAATACTTACGTAATTATATAACATTTATTAACTACCATGTTTTATATATATTCATTAGTTATGAAAACGTTTGATATTATGACAGTTATATGACATTTCGAATCGCATAATACATTTACATATTTTTTATGATTTTGCATAATCTAAAATTATAAAATTTTTAAACTTTTTATGTAAAATGTAAAACATAAAAATGTAAAAAATAAAAATTTAAAATTAAAATAAAAATATGAAATTATGATCATAAAGTTATTTTTTCTTCTTCTAAAATTCCAATAATTTTGCACTTGTCGGAGAAAATGGAGATCGTTGAATGTACTCACGTAACGCACGAGAAAAAAATCAGTGTAAAACTTTTTAATAATGTGCAAATCAATGCCGTGATGAAAACATACAAGAAAAAAATTTAAAACGGACATTGAAAGGAAAATTAAACAAGATATAAAGTTCTACAACAAAATCTGCTACTTAGGTGATATCGATGAGAGATAGTAATGGCGACGACGACAATGATAGAGGCAATGACGGAGACGGTGACAACAGCGGTGAAGGTGCAACAACAATGGTAATCCCATAGATGTTTTTTTTTGGAGTTTCTTGGGTTAATGTTGATGTTGATGTCCGGTTTTTTTCGGGAAATCAGCCATTTCATACGCGAACTTTAGCCCATAGTTACAATTCGTTAGTTAACTTTATACATGTGCATGCTATTACATACAATAACTATGCTCCGTAAGTTATAACATACGTTGACCATGATGGAGTTAGTCAATCCGTTAATGATGCTGAGTCAGATATTAGGTGACTAATTTTAATTAAATCGGTAATGAATAGACCCTAAACGACGTCATTTTAATGGTTATTTTGTAAACTCAAAACGACATCGCATTTCACTTTCCTCTTTCTTGAACCCTAGTTTTCGAGTGAAGGCGATTTTAGGCGATTTCACAAACGATTTCGACGGCGATTGAACACGATTTTAAGAGAAGAATTTCGAGGCTATTTGCATGAAATCATCAACAAAATCAAGGTAATTTGGAGTATCTTCCATTGATAAACCAATATAATGAGGTAACATTCTGAAATTTTTGTTCTAGGGATTTTCGGGTTTTGTTCGAATCCGATTTTTTGAGAAATCGATGGTAAATTTGGTTGGTTTGTAACCGAAATCTTAATGGGTATTTGGTGTTGTTGTTTTGAAATCGGATTTGACCCAAAAATTCTTCTGAAGTAAGTTTCTTCGATCTTCTTTGAAATCATGATTTGTTAAATTCTCCTGTTGTTTCATTAGTTGTTAGATTTCTTAGGTTTTATTTGTGTCGATCTACAAAGAAGGAATTGATACACCTAATTGTTCCTGTTTTTGCGTAATGTACAACTATCTCTCTGGTGTTGTTATTTGTGTCTTAGGTTTTATTTGTGTCGATATTATCGTTAATTTTCGTCTCTCTTGGAAAGCCATGAGCACATATATATATTGATATATATATATATATATATATATATATATATATATATATAATGCACCATCAATTTGAAAACACAATTTAGGATACAAACGGGTATAAATTTAAATCATAGTCAATGTAGAGATAAAGCCAGTGATTGTTGGGATTCAAGGCGAACAATGCTTAAAACTTAAAACCTTATTTCTCATGTCAACATGCTTAAAACTTAAAACCTCATTTCTCATGTCAACATTATCAAACTATTTATATCAGAAACATGTTTGTACCTGCAAATCCTCCATAACATTCTCATGCTCTTGTCTTTGACATTGTGCTCAGC
This sequence comes from Pugionium dolabratum, assembly GCA_018901945.1. NCBI lineage: Eukaryota > Viridiplantae > Streptophyta > Magnoliopsida > Brassicales > Brassicaceae > Pugionium > Pugionium dolabratum. The sequence goes on along the minus strand of JAEVFF010000124.1, from coordinate 282,750 downwards.
CTGTGACGGATTGGAAAGTATCGGATTGTGTGCTTTTTCATGTTATAAAGTTCCAATATTAAAAAAATCAGCATTTTTAACTTACTTTTAGCTTGTAGATTTGTTCGTTTCTTTCTGTCATCTGACCACAACCAGCTTAATAGTCTAGTAATCGCCACAGCCAGCTTAATAGTCTAATAATCTCTGAATTTGTTTGTCTCTTATTTGCACTTTCACTGATTTGGATTTATATGGATTGTCTCTTCTTTACAGTTTTGATAACGATGCGATCTTCACCTCTTACTACGGTGGAAAGTTCAAGACAGTCGATGGAAGTCTTAATTATGTTGGAGGAGAGGTTGTAATCGTGGAAACCCAAGCGGAATCATTGTTTACAAGTCTAGAAACAAAGTCAAGAGTATCTCTATATGGACAGCGAGTGTGGTTTAAGTTCCCATTTGAACCGTTGACCAATTTGAAGTATATGGTTGTTGGAGATGGAAATTTTCAGAGGATGTGTGAAGCAACTCATTGGACTCATGCAGTGGAGGTTTATATGGAGGCAGAAGATGTTGCGCCAGAAGAGAATCAAGATGGGCAAAATGAACCCAATCAAGATGGGCAGAATGAAGGCAATGAAGATGGGCAGAATGAAGGCAATGGATATGGGCAGAATGAAGGCAATGGAGATGGGCAGGAAGAAACCAAGGAACAAAACGTAGAGACGTGTGATGAGGAAGCACGAGTTGAATCACATGTGGCTGATTTCGTTGACGATGAAGAACATATCAATTACCATGATACTTTGGATAACTCAGAAGATGAGGAAGTAGATGAACATCGATGATATGAGACGTGGAGGAAAGGAAGTGGTGAGATTAAGCTTGGCCAAGTTTTTGCTAAGATAAAAGAGTTCAAAGAAACTGTGGTTGAGTATACTTTGAAGGAAGGGTATAACATCAAGTATACAAGATGGAGAAATGAGATTTGTGAGGTGAAATGTGCACAGAACAGTGATGTCCTTGGAGACTTTACTACTCATTCGAAGAACCGACTGGAAAGTTTATGGTGAAGTCGTTCGTAAGCAAGCATAATTGTATCCAAAATGGGTTTTGTAGAATCATTTTTCAAACGGTGATTACGAAGCTATTTATAAATGAGATTAGGAAGGATCCGGATTTCAGACAGAAGTCTATACAAGAGCAAATGGAAGAACGATACATAATCATGGTAACACACGATCAATGTAGGAAAGCGAAGACTCAAGCACTTGCATTAATCCAGAAAGAGCATGTGGAGCAATTCACTCGGTTGAAAGATTATAAGCTCGAGATATTGGAGTAAGTCCCTTCTAACATTTCGTTCATTTTAACTTTAAATACATGTAGATTATAATGTCATTTCTTCGTTCTGTAGTTCGAATCCTGGTTCTAAAGTGGAGCTTGGAACAGTCCCGGAAGATAATGGTGTGGAGATTTTTGATCGGTTTTACGTATGTTTTGAAGTATTGCGTAAGACATGGATTACATATTGTCAAACCATCATAGGTATCGATGGTTGCTTCTTGAAATCAACAGTTAAAAGGCAATTATTGGTAGCAACATGAAGAGATTCAAATAATCAAATATATCCGGTCGCTTGGGCAGTTGTACATGTTGAAAACACTGATTCATGGTTGTGGTTCCTACGTAAGCTCAAATCTGATTTGGAACTTGGAGATGGAGATGGGTACACGGTTATATCAGATAGACAGAAAGTAAGTTTCTGATTATTATCGGATGATTCATGACTGTTTGTAAAAATAAATTTCGGATTATTTATGATTGTATCTATCATTTCAGGGCTTGCTAATCGCTGTTGAGCAAGAGTTGCCGAAGATAGAACATCAAATGTGTTCACGCCATATCTATAGTAACTTGAAGTCTAAATTTCCTAACAAGCCGCTCATGAAGCCATTATTTTGGGCAGTCGCAGAGAGCTATAACTCAGCTGATTACGATAAAGCTATTGAGGCAGTTCAGGCGTATGATTCATAAGTTTATGAATTGATGATGACGAAGAATCCAAGGAATTGTAGTCGAGCTTTCTTCACAAACAAAACTTGCTGTGAGGACGTTCACAACAATTTCTCTGAATCATATAATAGTGCAAGAGAACTACCACTAGTGGAGATGTTGGAGACAATAAGGAGGCAAGCTATGATTAGGATTGGACAACGAAACAAGAAATCAATGGAGCATATAGGTACATGTACTTCTAAAGTCGCAGAGGTTATTGAGGCAGAAAAAAGATATAAAAAATATTGTAAAACGTTTGCTGGACCAAATGGGTGGTTCGAAGTCACGGAGAATGGTTCACCTTTTAAAGTGCACATGAGGAGAATGACATGTAGTTGCCGGATGTGGGATGTTTCAGAGATTCTTTGCCGCCATGCCTTCCGGGTTATCTTAGACAAAAAACTACAGTTTGATGATTACGTGTCAAACTGGTATTTGACATCGACATGGCGCAATGAGTATAGTGATTCATTGGTTATTTAGATATTAGTGTTATGCTTTGGTGGTCAATGTTTTTGTATTTGTAAGAACCTGCTTTTGCTGTGAGTGTTGCTATGACTACTCCAGATTGGTCTGGTTTCCATGTCTATAAAGAGATTCCTTTGTCCTTGTTTCGTTGTTGCATTCTGGGAATATTTTGTATAAAATATAATATAACTTTTTCATAGGAGACGATTAGTCTTCTTCATAATAGAACAAAAATATATTCTTGAATATATTCTTTATAACATCACAGAACACAACAAATCTATTATGATTTTTTATATTATAACACAAATCTATTATGATTTTTTATAACATAACATAAATATATTTTTCAATCTTCAAACTAAAATAACATAATAGAACACAAATATTAGCATACTACATACAGTTATCTTCCGTATTTTCCAAATTTCACCATTACATTCTTCAAGCTTTTTCTCCCAGCCACGCACAACCACTTTAATATCGTCAATATCGTTTTTATAACGATGAACAATAGCTTCACACGTCCGTACGTGTCTCACACTCAAGAGTCTCCATTTTATTTTCATAATTTCATAAACCATCCCGAAGACTTCCCATATGTTCTTTAACCTCATCATCAACAATAATTTTAAGTTTCTCAATCTCTTCAATTAACAATTCATCTGCCCATTTAAACAAATGAGATTTATGATTTTCGGATCTATTAGGACAACAATAGAAAATTCTTCCTGGATTTTGCTCATTCCTTGATGTTTGAATTGTAGCAGATTCTCCACAGTGACAAACTTTTGGAATGCCTTTTTCTCGAACAGCCCGATCGATTTCAAAGTTTACAGTTATTCATTCACAAATTTTCACTAACTTCAGTTAATTTCAGAAAATTACAAACCCTAATTCGATACTACATAAACAAGAAGACAAAAAACCATATTGAAATACATACCCGACCCAGTTTCTGCTATTCTCGTTCGCTCTGGAGAAGAAAGGAAAGAGGAGACTAAATTTTCTGGTTTTTTCTTCCATAAACCCTAATTTCATGTCACATACAAGAAGGAGGAAGAAGGAAGGGGGTTTTTGAGTCATAATTATGAAAACGACGCCGTTTTAGTCGTTTAAGTCATTTAATGAAACGATGTCATCGCTGACGTGTCATCCTAGTCAGCGACGATTAACGGTGAGATAAACGTCGTTAAACACTAATGTATGTTTTATACTAATTACTTAAGTTAATGCATGTTACAGACTAAATAAAAAGTTGATGTATGAAAGAGCACAACAACAAAGTTCGTTATCGAATCGTAACCACATAACAAAGTTCATGTATGAATTGGCCGAAACCTCAGTTTTTTAATGGATGAAATACTTAATTTTTTTCTCTTTTATAAAAATAGGAAAAACGGCCAATTCCACCATAGACTTATATGTTTGGGATTATGTATACATAAATTATCATGCTATGCTGATATATATATGAACTATCTCTAATTTTGAATTTAATACACAAACTTTAAAATTATGGCTAATTCCACAAAATAAACGGTTTCCGTGTATTTTTCCGTCACACGTTCTGACGTGGATGCCACATCGGATGTCCAAAATTCGTAGTCCAAAACGACGTCGTTTTGGATTCTTTTAAAAAAAAAGTCATATCCCAAAACGACGTCGTTTTAAGCTTATGTATTTTAGGGTTACACAGACCATCCAAACTCACATCTTTCTCTCTTTCTATCACTCCCACTTTCCAATCGCCGACGCTTTAAGAAAATACAGAACGAAGAAATTTCTACAAAGACGAGCATTTTCCTTTTTCATTACTTCGAGAGATTATCCTAATCTTAGAGCACAATGAATCGCTGCACCCGTGGTTGCTCCGCTTTAAGTATCTTCTTCTTCTTTTTCCTCCTCAGGGCATTCGCTTCGCCTCATAATCTCGAATCGGTTCACCATAATATAATCGGGTCGGGTCAAATAACTCAAACTCCGTCCTCGTCGCTCTCCTCGACTCTCGTTACACTGAGCTCGCCGAGCTCGTCGAGAAAGCTCTCCTCCTCCAAACCCTCGAAGACGCCGTGGGTCGCCACAATATCACCATTTTTAAGATTAAGAACCCTAAAATGTAGACCTTCCTCAAATTGGTTTTTTTTTGTTTTTAAACTGTAATCCAAAACGACGTCGTTTTGAGCTACGTTTTAAAAAAATACATAAGCCTAAAACGACGTCGTTTTGGATTACGTTTTAAAAAATACATAAGCCTAAAACGACGTCGTTTTGGGATATGACTTTTTTTTAAAAAGAGTCCAAAACGACGTCGTTTTGGACTACGAATTTTGGACATCCGATGTGGCATCCACGTCAGAACGTGTGACGGAAAAATACACGGAAACCGTTTGCTTGGTGGAATTAGCCATAATTTTAAAGTTTGTGTATTAAATTCAAAATTAAAGATAGTTCATATATATATCAGCATAGCTTGATAATTTATGTATACATAATCCCAAACATATAAATCTATGGTGGAATTGGCCGTTTTCCCTATAAAAATAGAACGCTTACGGTTTTAAATTGTGATATCGAAATGTGTTGTTACTTTTAGGTTTTATCTTTCTTCTTCGTATTTTATTTACTTTTCAATATCTCTCTCATGATTTCTTTCTCATCTTCCTCAAGTCTGAGTTACAATATATCAAGATGGAATGAGCATCCATATTTTTTATTTTAAGATAGGTGACGAAACATGAACAAAACCTTTTGTGCGCATTCCTATATTAGGTTCCTTGACTTTTATAATATGGAGAATTGATTTTTGTTTTTTTTTTCTTTTTCAGAAATGATGAAGAAAAAGACAGTACGGAGCAAGAAGGTACTTGAAACTTTTGTTTGGGTCATTCTGTATTTCTTCTTCTAAGATTCCAGTAATTATACAGTTGTCAGAGAAACGGAGATCGTCGAATGTACTGGACGTAACGTGGATGGAAAAAATCAATATAAAACTTCTTAATAATGTGCGGATCAAGGCTGTGATGAAAAATCACTATAAACTTTTTATGTGTTGTATTTCGTAAGAAAATAAAACATAAAAATGTAAGAAAAAAAGATCAAGAGGTAAAATAAAAAGATGTAATTATGATCATAAAATTATAAAAGATCATAAAATAAAAACTTATATTAATTACACCTATTTAAGCATCCACACACGATATTTTTTCATAGTGCCTGCGTATAACAAAACAAAATGTTCAGATAGTGTGTTCTCGTAATTCTTGTGTTCTACAGAAATAACAAGATTTATGTTTTAATTGTTTTTCCAGCGATGAAGAAGATATCGGATCAAACAAATCGATTAGTGATTTGATTAGTGTATGAGGCAAGAGTAGATCAATGAATGGTTACAACAAAATCCAGAATTCCTATAAAATTTGTAATAAGGACAGTTCGTTATTTGGAAAGATGTCCTAAATTTATGATTAGTTTGAAACATTTGTTTGATGTGATTTGGGTATTCGAGATTTTTATGATGCAACTCGAGAGAAAAAGGTATTAGTATATATTATTTTGATCTATTAAATTTTACTTACGCTGTGTATTTATATTTATGGTTAATTTTTGTATAAATTTAGTGTAGTATTATTTTTCTATAAATCTAGTTAGAAAAGAAATAATACATAATTTCAGACTTTCCAATTTTTCAAATTGGAAAATTATATATTAATGAAAAAAAATAATACATGATTTCAGACTTTCTAATTTTTCAAATTGGAAAATTATATATTAACCTCTATATGATTGATACTTAAATAATTTTCTTCTTCCAAAACAGGATTTGAGACACTTACTTACATGTTAGAGGTATTGGTCTCTTTTCATCTTGATTTCACAAGAACCGTCACGACCAATTCTTGTATTTGTATATATACATAAGAAGAAAATTTTGCATGAAATTTGTGAAGAATATGAATGAGTAATAAGAGAAAGTGGATTACAATGGATGACTGCTGGAAAAGGCATTGTTCTAATGGTAATGGCATTACTAAAAACAAAGACTTGGCAAGTTTGGATCAATCTCTCCTTTAAACACAAACTGTAAGTTTATTCGATGTAAAGACAACTAATGGATTTTCATCTCAAAATCAATTAGCACTAAATAGAATAGTAGATTAAGTCTTCTTCTTGTTTGCAAAATTTTTGAAGAATGAAACCAAATTATCAAGAGATAGAGAAAAGATATATCAAAAGTGGAGAAAGACGATGTGAAAGTATTAGCTGGGGAATGCAATGGAGTTAAGGGAAAGATTTGAACACCAACAATGTATTTAGATCTTAGCCGAGTTCTCGAATGTTTTCCAAGACCAAATTCATTTGGAGATGTTATGTTACGACGAGGGCCGAAACTGAGCACAAACAAAACAAGTGTATGCTTGCGATCCTCAATATTAGTATAAAAAAATTGCCCGTTATTTTAAAAATACTTTTAACACAATGACAAATGAAAATAAGCTATTTCATCAAGATTTTCGGTTCAAATATTATGATAGTTTTTAAAATAGTATAAAACAGACTTTTTTTTTTTATTTTTGCCGTTTTTTTAAATGCAAAGTCGGTTCAACCGATGCCAAACATCACTTGATTCTAAGCCAAGGTGGTGAGCTGTTAGAGGTTTGGAATGGTTTTGATTCCGGTTTATTCTTGTGGGTGGTGAGCCTATAGGTGAACCAATGTTCAGTTTGGTCTTTTTGTCATGAACACAAAAGAAAAAATTGATCATACCATTGATGATTTTGAGAATTTTACAAATGGGTTTGAAAAAGTTAAGACTTTGGAAGTCACTAGCTGCTGTCTTGGGGTTGTTCTAATATATTTTTGTTTTCATATCCAATTCAACCATTGGTTCCATCGGTCTTCTAGTGGCTTGACATTCTTTTCTTGCGGCTCAAGGAACATTGGACCGGATAAGAGAATTTTCTCTGACTAATTATCTTGATGAAACTGCAATGTTTACGCTCATATTTCTGCGCATGTGTCCTTATGCAAACGATGTTCCAGTTCTTAAGACTTGTGGAGATCCAATCGTGTAGCGGTTCGTGGGAATTCATGAAAAGAAAATAGAGGTTTAGCGTCGTGTCCATGTAACACAACTTTTGAGTAGCTAACTCACACTCTTGACTCCAAACTCTTTTTGCCATTTCTTGAACTCAATGAACAAAATTGAAAAAGATTAGGTGTGGTTTCAAAGCACGAACTTTTGCTTCGATTTGCTCACGTAAGAGATCAAAGCCATTTGGGAGATCCGAGATTAACAAGGAGACCATCGACATGGGAAAAAGTAAGAGGATTGAGAGGTTCTAGGTGTTTACTAGCTTTCTTGGGAAGATATGGAATCATATGACCAAATGCAAAGATTGAATACATAAAAGCACGAAACTTTGACACCATTTCCTCAAGAAAGAGAGCTAAAGGAAGAATTTGTTTTGAGTTTTGTTTCTTCAAAAAGAAAGGTTCCTTCTTTAGATTTAGATGTTCTTATGCTCCTTTGCTCTGCTCAGTACACCTCTATATATCTATGGTTTACGGAATGTGTTGATTGAGATAAGTTGGGTTAGGTGGTGTTTGCATGTTCCATGTGGGGATCAGTTTGTCCATATTTGCTTGTGGTTTTGTCTGTGTCTCTTGGTCTTAGTAGGAAATGACCAAGCTACCCCTTGATCAAACACATCTGATTTCTACCTGCCCAAGATATTCTACTAAATGAATTAGTGGTCGAGAAAAGCAAAACTCCCTGTAAATGCCAATGAGAGTTTCAAGAAGCATCACTTGTAACATTTCTATTAGTTAATAACAGTTTTTTTATATCAACAACCTTAAGCTTTGGAGTGTGGGCATGACTCACGACGAGCTTCTGGTGAAAAGAAACGAAATTCCCAGATAAAAGTTGAAACTTTAATCTGTAAAGATCTTAATTTGATATTTTGAGCGACCCCGAGTTTGTTTCGTTCCTCAATTTCTTCTCTCAAGGAACGGAGAATCGTCATCAGAAAATGGGGTTTTCGATGTTGGGTTCCTCATGGAGTTTCCGATTATCATCCCCAGAGATGTCTCCGTCACGAACACCGAAACTCGTTACCTCTTTAACAGAAAGAGATCAAATTTGCCTGAATATGAGGTTTGTTCACCCAGTTAGGGTATGTTCAGCTCGAGCTCTGAAGTGCAGGTCTGTGTCTGAGGATTTTGTTGTGAGAAGTAGCCCATTTGAGGTAAAAACTAAAATCTCAGCTTTCAGAAATTGCTGGAATTTCAATGTGTCCATTAAATTGTTTTGATTTCTAGTCTTGCAATAGAATGTCATGAAAAGGTTACATCATAGGGGAAAGAGTGAAACTTTTTTCAATTATATTGCCCTTTGCAGATTGTTTATCTCCTTAGAGAATGAGAAACGAAGAAATCGGTAAATAACCTGTTGAAAGGTTTTAGCTAAGGTACATGAGAAAACAAGCTTAATTCTGATAGTTACTGTTAAAGTGTTAGCTATTTTTTGAATAAAAGGAGGAAGTAAATCCCATTCTATCTCCAATCTTCTGTGTAGATTGTAGATGTTAAAATTCTGATAGTTTCTCCTTGAAAGACCATTCCTATATAGGCTATGTGATTTGTTGTTCGTTACCTTATTCCTTAGGTTATGAAAGAGCTAGAGATTTGCTTCGATCTCATACATAGACTTGGGAGAGGGATCGTGTACTTAGGCTCTGCAAGAATCCCACCAAACCATTCACATTACCTGCAAGCACAAGAGTTGAGCAGAGAAGTCAGTAAGAGCTGTAAAATCCACAAGAGAGCTTAGTGTATCGTTTTACAATAAAGATTTTTTCAAGAGTTGTGTGATTGATCAGGTAGCAAATCTGTTGGACTGTACTACATGGTCTGGAGCTGGACCAGGACTTATGGATGCTGTGACTAAAGGTGCTTTGGAAGCTGAGAAACCGGTCGGTGGCATCAAAATAGAAAAAGAAGCTGGTGGTGAATGGACCGCATCGAAGTTTCATCGTTATCTCCCTCCTCAAAATTACCATACTTGCAGGTAAACGTAGCCACACACCACTTCTTACTCTGATTGCACAAAAGTGAATGCTCCCTAAAATCTGGAGTTAAATATTTTAGGTTCTTTTCAGCGAGAAAACATGGATTGGTGGATGCAGTGATTAGAAACAATACTTTTGATAAAACTGCAGTAATTGCATTGCCAGGTGGTATTGGTACGCTCGATGAGATGTTTGAGATTTTGACATTGATTCAGCTTAAAAGGATTGGATCCTCATTGCCAGTTCCATTCATTGTGATGAATTATGATTCTTTCTATTCAAAGCTATTTGAATTCATTGAGAGTTGTGAAAACTTGGGAACTGTTTCTAAAGGAGAAGTTTCTGCATTGTGGAAGGTATGCAACAACAACTTTGAAGCTTTGACATACTTAGCTGAATTCTATGAATTGTCATACGGTTCTACGAAACTCTAAACCAAACTGTTCGTTTCAATAATTTTATGTTTAATCGCTACTCTATGTATCTGTTGTCTACTACTCAAAACTATTATGTTGTTGGCATCCACCTGCACTACACCCAGTTGGAAGTTGAGCTTTATATTCGACTTGTTTAAGCAATTGAAAACCTCTAGATACAAGTGTGAAAACCGGTTAACGAGCCATACCAATCAAATTTATGATTAAAAAATCAAATCAAACCAAAGGAAAGCAATCAAATTTGTGGTCCATAAAGTTCCTTCTAATGAAAAGTAAACGAAATTTAAAGATTTTTTTGAAAGGTAAGTTTCGCTAGAACCTTTCAAGCCGTTATGGTGTAGAAATTGAATACAAACAAAAAAGAGTAAAAAAATCTGAATATAGAGAGGCGTCTATAATCCGTGGATTGTGCCTACCTAGAAAAGTCTATTTCACTCTTTTTCGATGAATATTATTAAAAATAACACAACAATTATTTCTTTTCCTCCTCAACTTTCGATTACTTCCTTCTTCTTCTTGGCCTTCTCGTAAAGCTCGAGATAATCTCAGCGCATTTTTCAAGAAGGAAAACAGAGAAAGCTTTCTTCTTTTTGACCTTTCTTCCAGCAAGATAAAGGTTAAAACCTGAGCCTTAGTTTCGTCTTTATTGAAATAAAAGTTTCGTCTTGTTATAACTTTATCCTTAATTCCGGAACATTCGTTCTCGTCTCTTGGATTATGGTTTTTTTTTGTTCCTCGAGAAAGTTGATTGCTTTCTTGGAATCCGTTTATGCCCTTTCTCTTTGCTGTTTTTAAGGGATGCGCCTGCGTTAATTGTTTTAGTAACTTAGTGGAGTAAGCACTCTTTGATCAGAATCAAGTTTGTAGTTTTTGTCTTAGGGATCAGGTAGCAATGTAATTCTAAATATTGTTATTTGTTTGTCTTAAGGTTCTATGATTAGCCACAGATTTGAGTTAGATTCTCTTCTGTCTCTGTAATCTTTGTTTCTTGTTATACAACTGAGTTTGAGTTAGTGTCTATTTGTTAGTTATCTAAAGAATATAAACCAAAGTCCAGAGGTTTTTTTGTTTTTTTTATGTATAATTCCAACTGAGCTGTTTCCTTTATTGTTTGCAGATCCTGTTATGGAGTCCCCACAATCTGTGGCATCAAACTTCAATGGTATCCATTTCAATGACACTCGTGAAACCAGAGCAAAAAAACCTGTCATGTCGTCTGATTCAGACAGTTTTATTGGTGTGCTTGAGGTTTTTGTTCACCAAGCTAGGGACATCCACAACATCTGTATCTATCATAAGCAAGATGTGTATGCTAAGCTTTGTCTCACTAGCGATCCCCAGAACTCGTTGTCCACAAAGATCATCAATGGTGGAGGCAAAAACCCTGTATTCGATGATACCCTTCAGTTTGGTGTGAAGAATCTGGATTGTTCACTTAAATGTGAGATATATATGATGAGCCGCGTGAAGAATTATCTTGAGGATCAGTTACTTGGATTCACTATTGTACCTCTGTCTGAAGTGATTGTGAGGAATGGGAAATTAGAGAAAGAGTTCTCTCTTTCGTCAACCGATTTGTTTCATTCTCCTGCAGGTTTTGTGGAGTTGTCTCTATCGTATTCAGGAGATTCGCCTGAGGTGATGCACATTCCCATGATTCCAACAGTGGAAGAGACCGAGTTGCCTCTTATCGAGTTTGATGAGAGTGAGTTTTTGGATCCAAAGATTGTATGTGAAAACAATCAAATGGTGTCTAAGTACTTTGCCACTGATGAATTTGTAAGCTCTGCAACCGGCTTTGTGGAAACGGACAGTGTCCAGTCTGTAGCTGTTGACACTTTTGAAGAAGCAGCTCTAACGAGTACTGTCTTGAAAATGGGAATCTCGTCTCCATCAATTGCAGTTAGTTCCACGGGCACTCGTACTCATGATGGTTCAAAACTATTAAGCGAAGGAAACAACTCAGGTTCAGACCAGGAAGTAAAGAAGCCAGCAGACACTCATAATGATTCAAAGCTATTAAGCGAAGAAAACAACTCAGGTTCAGACCGAGAACCAAAGAAGCCAACAAATATCATCAAGAATGGCGATTTGAATAAGACCCATAAGACAGATGGTGAAGCGGTTGTGGAACCGATTCTGAAAGTGAACATTGAACCAGAGCAGAAGGTAGTGCAGCAAGATATTGTTGACATGTATACAAAAAGCTTGCAGCAATTTACTGAATCACTAGCTAAGATGAAGCTCCCTTTGGACATGGATAGCCCGACCCAATCAGAGAATTCAAGCTCCTCCCAGCAGACGCCAAAGAGTGCGAGCTCCCGCGTTTTCTATGGGAGTAGAGCCTTCTTCTGAAGCTCTATAATCATCACAAGTTTGGCATCAGAAGTAGCAAGTAGTGAAAGTGTAATAAGTTCAAAGTAGACTATCTAAAATGTAACTATCTTCCTTTGATGCCTATAGCTTTTCTTAATATCTGCAACTTATCCAATTTATTACCAAGTTTCACGATCTCGCCCCTTCGCATATAACAGATGCCTCAGGCATAAAGGTAACAAGTCTGTTATGAAACATTACAAAGCCAGCAAGTTCGAATACCAGTTTTAGACATATGTCTGCAACTTCAACAGGACATTAAACTCAATCATTAACTAAAGGATTTGCAGATTCAACGCTAGCTAACAGGTCGATTCGAGCAACAGGTCGATTCGAGCAACAGGAGTGCATTTAAGTGGATGAGCCATCCTCAGGGTAATTTCTCCAGTCTCTTACATTTTAACCTCATCTTCATTTCTTCTCCAGTCAAAATACCTAAGTGACGAAAATGACCCATCTTTGATCCAGGACATCCTCTTCATCCGCTCCCGAAAGGAATGAGTTAAAATTTGCTACTCTACTGTTCTCTCTCATTCCTTTCCCTTGTGAAGGAGATTCCATGAACCTCTCGGGCTGAAATTCATCTGTATATTCCATGAATCCTGGTCATTCATCATTGTATAAGAGTTAATGATCATCGTTGTGATCTACTGTGTAAAACCCTCCAATCTTGCATCTTTCTGTCGCATTCTTCACCAAGATTGGCAAATTCTGGTGTAGTCTAAGCCCTTCCTTCACCACATTTTGTTTCTGGTTCTGGAATCAACCTCGTCTTTCTGACAACAGATTCCATATCGCCTCTCAATTTTATAAGAATCTCAGGATGGTTAATGAGTTGTGTCATCAACGTTTATTGCTTGAAATCATTTGTGATGTAGGATTAATAGTTCAATAATGTAATCTTCAGGGGACGTTAGACCACTAATAGTTTCCAGATGTTACAAAAAATTTCATATATATGTAACGTGAACATATGTTGAAGAGTTTATTGGGCTAAAGATAATCTTTGTTAAGCAACATAAAACGCTACAAATCCAAAACATGTTTGATCTGTCCTGAATCCCGAACCTGATCCTGAACTCGAGCTGCCTTTGGTAAAGGAAGATCACATCAGCTTAGAAAGGGCTACTGCAATCTGAGAACCTATAAGGGCATTGTTTTTCACAAGCGCAATGTCTGAAACCGTGTCAAGGAACTCAAAGATTTACAGCGCTGTTTTTAAGCCATTGTATGGGTTTGGAATTTGGATACATATATTCATTTCAGAACTTCTTAAAGTGATTAGACATCAAATGATTGTGGTGGAATCTTAAAGATTAAGGGAACATCTAGAAAAAGGATACTTGCTGCAAGTGACGTGCCTCCAGTTAGCTCGTTTACCCGTGCAAGTAAGAATGGAGTTTCTGCATTACCAGTCACGTTTTGTTCCCTGGCCAAAACCAAATTCACATTTAGATGATAAAATAAGAAAAAAAGACTCCAAGCTCTTGAAGAATACTGATGCAGGCACGTATGAAAGTAGCTTCTTCTTATGACCTTGCTTCTGTAAGAGCCCGCTGTGTTGCTGATTCGATAAGATTTCCGGCGGCTGAATGCTGTTTCGGAATTGGCACAGCAAATAGAATTCCTGCCTGACGATTTAGCTTCATGTTTGCATCTGCCAAACCGGATTTCTCAAGGTGGTAAGGGATCATAAAACCTTTTTTAAAACGAAATTTTGAGAGAGTCAACACTTGCCGATTACTCGAGCACAGTCTTCAGGGCTATCTACACGAGATGGTGCCTAAAGAAGTCAAACAATCCACATCACCAAATATCCAAGCAGAAGCAAGTGGTTGAGTTCACTGTTAACAGACAATTTTGCACCTTACAGCCACTTTTTTCTGTGAAAAATGCAGGAAACTCATCGCTCTGGTATGCAGCAACATACACTTCTTGAGTTTCCTAAATTGTTAACAAATAGCTCTTATGAAAACTGAACTCTTAACTGTTCCCAATTAAATATGACAGCGGATGATATACCAAATATTCAAGAGTCTTTGGAATATCAAGTATTGATTTAACGCCAGCTGATATCACTGCTATAGGAGTCCTTCCAAGAGCAGTAAGATCAGATGATATGTCCATAGCTGCAACACAAACACAAAATAGCGACGCATGCAGAGCACATATTGGCTTCAAAGTATTCAACACCACCATCTAAAACAAGTTGCCAACCATGCAACTAGAAAGGTTGAAATTAAAGAACAAAACGAATATGGAACTTACAATGATTGGCATGTCTATGCACACCTCCTATCCCGCCGGTCACAAAAACTTGGATGCCAACCTACAACAACCAAAAATACTATGAAATGCAATGAGTGGCTCTGATACTATTAAAGAAATATCCTCCTAGGAACAAAGAAAATTACCATTGAAGCAAAAAACAACGTTGCAGAGACTGTAGTTGCACCATTTCCTCTTGTAGCCACCTGACGGAAAAACAGTTAGGCAATATATGGAAGAACAAAACAGTCCATGCAATGACTGATAAAGGTGCTAGTAAATAACATGTCCAGCCACATATAAAAGCTAGTTTAGAGTAAGGTTGGCTGATTAAATTTATACAATTTGATTTTTTTAAGTTTTAACTAATGAATATTTTCTCTACGTGACTCCAGTATCTAAGGAAATTTTAAAAAGTGTTAGGTTTATCGTTGTGCTGATGAACATAATGATGGTGCAATAAGTAGAAAGCCACAAAAAGGGACTCACAACGTGTGCTATGTCTCTGCCTGCTGTCTTTTGAACACTTTTTCCCAGAGATGCAAGACGTTCTAATTCGTCCTCGTTCAGACCTGTTTACTACATATTAGCATCTATAAGGAGAAGGAAAAACACCTACAAGACGTCTACTGTTAGCAAAAAGAGATATATAACCGCAATCTAAGATCTTGAAACCAAGTTGGTTTTCTGGAATCAGGATATGTTGTGAAACGTATTATTCACCAAAATTAACTCACCTATGCAAGGTACTCCGTTCAAGATAGCTATCGTCGCAGGGATTGCTCCATTTTCTCTCACAATTGACTCCACCTCTTTAGCGGTTTGCAGATTTTGAGGGTAAGGCATGCCTAAAGAAATGCACAGTTAAGGATAAACAGTTGAAATCAGAACCAATATCCAAGAACATAGGCTTAAGATTTGCAAAACAATTTCAACTAAACTTCACAGAAACAAGCAAATAACTTAGCAATCGGGTGAGAAAACAAACCATGGGAGATTATGGTTGACTCAAGAGCGACCACAGCGCGTCCATTGGATAATGCTTCAGATACTTGCGGGGATATCTTCACAAGACTCATGAGCTTCTTGTAAAAAGAAATAATATTAAGATTAGAAAGAGCCTTGGAAAAACGTTGGAACAAGAAAGAATAACTGGAGAAATTAACGAAATTTAAGAAAAGGTAGATCTTTTTTATACAGAAAACCTTCTTGTTTGCTTCCAGTGGAGAAAGATGATTCTGGAGAGTCGAGATTCTAGATTGAGCAGACGAAGCCATTTTCTCTCTGACTGACTCTAAATCCCCTCTTTTGCTTTTCTAAACAATGTGGAGATTAAAGAGTACCAAATTCTTCGATATTTTCCCAAATCCGATTTTGCTCACCAGGTTATGTAAGTTCGCAAGTAGAATCTGAAAGAGAGATCTTAAAGGCACGAAATGAAGAGGATGAAGAGAAAAAGTGAAAAACTCTCAGTCTCTCACCGTTGTAGACGAAACAAAACCAAAACAAACCACAAGTCAAAATATGTATTGGTATTTCTAAACCGGTTCGGTTCATGTTTACAGATCGCGGTTCGGATGAATACGGTATTGTAACAAACGATGGAGGAGGGAGAGACATCTATATTCTATCTGTATTTAGTACTTTTGAAGCATATCTCGGCACACGAAGGACCGATCCGATCTCAGTCACCGGAATTATCGCCGCCGTATTCTGTTCATCCTCGATCTTCTCTTCATCGTGATCTCTCTCCTTTCAATTCCGTAAGCTTCTTCGAGTTTCGCTCTTTGGCCATTGATTATTCTAATTGTTCCCGATTTATTGTAGGATTTTTTTCACCTAAATTACTTGGGACTCGGGATCTAATGGTTGCGTCTACTTGATCGCTGACCCTAGTTTCTGGGGCTTCATGCTCATTCACACTAAAAACTGTCCATGATCTTTGCTTTGCAGATCCTCCATTTCGAGTGATTTCGGTTTCATCATAAGCCATGGATAAGTCGAGTGCTTTAGAGTATATTAACCAGATGTTTCCAACAGGTGATTATTTCTTCGTCAAACTGTAGCAGAGCAGTCCTACTATTTGTAAATCGACTATGTTTTAGAGTTGTCCATAGTGTATCCGAACTATTATGAACTGTTGATTTTTTTGTTTGCTTGCTTCTGTAATCAAGACCTGTAGTTCAGCTGTTGATTAACTGGTACTGATAGTTTCTGCATATGTGACTGCTTTACCATGAATTTCAAATGTTTATTTTTCTCCTTTACAGAAGCATCGCTATCTGGCGTCGAGCCGCTTATGCAAAAGATTCATGGTGAGATTCGGCGGGTTGATGCTAGCATACTCTCTGCTGTTCGTCAACAGGTGAATTTTTGTTTTTTTTATTGGTCGCTTACATCAATTTATGTGAAACTTACTCTTGAGGCTTTAGATATGTTTTGACTTCACTAAGTTTGTAACTCCTCATTTCTTTTGTTCTTTGTACGTAAAGTTGCATGGAACATTTGTGAGTCACTCGTTCTGGATTTCTTGTGGATGTGTACTTTGAGTGAAGAATTGTATTTTATGCCTAAAGCATTGATCTTGCTTGTATGTTGAAAAGATAATCTATGCTTCTGAATCTTATTCTTGGGCTGGCAATGATACTCCAGAGTAACTCGGGAACTAAAGCTAAAGAAGATCTTGCTGATGCTACACGTGCTGTGGAGGTTAGTTTCTCATAGGCTGATATGTATTGCATGCGTACTGTCAGTTGATCATTCCTTTTTCTTTCTCCTATCAGTTCCCTTTTAATTCAATCGTAATGGAATTTGATATTGTTTTATCTTTAACACAGGAACTCTCATATAAAATTCAAGAGATAAAATCCAAAGCTGAGCAAAGTGAAGCAATGGTCCAAGAAATATGTCGTGACATTAAGAAGTTGGATTTTGCAAAGAAGAACATAACCACGACGATCACTGCCCTTCATCGCCTCACAATGTTAGGTCAGTTAGCAATAATTTGCTCTGTTTTATTATCTCATTGTTTTCACCATATCCGGCCATGCTATCCTGAAATCACAATGATAGCCCAAGTGTAGTGAAGACCTACATAATAGGGGCTCTAAGGTAGGGAACATCAAACAAGTGTGTTGCTGGTTAACGTATTTGTGGATCTGTTTTAATCCTTATATGTTAAACATATATATGACGTAGTTTTAAGTTGACTAAGTACATTATTCATAAGCTCAGAAATGAAATTCGCTACCTCTCTATGGCAGTCTCTGCTGTTGAACAGCTTCAGGTGATGGCATCAAAACGACAATACAAGGAGGCAGCTGCGCAGCTGGAGGTACCTTTTTCTAATTTAACAATCTTTTGCGTTTCTTGCTACTGTTAGGTTGGTTTAGACTAAAACTTTTAGTTCACCTGCTTTAGCTTTATGTTCACCATGGGAGCCCAAGGCAGGTCTTTATCATTTCTAATCTGCCTAACTGAATTTCCAAGAAGATGTCTCTTCTGGCTTTCCAATTATATTCTTAAAGTTCTGATTATATAATTATTTCAGGCCGTAAACCAATTATGTAATCACTTCGAAGCATACAGGGATGTTCCTAAAATCACAGAGCTTAGGGAAAAGCTTCATAATATAAAACAAATCCTTAAGTCCCATGTGTTTTCTGACTTTTCCAGGTAACGCCTTTAGTGATTCTGCCATATTTGAAATACTAAATTAAGTCCAAAGAAGTGGCGGGAAAGAGATCCAGTGTAATATTAGTGGTTGATCTTGCTTCTCTTTCTCTATTCTTGATTTTCAATCTCAAGAGGATTACAGCTGGAAATAGTTTTTTTTGTAGACTTTAAGTGTATGTGATGAAGTCTGAATCTTTGGGATCGTAAATGAGGTTTCATGCTTGATTGCTGGCATGCCTCTTTGTTAGAATAGTACCAACATAGTGATTTAGGTTATTTGCTGCTCTTTTTGGTACTAAACCGCAACTAAGATGTTTATATTTTTGCCCCCTCTCCACATCCCACCTTAATTTGTTAGAGGCCTTAAAGCTACTTTATCCAAAAAAATCTACTGTTGTGATCTCAGTTTAGGTACTGGGAAAGAGACAGAGGAAACAAATTTGCTACAGCAGTTATCTGATTCTTGTTTGGTTGTTGATGCTCTGGAGCCATCTGTGAGGGAAGAGTTGGTAAACAATTTTTGCAGCCGGGAACTAACCTCATATGAACAAATTTTCGAAGGAGCTGGTATGTTGGGCTTAATGACCTAAGTATAACTGGCGCTAAAACTGCATTTTTATGTTGTCGTGAATTTAAATTCTTAGAGGCTAATTGTTTGCAGAATTGGCGAAGTTGGATAAAACAGAGAGGAGATATGCTTGGATAAAGCGTCGAATACGTACGAATGAAGAAATATGGAAGATATTTCCTGCTTCTTGGCACGTGCCTTACAGACTATGCATCCAGTTCTGCAAGAAAACAAGGTATTGCCTCTTGAATTGTTTAGGAACATTTATCTTTCCTCCCCTTGATTATTGTAGTTCATCATATATTTCTCTTATATTCTTTACTGAAAAATATTTAGGACATAACATCCCTACTTTTCTAACCTAGATATGTGACCTGCGCTGTACACCCATGTCCTAACAATTTTTTATTGTTAGGACATGCGCAATTGGGTAGTACACCCTACTTTGCGCCGATAAAGAAGAAAATTTTGATTTGTACCTTAAAAGTTCTCGGGAATGGTTGGTTAATAATCTTGGAAATCATAATAATGCTGTAATATCTACTGTATTCTTTTTAGATAAGCATTGAAAATATCACAATTGTTTTGTTCACAGATTTATTTTGTAAGTTTCTCTCCAACTTCTGCTTCAAAATATAGAGGATACCTTTTTGGTTTGTAGCTATTGCTGGTTTGTAGCTTTGCTGTTAAAAACTAAGTCCCAGTAGTAACTTTTAATCTTACTTTAACAACAATGTGCAGCTTTCTTAGACGTCCTGTTTTCCCATCATTTTTTCAGGAAGCAAGTAGAATCTATTCTGGTCAACATGAAAGAGAAACCAGAAGTAGCGACATTGCTTCTGGTCAGGGATGCTCTCTCTGATTGTTCGTAGCATACACATGCTTATCCTAACATAAACATTTCATTATATATATATATATATATATCAGATGGATTTATTTCTATAGGAGCGTTGTGTCACCTTAGAAGGAATGATTACATTCTCCTGTCCTCCTTTTCTCTTTTATGAATACTTGTGATATTTTGTGGAATGTTTCAGGCCTGTATTAAAGTTTATGTCATTGAATTATTAGGCACTACAAAGGACAGTAGAGTTTGAAGAAGAACTTGAAAAGAAATTTGGTGGTGATGTTCCTTCTAGGGATATTGGAGATGACATCGAAGAAATTGGTACATGGGAGAATAATAGTCAAAATGTATCCAAAATTCGGAAGAAGTATGAAAAGAAATTTGCTGCTACTCAAGAATCTGGGGTAAATATATGTTCTATGTTCTTAGTATGTATTATGGAAAACACTACGGATTTTTCATTATTACCTAAAGTTCTGATAGTGTTCTACCTCTGCTTCAGCAGGAAAAGACTGGAAACAAAGATTTATCTGTTCCTGGAGCTGGGGTAAATTCCCTACTTCTAGTTACCTCCCTTCTTGATTATGGCTGTGGTCATTTCTATTGTAGTTATAGAATTCCTATGACAGCAAGGAAAATTAGCTTAATTTTAATCATATGCAAAATATTGCATTGTTAAAGACTGTCATCATCCATTTGAGCTTCCATACCTGGAAAACTGAATGACATGTAATCCACTTGAGCCATTCTATCATTTGAAGGATTTCTTTACTCACAAGTTACTCGACCTGGCAGTTCAATTTCCGTGGAATCATCTCTTCTTGCTTTGAGCCTCATTTAACCCCATATATTGAGTTGGAAGAGAAGACACTTATGGAACACCTGGAGAAAGTTGTTCAGGTAATTTAATTTTTTGTGTAATGAAATTGTTTTGTTACAAGCTTTCTCAAGTTTTCCTACTTTTCATTCCTTGCTATCAGGAGGAAACATGGGATATTGAGGATGGAAGTCAAAATAATGTTTTGTCTAGCAGCGCACAGGTCAGTACCTAGGCAAGCCTCTTTAAGGGTTATCTGAGAGTGTTAACTTTCACAGAGATTTACATCTTTATTCAGTGTATTAGTTGATTCACGACTTGCACTATAATTGGTATGGGTAGTTGGATTATTTATATAGATGTGTAAAGGAGCTCTCTGCTTAAAACATGCTGGATAGAAATAACTGACCATGTCCAGGGGATGTTTGTTGTAGTAGGAAGTTTTGTGTGAGATCAGATATTCGGGATGAAATAAATTGATATCAATAAATTAGCCAGTGAGAAGTTGATAACGTTCTTGTATAAACAGTATCGGTCCCATTATATCTAATCTCCAGTAGCCGTTCAAATTTAGTTTTAGTAAGTAGTTGTCTTGTTTGCAGCTGTTTTCCAATATAAAGAAGAGCTTGAAACGGTGCAGTATTCTCAGTAAGAACCAGACTCTATTCAATTTGTTCAAGGTACATGTTTCATAGCTGATAGCTCAAAATAGGCCTTCTCTAAATATCATATTGTACTGTGAATTTGAGCAATGTCTTGTCTAAGAACCAGTTTTGTTTGTGGAGTATCAGAATTTTTATTTCGAGAAACCTTGTTAGTTGAATCAGCTTTTCAAGCCGCCTAGGTTTCTACAAGGGAGTGCGTATACACTTTGGCTCTTTAATAACAGTTGCAGACCAAATTAAAATGATGTAGTTCATGGTCCCATATCAGATGGATGGAGATTTGGAGTTCATTCTTTTGAGGGTCTCCTCTTTACAGGTCTTTCAACGAGTTCTGAAGGCGTATGCTACAAAGCTATTTCTTAAGCTCCCGAAAGGAGGCACTGGTATCGTTGCCACAGCCACAGGCATGGACGGACAGATAAAAGTGCTGATTACATATGCCTTCTTCCTGTTTCCCATATCTGCTTTTCGACGTATTTTACCTTTTGAATATCTTCTATGCAGGTCTCGGACAGAGATGAAAGGGTGATATGTTACATAGTTAATTCTGCTGAGTATTGCCACAAAACAGTAAGCTTGTTTTTGTCTACTATTCTGTTTTCTTGTCTTGTTCCACTTTTAGAACCTTTAGCAGCAGATACGTGATACCTTTTTGTAGCCTGTTGCGACGGGTTAATTGGGATTGTATCATATGGTTTTATTCTGATTTTAAGTCAGTCATGTAGAATGACCAGTTGTGATATTGTTAATCTTCACATTAAGTTCCAAGAAACTTTCATGGGTCTGTTATTCCACTGCATTTGAAGCAATGAACTGTAGATCATACACCTCCAAGTTTCTCGGTTTTATTAATTCAAGCGTAGTTGTGAAGGATTTGTTTGCAACTTTCCTTATGTTCCTGTGCAACTCATTTGGTGCATTTTCAAAAAAAAATTTCTGCTTCTATATAAAAAATGTAATGCAAACCGATATGTTGATCCGGGATACAAGATGTATGCCAATGTCAGTAGTCTAAAACTTTTGATTAACTGAACAACAATTTGGCCCTTCACAAGGATTATTTGCTATTTGTATCGCAGTCTGGTGAATTGGCAGAAAAAGTCTCAGAAATTATTGACCCACATTATGCCGACGGTGTAGACATGTCGGAGGTCCAGGTACTGATTACATGAAGGAGTTATATTTTCCCTCTGTTACATATTGGATTCTTCTTAAGCTGTGTCGCTGTCCAGGATGAATTTTCTGCCGTCATAACAAAGTCCTTGGTGACGCTGGTCCTTGGAATTGAAACGAAGTTTGACACAGAAATGGCAGCCATGACTCGTGTTCCATGGGGGACACTTGACAGTGTGGGTGACCAGTCTGGGTAAGATTTAACTAGGGGTTAAAGCTTCTATTTTGTTTTGATGCGCATATGACCAAGCGTAATATCATGCACTGGCATCTTCTTGTAGGTACGTGAATGGAATAAATACAATTCTCAGCAGCAGCATTCCGGTACTTGGGATCCTTCTAACACCGGTTTACTTCCAATTTTTCCTAGACAAGGTAACAATATAGACTATAATTTTAGTACCTTTATGATGTGATGAATACTATCTCATACAGCTTTAGGAGACCACCGTATTAAATTTATTTTACGGTACTTACTTTTCGTATAAAATATAAAATAGATTTTTATGCTACTTCGTTTGTCAAAATACTTCATTACCCTCTACTAAGATGGAACTGTTATGGCCCAAGGCTATATAGCCAATAACAGTTCAACAGGGTATAGACTTGACCAACTTTATAGAGGACGACTTTTAATTGTAAAACTTTGTGCAGCTGGCATCATCCCTTGGACCACGGTTCTATGCTAATATTTTCAGATGCAAGCAACTATCTGAAACTGGAGCTCAACAGGTCAGCATGCGTGCTCTGTATCCTCCATATGCATGGCTCTAATTCTCTCCATTCTGTTCTTTTCTAGTAGTCAACTAGTTACTTGACTAAAACTATGTTCCATGTGAAGAAACCTTTTTACCTAGTGTATAAGGTGTATCCATGGCCAAACTAAGTGTGGTTATATCACCTTCTCTTTCAGCTTTTCTGCTTGTTACCGTTGAATTGACTCAGTTTAGACTCGTTATATATTCAATTTATTTCCTTAAATTCAGTAGTAGTATTGTTGAAGTATTCATGCTAGGGAAAATCTTTTTCATGCTTTGAGAGTTGGAATGTAGCTGCATGAGATCCCTCTCTAATGCTATGTTTCTAAGCACTTCTTAGAGTTCAAGTATAAATAATCTGTATTTTGGTTTCACAGATGTTACTAGATACGCAAGCCATGAAGACGATTCTTCTAGAAATTCCTTCCCTTGCCAGACAGGTTAGCTCATCATGACCAATTTATGTACATATGCTCCTCTGCTGGTGACTCTGTATTCAAAATTGGTTATTACTGTTATCCGAGCATGAATCATTGGGTTATCATCTTTGGCCAAAAGTAGAATACCTGAGACCTAACACCCATCGATTATTCTTTTTTCGTAATTGAGCCGATATTATTTGTATACCAATAAGTCTTTTCAAGTCTGAAACGAATTACTTTTAATACTATCATTACAGACTTCAAGTGCTGCCAGCTATTCCAAATTTGTTAGCCGTGAAATGAGCAGAGCTGAAGCATTGCTTAAGGTCATATTATCCCCAATTGATTCAGTGGCAGACACTTACCGTGCACTGTTTCCAGAAGGAACTCCCATGGAGTTTCAGCGCATCTTGGAACTTAAGGTGATGTTTTGTCTTTTCATAATCCATTTTAATACTTAGATTCTCTAAAACCCAATTGGCTCGAAACTAGTTCCTGGGTAGAGTAGTATACTAGTATGTTCTTAATTGCTAGAAAAACTGGTGCCTGTCTGCAGCCAAAGCAGCTAATCTACATACACACACAACACATAGTGATTCAGAAGGAGTGAATATACAAACATGTAACAGTTAGGACTTTAATCGGAAACTAATTTTCTGAACGTTTTTTGTTTGTTGTTGGTGATGAGGCAGGGTCTTAAGAAAGCTGATCAGCAGAGTATACTTGATGATTTCAACAAGCATGGGCCAGGATTCACACAGCCCTCGGTTACAGCGGCAACGCCACAACCGGTTCCAACCCCACCTGCACCTTCACTGGCAATCACTAATCAGGCTACAGCCGCAGGGTTCATAGCAAACAGCGAGGATGTGTTAACCAGAGCAGCAGCTCTTGGAAGAGGAGCTGCAACCACTGGCTTTAAGAAGTTCATTGCTCTTACTGAAGCTGCCAAAGACCGCAAAGATGGACCTCTACGAAGACTCTTCAACGCATGATTTTTGTTTTTTTGTTATTGTGAAACCTCTCTCGTGTTTTTGCATAGAAACTGTCTGTCATATTTTCTACATCATTGTTCTGTGAGGTTAGTTTGATAGCTTTATGGACAAATTTGTTTTTAGACTCTTAAATATAATAATTTTAAACTTTTTTTTAATTGTAATTGGCCGTTCTTAAATAGTTTGGATACCTAAAACTATTGTTATTATTAAGGTAATTCTGGATAAAGCATGCATATGAATAAAAATCTATACAGCTTGAATTCATATGACTGGGGATTATTTTTGTAGTCTTAGTATGATTGAGGTTTTATAATAATAATGATTTGATTGGGATTTTACAATAGTATGATTTGATTGAGGTTTTATAATAATAATAGTATATATTTTACTAATATAAAGAAAAATATCAATACAGTATGATCATTCATCATTGGTATGGTTGCAACCTAACCATATTCTGTAACAAATTTAATTCCTCAATATAATAATAGGAATAGAATACAATGTATCCAAAAGGAGTTAATTCCATTTTAAGGAATACAATGTTCATTGTCAACAAAACTCAATTATTTTTGAAATAAATTGGATAGAAAAAGTTACTAGCCGTTAAAATTAGCTGCTTTCAAATGCCTCGACAAGCGGCGCTTTGTTTTCTTTCCATTCCAACGTTCAAAAAAAAATATTCTCTTTTATTCATTTTCTTATTTTGCCCTTTTGTGTCATTGAAAGTTTTCTCTTTACTGTGAGACGCCGTTTTATAACCTCAGAGACAGAGTCTCATCCATTGTTTTGCCCTCTCCCTTCTCCTTCGTCTACTTTTGACCAGTCGTGTTCTCGATTCTTCTCTTAAATCAAGTATTCTAATTGACTTTGCTCGATTTCCTGAAAAAGAAATCGGTTTTCGTTTTGGTCTGAAAGCGTGATGGCTGCCATTAATGGATACCAAGGAAATACTCCGGCTGATTCTCCGGCGTCTGTTCCTTCGACTAAGGCTGTTGACAGCCAGTCTGTTCTCAAAAGGTTTTTCTTTCAATCTTTTATTTTTTCTCGATCTTTCTGGAACGTATAAACTTGATTCGTAGCAAAATAAACGAAATCGTGTTTGTTTTTGCCTCTATTTTTACAACTAATTGCCCAGATTCGTTTTTCTTTGTATCATGGTTTCTTATGGCTTGTTAGTAGTTGGTGTTGCAATCCATATCTGATTCTTGTGGTCGATGTATTTCTGGCTTCGCTAAACGTTGTCGGAGTCTCTCCTTTATCTTTGCATACAAACTGTTTGTTAGAATGTATTTTCGAGAACTAAGCTTTTAAGATGCTAGCCAAGGTTTTATCCTGCTTTGATTTCCATCACACTGAAAGAAACTTCCCGATTCCTAATCCAACTGTTCTTTACTTATACGCAGGCTGCAATCTGAATTAATGGGCTTGATGGTAAGATATCATTATCTATTTGTGTAAATAAGCAAATCTTCAAGCAGTTTTGTAGTTAAGATGCTTATATGGCCTTGACTTGGGATGTTTTTAGATGGGCGGTGATCCAGGAATATCAGCTTTTCCGGAGGAAGACAACATATTCTGCTGGAAAGGGACAATAACTGGAAGCAAAGAGACTGTGTTCGAAGGAACTGAGTACAGACTCTCGCTCTCTTTCTCCAATGACTATCCTTTCAAACCTCCAAAGGTCAAGTTCGATACATGTTGCTTCCACCCCAATGTTGATGTCTATGGCAATATCTGCTTGGACATTCTTCAGGTAAAAATAACTTCCAATTGTGTCTGACACAAAATCAGAGGAAAAGTAACAAACTTAATCTTTTACACGTTTCTTTTTGGGCAGGATAAATGGTCATCTGCTTATGATGTGAGGACAATACTATTGTCGATTCAGAGCCTTCTAGGAGGTAATATTTGTGCATAACCTTTGATTTCCTGTAAGTCCTCTGGCTTGTTAATCCAATATCTGAATGTGTGTTTGCTATGTCGCGCTGTTCAGAACCAAACATTAGCTCACCACTGAACACTCAAGCAGCTCAGCTCTGGAGCAACCAAGAAGGTAAAAAGAAATGCCTATAATGAATTCACATTCGTCTTCTAAGTTCCTCCAATATCAGTTTCGTATCTTAATTTTGTTTCCCTGCGCAGAGTATAGGAAGATGGTTGAGAAGCTCTACAAACCTCCCAGTGCATGATTTCTTCAAGGTGCTCTGATTCATAAGTCTCCCCACTGTCTTTGATGATATCTCATATAAAGCTTATCTAGTGGTTCCAATCACCATAAACGATCTTCCAGAAGAATCACATTGTTTGTATCACTCATTGCTTTATTCTTTGTTTTGGAACATCAGCAGTTTTTGTAACATTTCTTGAGTTTTGACTTGAGCCGAATGACATGATGTGAAAAGAGTGACTTTATCAGAGATTTATTAAAACGAAAAACACTCAAATTCAAAGTACAATTGTCGTTTATTTATATCGATGAAGGAGAAATGATGGTTCCTGAAGATGGTGAAATGTGGGTGAGTGAGTGAAGCTTCAAGCTTCTGAGTGGATCCACCGAAATCAAGAAAGACCACGAATTTTCCCAGTGGCAGTGTCAATATCAATTTCATAAAAACACGGTCTTGTAGGAAGTCCAGGCATTGTACTCATTGTACCAACCAGTGGATATATAAAACCAGCTCCAATGCTTCCTCGTACATCTCTTATGGGCAACACAAACCCTGATGGTGCTCCTTTCTTCGATGCGTCGTGCGAAAATGAGTATTGTGTTTTCGACATGCATATGGGAAGACCCGAGAAGCCTTGTTGAGTGTACATCTCAATCTGTTTCTCGGCCTGCATTCATATATCACAGTCATATATATATAATCCTAGAAGAAGAAGGAGTTTTCTTTTAACAACGTTTAGACGATGCAACAAAGAATGAAGAAGACCGTCTAGGAATGAATTAGTCACCTGTTCTGAGTATTCAACACCACTGGCTCCATAGGACTTGGCTATGGCCTCAATTTTATCTTTGATGCTAATGTCCAACGGGTAAAGAAACCTAAGTGGCTGTGTAATGTTTTGACAAGCTTTTTCAACCGCGATACCAAGATCTACCTACAAAATTTTCAAGACAATTCATCTTTCTATGAGCTGAGATTGCGAGAGAAATTGCAGACTACAATGTGCTAAGGTTAAAAGAGAGAAGATTACCGCTCCTTTGCCACCATGCGCATGATGGGAACAAATCACAGCATCAAAAGCACCAGCATCCATAGAAAATTTCCTCACTGCATTTAGTTCTGCTTCGGTATCAGTTGAGAACATATTCACAGCAACGACTACGTTCACACCATACGCTTTTGTGTTTGAAATATGCTTTGCTAGATTCACACATCCAGCCTCAACCAAGGAAACATTCTCGCTTACATATGCATGATCAAGAGGCCTCCCAGCAATAACATCAGGCCCACCACCATGCATTTTCAAGGCCCTTACAGTTGCTACAACAATCGCACATTGAGGCGTTAGCCCGCTGTAACGACACTTAATGTTCATGAACTTCTCTGTTCCAATGTCAGAACCAAAGCCCGCTTCTGTTACAACAAATCCACCAGGTCCCACCAGCTTCAAAGCAATTTTATCTGCAACGATCGATGAATTTCCATGAGCTATGTTTGCAAAAGGACCAGCATGAACTAGGACAGGTGTCCCTTCAAGTGTCTGCATGAGTGTCGGATTAATGGCGTCTTTCATTAGAACAGTCAAGGCTCCTCCAACACCAAGATCATCTGCGGTTATCGGATCCCCGGCCTTGTTGTTACCAATCACCATCTTTCCAAGCCTCTCTCTCATATCACCTAGAGAGGTTGTCAAAGCCAAAACAGCCATAATCTCACTAGCAACAGAAATGTCAAACCCAGTTTCTCTGGTCATCCCTTTTTCTTCAGGACCCTGTCCAATAGTAATCTTCCTCAAAAATCGGTCATTAACATCCATCACCCTTCTCCACGTGATTGAAGCAGGATCAATATCAAGCCTAGCAAATGCCTTTATCTCCTCAGGAGTAAGCTCTTCAGGACTGGTCTTGGAGATCCCAAGCTTTACCAAACGCCTAAACATAATGTCACTGAAACTACGCTTCCCTTCTTTGTTTGGAGGGCACAGCCTATTAAACAGAGCTTTGTCGGACTGAGATGCCTCATGGAAAATCCGAGTGTCGATTGCAGCAGCTAAGAGATTGTTGGAAGCAGTTATCGCGTGAATATCTCCAGTGAGATGAAGGTTGAACTCGTCCATAGGAATCACCTGACTATACCCACCACCCGCTGCACCTCCTTTGATTCCAAAGGTCGGCCCTTGTGACGGTTGGCGAAGACAAGTAACAACCTAAGCAACAACACTTGATGAAGCAATACAAAGAGATAAAGTTTATAAAAGCAAGCAGTGAAAGCAATGAGAGAAAGATGTAAACCTTCTTATCAAGGTAAGCGCCTAAGGCTTGGCAAAGTCCTACAGTGGTAGTAGATTTGCCTTCTCCAAGTGGAGTTGGAGTAATCCCTCCGACAACTACATAGTACCCATCTTCTCGATCTTGAAGCTCATCGAATGCTGACAACAAAACCTATTGAACAGATCATCAGTTGATTATATAATAAAACTGAACCTCAGAATCAAGAACTTCATCACAACAAGGGAAACTACTGATCCAAAGTCAAGGACCATCTTCATATTTTAAGGAAATTAAGCATCAACTTTGTCTACCAACAAAAAGGTAACAGAAAATGGAAAAGAAAAGGAGAGCTAACTGCTAAACTTTGATCTTACGAAACCATCTGCTCGAGCTAAAAGAAAACTCAAATCATTAGCAATCTATAGAAAATTAGTTAGCGTAATAAAAGTGGTGACTTTTCTCTCAAACCTCAAAAAAACCAAACAATTTATGTTTTATTTGAACAAACAAAATCATATAGACAAACAGATTCTCTCGGATCCTTCTTCAGTCGAATTCTAAAACATGTTACAGTTCCAAATACCCAAAACGAGAACAACACAGAAAAGGAAGATTCATGACTACATTCATTTCCAGGGAAAGTAATTTGATAAAAAAAAAATACCTTTGCTTTATACTTTCCATACAGATCGTAGTGAAGTGGGCTGAGATTGAGATCTTTGGCAATCTCGGCGATGTGTAAAGGTTCGACGGAATTGGCTATATCGATATCGGCGGGAACTGGTGATGAAACCTGAAGCTTTCTTGATGAGCTCATAACTCTCTACACTGATTGAAGAAAAAAAAGTCTTCCCTTTTGGTTCTGGTATAAGTCTGAACTTGCGCTTGAGGATGACAAAATGACGACGATGATGTTTTTTTTTCCCTTCTTCTGTTTCACCTTCTTAGTAATTAAAAAACATATAATCATTGATGTTTGTAAAATGACGGTTTCACCCTTAATCTATAAGCAGCTAAGCGCAGCCATTAACAAGGCTCAGAAATATGTATAGACCATTTGTTTTCATACAACGTGGAAATTCTGGATTTTTCGCATTCGCATATTATGTGATTGAGACAAAATATTCAAAATTGTCCATCTCTCAAACCTTGTATGCACGTTTCAAAAGTTCTTTTGTCAATCTAAAACTCAACAAATACTTTTACAAATATGTTCTTAGCTTATATGAATTTATGAAGTTAATAAATTATAAAAGTAATAATATTTTGGTTATAACAATAAGTTCTAACTCTATGAGACTGTATAAAAAAACCAACTATATTTTGATCGATACCCTATATGAAAAAAATATTTATACATTATAATTATTTATTTATTTAGTAAATATAAATCAGATTTATACATAATTTATCTTATATTTAAAATAATTTTTTAAAAAAATTTTAATATTAATTATGCAAATGAAATAAACAATAAAATCGGATTATACAAATAAATTTAATTTGTCTCTATCTTGGATAAAAATTGTAAATTTGATAAATATTCAATTAAAATAAACTTTTGTTTTACATTTTGTTTGAAAATTTTTTTAAATCTATAATATTTTATTTTATAATGTATTTGAATTTTATATCAAAATACATTTTATATCGAAATATTAAAAATTTATATATAATATATTATCTAATGACAATTTTTGTA
Source organism: Pugionium dolabratum (assembly GCA_018901945.1). Taxonomy (NCBI): domain Eukaryota; kingdom Viridiplantae; phylum Streptophyta; class Magnoliopsida; order Brassicales; family Brassicaceae; genus Pugionium; species Pugionium dolabratum. The sequence continues at coordinate 252,023 of JAEVFF010000124.1, read as the reverse complement.
AATATTTTAGTAAATTGTGATTTTTATAATATTTGTCTCAAAGATGTTCTAGTAATATGACACGTTATCGTGATATATTTATAAATCACACGTCTACATAGAGATATTTTGTTAAAATGCTTTTCAATTAATATATTAAAGATAATTGAAAACTAAAAAAAAATAACCAATTCAATTTAATCAAACGAAGAACTATTCTTCGTAAATACGGTACAGATAAATCTTTCTAATATGGATTTGTATCGTAAAACATTCTTCTTTTGGAAAATCATTATACATTTATAATAGAATTAGATAGTTGTTGTTAAGTTACACAGCGTAAGAAAAAATTGACATTATTCTTTTGAAACAAAATTCTACAAAGCGAAGAGATTCTTTTCATCTCTGTTTTAGTCAGAGCCAAACACAAAGAATTTTCATAGCTTTGAAGACAAAAAGAAGAAAAAAGCATTCGAAATGGAAATTTCATTTGTCATCATCACCTTTACATAGTCTTAATCTTTTACCCGTAAAAAAAAACTACCTATTTTCTTATACACATCATAAAGAACAGAAGAAACAAAGAATAGATAAAACCTTCCTAAACATTTACACAAAAGCTATATATATATAACGATAATTAACAACAAACAAATATTGAATAAATACACACATAACCAATTATATAACGACGATGATGATGATGATGATGATTCATGAATGTAAAGAGGCAATGAGAAGAGCAGAGCCAATGCTAGAACCATCTTCCATGGCTTTTAGGACAACGTATTGACTCACTTCTTCTCCTAATATCTCAACCAGAGCTTCTTCCATGTATTCTCTAAACATGGTGTAATTCATGTACAAACCTCCTTCTACTGCAACTACTGTTCTTTTCTGCATTTGGGTTTCGTTTCTGCTTCTCCCGCTCGTCATTCCTCCGCTTCCATCTCGACCAATCTTCTTCAAGATTCCTGCAATTCCCGCTGCTGCTAGCCTCCCCGCTCTTCGTGTCACCACATCACATATTTTCACCACGAGTTTCCTCACCTTCAGTGGTACATCTGTTACCTGTTTGTTCATTTCATTCAAGTGTTAAGTTTCTTTTTCAGTTCCATATAACATTTGCAACCTTAACAAGTTCAATAATACTGTGCTCTTTAGCTTACCCCTATGTCTTTCAAGATACTTGCTACTTCTTCTAACTCAGGCGTGACATCTTCATGCATGGCTGAGACTGAATTTGTTCTGAGATTCAAGTAAAGACAGTTGGTCCGAAAAAACACATGCATTACTAATCAGATAGTTGATGCAGAAGATACATAAAGTGAGATAAATTAGAAAGCAATCAATTTTTTTATTAAGAGATAAAGAGGATTATGTACCTTAGAACGTAAGGCTCAGATAGCACAGACGAGGTGGGTCCAAAGATATCGGATTCTTGTGACATACGAAGGATTACTCTACGAACAATGTCACCAAGATACATTCCTGCTATCATTTTCTCAAATCCCTGTATAAGAAAACCCCAAAAGAGCACATTGCTTCTTTCTTCATCACCCTGATAATAATTCATGATGCGATACGAAACAGTAAAAAGAGGGAAGTCAGCCAAAGATTACCATGTCATTTGAATTTGAACTCTCTGTGTCCAAGTCAATGTCATATGAAGTTCTAGGGAGATGAGAGGACCAAAAATTTCCCCATTCCATGTTGACTACCTGAAACATCAGAAAGAATGAATTGTTTACAATAATTTTTCTGGATCTAAAGCATGATAGCTGATTTCTCAACATGAAATGATTCTTAGTACCATGATTCCAGATGTTGTAAGCAGACCCTGACACTTGATTATGGCGTCAGTTCGTTCCAAGTAACATGCATTACTACCTGTTCCAAACACAACCGCAACAACCGTGTCTGGATCATGATAATATCCAAGTGACAGGGCTCCAACAGTATCATTCACCTGCTCAAAAGAGGATAATTGAGTCAGAACCCATCAACATTATGGGATTTTCTGACAGTTAGATTTTCATTTTACAGTCCAGCTATTTTGATAATGGTAAAAAAGGATAAAGATCAAAGAAATGCAGTTGATGTGCCAGAACTTTTCGAAAGAAATGATGCTGTTGCCGTGAAAAACGACTTACAAGAGCTGCAACATGCATATCTAAGCCTCTTTTGTTCAATGCTCCTTGTAGACATTCAGCTATATCTTTCCCAACCTAAATTAACAAGGTTTTCCATGTTATACGATAAAATAATTTTGAATGCGCAGTTGTTAAACTCGTCCCAAATACCAAGAGATGAACTACATTGTCTCAAAATCATAACACAGCAAATGTTTAGGCTCAAGGTCATCTACTCCTGTTAACCCAAGAGTGCTCTCAGGACATGATGGTACAAAAAGTGGCTCTATCAACTTTTACTAACCATTTCAACAATCTCGAAACCTTTGGTCCATTTTATTAACACTCCCGAACATATAGATGTGTGCTTGACAGGGAATGAGAACGTAAATGCAAGTTCCCTTTTAACACCTTGTGAATTGGACCCATCTCCTTCTTTTTCAATAAACTTTTCCAAGGAAAAGGCGAGAAAGTCGAAAAGAACCTGCAATCATGGGAACAAAAGAAAACAACAGACACTAAATTAAGCAATTTGAATTATAAAACAAGCAAGTACAGGTGAGAAATAAATAAAAAGCAAACTAGTCACCTCGCTGGTGCTATTCATCAAATGTGAAGGTATCGGGTGTCGTTCAACATCTTGAACATCTAAATATGACCTTTCACCACCCAGACGAACCCTTAAAATTCTAAAATAAGTACCTCCAAGGTGAAGTGCATAATAGGTTCCTTTCTCCGTCCTGTTACAAAAGCACTCAGTGCAATCCTTCACACAAATGCAATGAATGAATGTAGTAATTATAGGATTAAAAGGACTTATTGTGAAATTGGTGAGTCTAGTACATGACAGTTATACCCTCAGCAAGTACAAACCGAAGATTTTGAAATAATCTCCCCAGGTGCACTTAGTTACATTATTCGATGAAGATTAGATATTGCGGAAGCTTTGTCAGTAAATTCTTAGGAGCGTAGAAAGAGAGTCGCATGCAACAATAAAGGGAGAATCCAATGGCTACAATATGAAAAAAAACAAGTACATTTTCCCTGAGCAGTAGCAATCTAGAGGATAGGAACAAGATACCAAAGTAAAGGTAAGCGATAACAGAGAAAAAGGAGAACTCCTTCAAGCTTTTAGAGTATATGTAAACTTCACATAAAAAAAGGAACAGAATCAAAGGATCTGTCCGTTCAAAATGGTACCCACTGACACTTCTTTAATTTCTTGGCTCCTACTAAATCTCAAAGCCGAGATCCTTAATCAAAATACACCTTTTAGAGTCACCACGACCAGAAATGAGCTCGTTTACACAAATTTTAAAGCAACAAAGCATTCGATTTCACAAAAATTTTAGCGAACTCAAGGGACATGGATCAAGCAGCAGAGGAAAATATAAACCTGAGATCATCAAATCTTGATATATCGAGAAGCAAACAAGACTACTAACATCTTCACACATTAGTCAATCAATGTACACGAATCCAATAAAAACAGGCCAAAGCCCCTAATTAGCAACCATTAAATCTTACCCATTGGGCAAATGATCGACGAAAGTGAGCAGCATTTTGAGCTTCGATCCTCCTTCAGAAGCCAATCCAGCGTGCATCTCCACCGCCATCGCATCCACGACTTGCCTCAACCTCCCTACCGGAGTATCACAAGCGTCATCCAACTCTTTCAAAATCTCCACCACAGTCCTCCATTTCCTCCGACTCTTCATTCTACTCCCTACCATCACTGCCGCCACAGAACAAGCGGCCACAACCGCGGCCGCCGCAAACGCAACCGCTACCTTCCCCATCACAACAACACCAAACAGAACAAAACAATACACTATTTCTTTTCTCTCTCAGACCTGGGACGGCACCTAAGGGCTGAGGAGTGAATACATTCGATAAGAAACCTCCATACGAACCTGTTTCACCACCATCAACAACTTTGTGCTTCACTCTCGACTTCTATTGCCGCCTTTTCCGCAGACAAAACCGCTTTTCTCCCTCAGCTGTCAATATTTAACCCGTAAACTAACTGGCCTGATCGATGGTTATCCGTCAATATTCTCCGGCGATGTTGAGAACAATTCAAACTCGCGTTTGTTACCGGCGGTGAAATGACGATAAATATGGAAGAGAGAGAGAGAGAGAGAGAGAGAGAGAGATTTATGGATTTCGGCCGAGACAAAAGCGGAAGGAGAGAGAAGGGGCTGGAAAGCGAAGTGATGAATATATATACACTATAGTATATAATATTCGCGTAATTACAATTATACCCCCTCGTCTCTTTGGATGTCGACGGTTTCGTTTCTCTTTTTCCTTTTTTGTCCCGATTAATTATTTTCGACAAAATTCATTGATTCTTTTAAATCAGAAAAAAACATTTTCATAAGCGTACCAATTTTTAATACAAAGCTTTCTAAAATGTATGTATTTTCATGACTGGTTAATGCATGAATATTATTGTAAAACTTTTGACAAAAGATTTTACAATAAAATAATTTAAACCACTCATACAGTTTTTATATAAATTAAACATAAGACATTTTCTAAAATCATAAATATATATTCTTTATCAACCTAATTATCTTTCAATGAAATAAACTTTATATGTTCTCATTATTAATTTTTCCAAATTCTTATTTTCTTATGGTCACAAAGAGTGTGAACAGAAATATACGACCGCTAAGAAAACAAAAACATTCTCATTGCCTATTTTACCCTCAATTTCTACAATATTTACCGTCGTGCCCAGTCGTCTCTTAGTCACCCTTTAAGGTAAAATTTAAAAATTCTTTCATCATTAAATCATTTTAAAATAAAAATAAATTAAAAGAGTAATGCCCGTTTGACCTTTGACCGGTCGATTTATCTAAAGACTCTACTTTGAATAAAATTTGAACTGACGTCGTCTTTTTTTGCCGTATCGAAACTCAAATAATCAAAAATATTATAATTGGGAATGTTCTAACCATCAAATAATTAATTACGCAGAGACGATGAGCAAATTAGTGATAATGACTCGTCGCTAAATCTAGTCCAATAACTTATAATGCATAGGGGTTGAATTGTCATTTTAATATTTTCTTCTTCCTTTTGGAGCATGCCCTACATTAGCCAACTTGGCAATATTATGTGATTTTTCGCATTGTCGTTATTATTTCCTTCCAACTATTATTGCACATTCATTATTTATTTAAATTAACTAATCGACCTAACGGTTGATGTTAGTTTGTAAACTAAGCAGCGGAAGCATGATTACGTAAATAATAGTTTTAAAAATACATATAAACATATTTCAAATAACTATCATTATAAATAGAGAGACAAAAATAATATAACAATTGATTAAAATAACACTGTTTTAAACTTTTATTCCAAATGTATTATTAATCATTTAAATTTTCAAAAAAAACATAATTTATGTTGTTTTGGAAATTTTATTTTAAATATGTTAAATTTATAATATAAATTTAAAAATATGCTATTTTAAAGTATTACTCAAATAATACTCTTTTAAATTTTTGTTATAAATATAACACTACTAATTTAAATTTTCAAAAATAGCACAAACTAATATTAAAATACTTAAATCTAATATGAAAAAAATAAACCTTAAATTACAAAACAACTCAAATCTAAAATTTTAATTATATTTATAATTGATTTGTGGTAAATATGTATTTTTACAAAATAATTTATGGTATTTTTGAATTTTAATTTTAAAATCTTAAATTTAGAACAAAACTTTGAAAAATATTATTTAAAAGTATTACTCTAATTTTAATATATGTAAATAACATCAATTTTAATATTTCGAAATCATATTTACATCAATATTTATATCAAATATTCATTTCTTTAAAAAAATCCCATCCCATTGTTTTTTTTCTAAGCAAATTTTGTTTTGTAAAGAATAAAGTCTGTAAAAATAAATTAAAATGAAATGTTATGCAACTTCAATAGTATCGATTGTCCTTTTGGTGGAGGAATGTGGCGAACAGCCGCATAAAAGCTGGCAATATTAATTTTACAATATATATATTTTGTTTTTACCATTTTCGTTTTATGTTGGGGGAAAATGTATTTATTATTGTTGGGAAAATAAAAAATATCTAACGATGGTGAGGGACAAACAGCGTCAGAGCCCATGAAAACGCACGTTGCCATTTAAACAACCAAAAAAAAAAAAGACTGAAGAGAAGAAAAAGAGAAAAGTAAAATCAAATCAAATAAAATCGATCTTCCCAGTTTGACAGCTCACTGCCACTCAACAGTAGGACCCACAGGTTTCTTCATATTTACGATTGTGACCCTTTGTGGGTCTACGTACTTCGTTTCTCCTTTCTTATAAGTTATTAACCCTAGAGGTTCTCCGCGTTTTGGTCTACGATTTCGAACGTGATTGTGGTCACGTGATATGACACGTCACGTGCTTACACTTCGCTGACGCAACGCTTTCTTTCCTTTTTCCCCGATGTTGATTTCTTTTCATCTAATTTAATTCGCATTTTCTATTGTCTGTCTAATTTCGCATTTAAAAATTTATGTGATTTAATTTATTTGCTCGACTTATAAATGTAAATATTTGTTCGCATGATTGTAGTCAATATTATGGATGTAATTGTTGGAACAATTTTTATGAACAAATTTGCATGTTCAATTGGGTAATATAGCCTAAATATTGATTGCAAAAATCGTTAGAATGTGAATGAGAAATAGGCATTGGACTCATTAAAAAGGCATAAATTTGTTGGCTAAAATAATAAGGAGTGACAAAAGTCCCACATTAGAAACTTGAGGAAAAATCCTCTAGTATATAAATAGGAGAACTTATGTAGTAGCTTAAAAGAGTTGGAGAGAAAAAGGACCAAGCCACGCGTGTGCCACCGCCGGGCCGGGCTCGGGCTCGGGTGTCGGGTCTCGGGTCTCGGGTCTCGGGTCTTGGGTCTTGGGTCTTGGCAAAGGGCCATAGGCCCAATAAAGTTCTTTTTGGGCCAAATTTTGATTATGTTTTTGGCCCAAAACCGAATCAAAACCCTAAATCATACCCACGGTTTTCTCTCCTAACCGTCCACGATTTTTTTGTCGGTTCGATTTCCTCCCACGTTTTAGGGTTACGAAAACCGCTCCCTTAAGGCTATAAAAACAAGCCTTAATCCTCATTAACCTAATATAGCGTAGATTATTGTTCGTAGATTCTACAGTTGGGTGTTGCGATTGTAGTCTCATCGTGGTTGTATCCTGGGATTCAAAATCTCATCAAACCGCCACACTGCGGGAGATTTATTGAATTAAGGAAAGAGATCAAATCTCGCCTCCACGAATTCGTATTCTTCTTAATTCGGTTTTCAATCGTTTGATCCGTAAATCGTTTTTTCATATCGTGATTTTTATATCCGGTTTTTCGCGTTCTAACATTCGTAATTCAATAAATCTGCTTCCTGCTTATCGCTTGAATCGGATTGAGAATTGCGATTGATTTTTAAACGATTTTCAAAAACGTTTCTAAACGATTTTCAAAAACGTTTCTAAACGATTTTTCGATCTGAAAAAAAAACAGTTTCAAACGATTCTGATCTGATTTATAACGTTTTCACATTATTTCAATCGATCAGAATCGATTTCATAAACGTTTTCAATCCGTTTTTGTGATCGATCTGAAATAGTTCTGCGAACGTTTTATAACGATTTAGTGGAAAGTTTCAAAAACTCAAACGATCTAAGTCTTTTTGTCAAACGGTTTCTGCGAAGGCCTAACGGCGAGTTTCGCGAAACGTGAAAAATATTATTCTAGAAACGCCTATTAGGGTTTCTACGAATAGGTTATTTAAAATATATATATATATATATATATATATATTTATATATTTATATATTTATTTATAGAAACGCCTGTTAGGGTTTCTGAAGGAGAAAAAAAAATATTTCTGATTCATAAAGGAGTTAAAAAAAAATTTTGGAATTTCTCGGAATATCAAAAAAAAATTTTTTTTAATATTTTGTGATATCTGCAGAAATTTGAGCGAATTCTCGGAATGCTTTTTTAAGCAAATTTCCGCAAAACGCAATTTTAATGATTTTTAAAATCGATTATATTGCTATTGCATTTGTTTGTTATCTATATTGATTCTGTTTCTCCTATATTTGAACAGATTCATCTGAAATGGCTAACGAAACTGCTTACGTGCCTGTTGATACCACATCCCGAGGTGTCAATGATGGGATTAACGCAAGTGAGGTGACGCCCCAGATTGGGAGTGGTATACCACTTGGTTCATCCTCATCTGATGTCCCGTCTGTGCCTAGCGCTATAAGTGCAGGACTTACGCCGGACAAATTTGATGGGTCCAATTTTAAGACGTGGCAGCAAAAGATGCACTTTTTTTTTACCACTCTGAAAATTGGAGAAGTATCTTACCGAGGTTAAGCATGTCTTACCTCCAGGGAATACTGATCCATGAGCTCTTGCTAGTGTTGAGTCGTGGAACCATGAAAACTACTTGTGTCGAGGCTACATTCAAAGCCGCCTGGTGGACCAACTGTTCAATGTGTACAGTGAGGTCAAAACTTCTAAGGATCTCTAAGATGTTTTGGAAAAGAAGTATAAGTCTTTCAACGTAGGCTCTGGGAAATATGCAACTAAGAAATTTCTTGACTTCAAAATGGTGGACTCAAGGCCCATCATGGAGCAAGTTCATGAACTACAAATGATATCCCAAGAGTTAACCGATGAGGGAATGAAGATGTGTGAGACATTCACTATGAATTGCTTTATTGAGAAGCTACCTCCCGGTTGGATCGATTTCAAAAATTATTTCGACCATAAGCAAAAGGCTTTGACGTTGTCAAACTTAATTTCCAGGTTGCAAATTGAGTCAACACATCGCAGATCAGATTACCATCTCGATCATAATGCAAATGTAGCGGAATACGCAAGAAAGGGCAAAGGCAAGGTTGTGGCAAACAACAATGGACCTAATAAACATGCGTTTAACAAGGTCGCAACTCAAGCCTCCACAAGCTTTAAGAAGTAAGGCAACCCGAAGAAATTCTCTGGGAGTTGTCATCATTGTGGTAAGAAAGGGCACAAGTCCTCGGAGTGTTGCAGTAAGGCGAAGGGAAAAGCTCAAGCCAATCTGACTGAAGCTGACCTATGTGCGGTGGTCACTGAGGCAAACATGGTTGAGGAAATTCCTAGGGAGTGGTTCTATGATACTGGAGCAACCACTCACATCTGCATTGATCGAGATATTTTTCAGTTCTTATCAGAAGAACAAGTCCGAGGAGTAGTTGATGATGGGAAACATGGTGTTTTCCAAGATTGAAGGTCACGATAAAGTGGTGCTGAAACTGACATCTGGACACGAAGTCACTCTCACCAATGTGAAGCACGTGCCAGATATGAGGAAGAACTTGATATCCGGGACATTGATGAGCAAGCATGGATTCGCCATCAACTTTGAATCCCACAAATTGGTTCTTAGGAAGAATAGGGTGTACTTGGGAAAAAGGTATGTTAAGGGAGGACTGATCAAAATGTGTGTAATGACAGTTCTCAAAAACAATGATGTTCCTACTTTTTCCAATGTTGCAATGAATAAAAAACCAGTTGCTTATTTGGTTGAGTCTTTTAATTTATGGCATGAAGATTAGGACATGTGAATTATAAATCGATGCAACGATTGATTAATTTGAACCTAATTCCAAAATGCAAAATAAGTAAAGACAAGTGTGAGATATGCGTCGAATCAAAACTCACAAAAACTCCATCACCTCATATTGAACAAACTACTGAACCTCTAGCATTAATACACACTGATTTATGCGATTTGAAAAGCATACAAACTAGAGGTGGTAAAAAGTATTTTGTGATATTCATTGATGATTGTACAAAATATTGCTACATATATTTGTTACATAAAAAGGATGAAGTCCTACAAAAATTTAAAGAGTACAAGCTCGAAGTTGAAAATCAACTAAAGAAAACTATTCAAATAGTTAGAAGTGATAGAGGAGGCGAATATGATGGACCGTTTAATGCATTTTGTCAAGAAAATGGCATTATCCATCAAACAACAGCTCCCTACTCAGCAGAATCTAACGGAGTTGCGGAACAAAAAAACTGAACTCTTAAATAAATGATGAATGCAATGTTGCAGGAATCTGGGTTACCCCAGAATCTGTGGGGGGAAGCTTTGCCCACCACAAATTATATCCTTAACAAAATACCACACAAAACAACCGGTAAAACACCGTATGAGTTGTGGAAAGGCATTGTACCTTCGTACAAATACTTGAAAGTGTGGGGGTGCCTAGCAAAAGTAGCAGTACCTCCTCCTAAAAAGGTCACAATTGGACCTAAAAGTGTGGATTGCATATTCATAGGATACACACACAATAGTAGTGCTTATCGGTTTCTGGTACATAAATCAGATATACCATATCTCCATGTCAATAAGATTATGGAATCAAAAAATGCAACATTTTTTGAAAACGTGTTTCTGTGTAAGGATACACATCTGAAACGAGCACGTGAAGAGAGTGATGCAATCACCTCCACAAATGAGGCAAGCATATCTGGTACTTCAGTAACTGAAATAGAAAATGTTGAAGATGAACCTAGACGAAGCAAAAGAGCTCGTAAAGAAAAATCTTTTGGTGATGATTTCTTGACGGTCTTTCTCTTAGAGAATAAACCGAGAACATTCACCGAAGCCATGTCTACACCTGATGCGCCTTCGTGGAAGGAAGCTGTGAATAGTGAGATCGACTCCATTATGCAAAACAATACATGAGAGATAACCGATCTACCACAAGGCTCTAAGGCATTAGGGTGTAAATGGATTTTCAAAAAAAAATTGAAAATCGATGGCTCAATAGAGAAGTACAAGGCTAGACTTGTGGTATAAGGATTCCGACAGAAAGAAGGTTTGGATTTCTTTGACACTTATTCTCCAATAACGAGAATAACTTCAATAAGAATGTTGATAAGCATCACAGCATTGAGGGACTTCGAAATACATTAAATGGATGTAAAAACTGCTTTTCTAAATGGTGATTTAGAAGAAGAGATTTATATGAAACAACCTGAAGGGTTTGTTGTCCCTGGTCAAGAACACAAAGTGTGTAGACTTGTAAAGTCATTGTAAGAACTCAAACAAGCTCCTAAACAATGGCATGAAAAATTTGACAATGTAATAATGTCAAATGCTTTCAGCATAAATGAATGTGATAAGTGTATATATGTCAAAAATACGCCAAATGGGTATATTTTGTTATGCTTATACGTGGATGATATGCTTATCATTGGTAGCAATAAAGACATGATCAATCAAACTAAGAGTTTGCTTAGTGGAAAGTTTGATATGAAAGATATGAGATTAGCGGATGTCATTCTAGGAATCAAGATAACTAGATATTCTGAAGGAATCATCCTATCCCAAACTCATTATGCTGAGAAGATTCTTGAGCGGTTTAAGAACTACTCAAATGGAAGTGCAAAAACTCCTGTCGACTCTCAACTTCACTTGACCAAAAATTCGGGAGAACCGGTATCACAACTAGAGTATGCACGCGTGATCGGAAGCTTGATGTACTTAACAAACTATACTAGACCCGATCTGGCACACTCGGTAAATGTACTAAGTCGCTACACGAGTAATCCAAGACATAATCATTAGAAAGCTATAACTAGAGTATTAAACTACCTTCGTTATACGAAAGATTATGGGTTGTACTACGGTAGAGAACCCGAAGTTTTGGAAGGATACAGTGATGCGAACTGGATATCCGACTCCAAAAACTTGAAATCCACGAGTGGATATATCTTTACACTTAGTGGTGCAGCAGTGTCCTGGAAATCTTCCAAACAAACTCTGTTGGCTAGATCAACCATGGAATCTGAGTTCATAGCTTTAGACAAAGCTGCAGAAGAAGCAAAATGGCTTCGTAATTTTTTTGAAGATATCTCGATGTGGGAAAAACCAGTGCCAGCAATACGTATACATTGTGATAGTCAATCGGCTATTGCTCGGGCACTAAACAATCTATATAATGGTAAATCGCGTCATATACGAAGACGACATAAAACCATTAGGCACTTGTAGTGCTGTCAAGCGGGTCGGACCCGCCCCGCATGACCCGCCCCGCGGCGGATTAAAGATTTTTTTTCAAAATTTTTTTTTACCCGCAAAACCCGCGAATCATTTTTTTAAAACCCGCACCCGCCCCGCATTAATCTAGTGGGTTTGCGGATGACCCGCGACCCGCTTCGTTTTTAAAATTTTTTAAAAATATTTAATTAAAATAAATCTAAATAATAATAAATCTAAAATTAATACATCAATAATATCATAATTCAATTTTTAAAACATCAAATTATATAAATTTTGAATATCAAGTTTGGTATTAAATTGGTTTAGAATTAAATTGGTTTAAAATTAAATTGATTTATAATTAAATTAGTTTAAATTTTGGTCAAATAATTTTGACCCAAAATTTGCGGGTACCCGCTAACCCGCAAAATAATAAAACGAAACCCGCACCCGCCCCACTATACCAAAATTTCGACCCGCACCCGCCCCGCATATAAACTTTTTTTTTTCCTTCGACCCGCACCCGCCCCGCGGCGGGTCAAACGGGGCGGGACCCGCGGGTAATGAGCCAAATTGACAGGCCTAGGCACTTGATCTCAAGTGGTGTAATCACGGTAGATTACATTAAGTTGGCTGATAACCTAGCGGATCTATTTACTAAAGGTTTAGCTCGAGATCAAGTCGTACGATCATCAAGAGGAATGGGTTTAAAGCCTATGACTAAAGATGAAGTTTGATGGAAACCCCACCTACGTGACTGGAGATCCCAAGATGTAGGTTCAAAGAGATAACTAAATCAAACAGAATCTGAAAAAAAAACACTGTGAAACTTACGTCTATACCCGGTTCCTAGGATGATAAACAGTGTTGTTACCTGTATGTGTAGGATAAGCATTGCTTTTAATGATTTGAGACCATAGTTTTGACATATAAATGGAGTATTACAGGATGCTCCTTAAAACAAAGCTAATGGCGAATCACCTTATGAGTGTGAAATGGGGCCGTTTCTAAGAGAATGAAGGAAAGGTTATATTCTCCAAGTTCACTTATGATTAACCAGGCAAGTCCACAGCCACAATGGACACAACAGAGAACATAGTTCTACGAGAAATGAAACTGTGTTATACCTGTTGTCTCGGTTTACATCAAAGCTCGGGTGGTTCAAGACATCATGTTAACCTTCTGGTCGAGTAAACCCGACAGATATTAACAATGAGTGGTTCAAAGCTCAAACATGCTACCAACTCAGATACAGTGAATTTTCATTTATACTCTCGAAAGTCATTCTGTCTAGTCTATAGAATACGTCTAGATAGTAGAGTCCATCGAGTCTATCGAGTCTGCATTGTATAGAGTCATTTCTATTCATGTGGGGGATTGTTGGAACAATTTTTATGAACAAATTTGCATGTACAATTGGGTAATATAGCCCAAATATTGATTGCAAAAATTGTTGGAATGTGAATGAGAAATGGGCATTGGACTCATTAAAAAGCCATAAATTTGTTGGCTAAAATAATGAGGAGGGACAAAAGTCTCACATTGGAAATTTGAGGAAAAAATCCTCTAGTATATAAATGAGAGAGCTTATGTAGTAGCTTAAAAGAGTTGGAGAGAAAAGGGACCAAGCCACGCGCGCCGATGCCGCCGCCGGGCCGGGCCAGACTCGGGCTCGGGCTTGGGTCTCGGGTCTTGGGTCTCGGGTCTTGGCAAAGGGCCGTAGGCCCAATAAGATTCTTTTTGGACCAAATTTTGATTACGTTTTTGGCCCAAAACTGAATCAAAACCCTAAACCATACCCACGGTTTTCTTTCCTAACCGTCCACAATTTTTTCGTTGGTTCGGTTTCCTCCCACGTTTTAGGGTTACGAAAACCGCTCCCTTAAGGCTATAAAAACAAGCCTTAATCCTCATTAACCTAATAAGGCCGCCACCTTTTCGCATTCTCTCCAAAAAGTCGTTCCAACGATCTTCCTCCTCCATTCTTCACGCACTGTAAGTTTTTCTTGAGAGTATAACGGAGATTATTGTTCATAGATTCTACAGTTGGGTGTTGCGATTGTAGTCTCATCGTAGTTGTATCCTGGGATTCAAAATCTCATCAAACCACCACACTGCAGGAGATTTATTGAATTAAGGAAAGAGAGCAAATCTCGCCTCCACAAATTCGTCTTCTTTTTAATTCGGTTTTCAATCGTTTGATCCGTAAATCGTTTTTTCATATCGTGATTTCCATATCCGGTTTTTCGCGTTCTAACAGTAATTGCAGTATATATTATTCGTTTGTCTGTGGTCGACGATTACGGTTGATTACAAATTTTTAATCATACTATTGTTTTAATTAACAGTCAAAAAATTACGTTACAAAATATAACTTATAGCTTTGACCATAAGTAGTTGTAATAGATAAACAAACAATAATTTGTCGTGGGCGGAATCGCAAAGAAAATATGGTTGATAAACGAACAAACTTATAATTATTATTTATGTTTAAGCATTTTATCAAATAGAAAGTTATATACAAACCCCATAAACTTTAAAATATGATTTATTTCATTAAAAACTAAGATAAGATATGAAATATATATATACGAGAAATTTATTTTAAATGAAATATTTTTTAACTTTTAATTAGTAAAAATGATTATCTGTCATTTTTTCCTTTTTAGAAAAGTAATGTGTCCATTTCTAAATTATTTAAACAGAATAATTTTTTAAATAACCAATAATGCAATCAAAATTACAAATGCTTTTTCATTTGTTCTAATACTGTTTGACAATGCAGTAAAAATTATAATATATTTTAAAGTTAATATTTTAAATAATTTTGTCATAAAAACAAAATAACAACATTTAAATAAACCAAACATAAATTTAAAAAATTTATCATACAATTTTAAAAATATCATTGTTTATTATTATTTTGAAGAACCGAATAAATGATATATCAAAATAAATATAAATTATAAAAAAATATAAATGCAGAAAGATAGAGACATCGAATACAATTGTTGAAAAGATTTTGATGACCAATCTTTCGAATCATAATGTCGTTAAACACTTTTTTGAATAACAATCATCAAAACATGGACAAACTGAACTTTTGTTATTTATTCCTCTAATCAATTCACTAAATTCAGTTATTTTCACCATTTTATTTGTTCAAATAATTTATAAGAAACCGATTTGAGATATCAAAATTTACATTTTGGTTTTTGTATTATTACAGTTTTTTGGTTAAAATAATTCACATATTTTTATATAATTCTTAAATCAGTATAGTTTAAATAAAACAATATAATTAGTAATATAATCTTCAAGGTTAACCCAAAATGATAAGTCGCTCTCGTAGTAGATATCATATAAATTTGCTTTTGTTATTGTTGTTTATATTTTATATGATTAGTTTTCTAATAATATTTTTTGTTGAGTAAAAATTTAGAATACCGTGAAAGTGTTACATTCTTAACATCGTACAAATACTACGAGCACTCTATGCTAAAGTATTTTTACTACCTTTCTAAACTTGATTTGTAATATATTTAATTAAATTTTACGTAATATGAAAATATTCACAAATTATAATTAATTATTTATTTAATAAATATAAATTAGATATATACATAATTTGTTTCATATTTAAAATAATTTTATAAATTTGTTAATATTGATTATGCAAATAAAATCGGATTATATAAATATATTTAAACTATTTTTATTCTAGATAAAAATTGTAAGGTATCTAAAATAACACTATTTCAAATTTTTGTTTTAAATATAACACTGATCATTTAAATTTCCAAAATATCACAAATTTAATTTTAAAATAATGAAAATTCTATCATAATCAAAAGAATATAATCATTAAATTAGAAAAATTGAACCCAAACATTATGTTTTTAATTTTATATATATTTTATTTAAGGTAAATAATTATTTTTACATACTAATTTGTGATGTTTTAGGAATTTTATTTTTAATGTGTTAGGTTTAGAAGATAAATTTAAAAAAGTGGTATTTTATGATATTACTCTAGATTTAGAAGATAAATTTTAAAACGTGATATTTTATAATATTACTCAAAATTAGATATGTGATAAATATTCAATCAAATTATTTTAAAAAAAAAATTTATTTAAGTAATTTTTAGAATTTATAATATTTTATATTATATTATATTTATAATTTATGTCAAAATATATTTTATTTCAAAATATTAGTGATTTATCTAATGATAGTTTTGTAAATATTTTATTAAATTATATATTATGTAATATTTATTTTATGATATTCTAATAGTATGAAATATTAATAGGTTATATTTGTAAATCATACATCAATTTTAAAATATTTTTCAATTATTTTATTAGGAATTTGTAGTAAAACATCAAAACCAAAAAAATTAATAAAAATCTACCATACATGTCTTACCCACGCAAGGCCCAGTTACTTACTTATTGGGCTGATTGAAGCCCAAATATTTTACTGTTTCGTATGGTATTATTTGTCCCGTTTAAATTCTGACACGTCATCAAGCTCCATACGTTGCCACGTCATCACATTTGATAAAACTGCTAATGAGATGAGGTGAGCGAGGGAGAGTGATAATGGCGCGAGCTCTGCTGCTGCATCCATCGTATGGAGCTACGGTACGGGCATCTTCATCGAGCGAATCGCGATACGACGGCGTTCCGGAGGTTAAGCTCTCGGATCCAACTCGGAACTATCGGGTCTTAGTGTTGGGTGGAACGGGTCGGGTCGGCGGGTCTACTGCATTGGCTCTTTCTAGTCTATGTCCCAAGCTAAAGATCGTCATCGCTGGAAGGAACAGGTTAGGGAGATATGCTCAACGAATATTTAGGGATTTCTGGTTGGTTTCGGTCGACCGCGTTGAAATTCATTGATACGTATTTCTCTGTGCTGCTTAACTCTGATGAACCGTCTTTGCGCAGTGAGAAAGGTGAAGCAATGGTGGCAAAATTAGGAGAGAATTCTGAGTTTTCTCAAGTAGATATTAATGACACTAAGATGCTTGAGACGATTTTAAGAGGTTTGTTTCGCTTGACCAAAAACATATCACTGTCAAAATTGGGAATTTCTATGGGAATTTGGAAAATTGGATTACATATTAGCTAGTAACAGAAGAATTTTAAGGATTGAATTAAATTTAACGAGTTCAGGGTTTATCTGAGGTTTTTGAGTATTGACTGTGTGAAGTGTGTGAATCCAGACGTTGATCTTGTAGTCCATGCTGCTGGACCTTTCCAGCAAGCTCCTCAATGCACTGTTCTTGAAGCTGCCATAAAGACCAAGGTGAGGGGAAGGTAAAGCATTTTCCATGTCACCAAATCTTAGTTGTCTGAAGAAATGAATTAGAATCCTAGGATAGGAAACTTACGGAGAGATTTTTTTGGTTCATATCTGAAACAGACTGCTTATGTTGATGTTTGTGACGACACAAGCTACGCTTTCCGAGCAAAATCTCTTGAGTCAGAGGCAGTTGCTGCAAAAGTCCCAGCGATTACAACAGCTGGAATATATCCAGGAGTTAGCAATGGTGTGAAATCTACCCACAATTCCCTCTTCCTTTTATGTTTAAATGTTTAATCAGAGTATGAGACCCCACATAATGTAGTTTTCATTGATGCAACAAATTAACAGCATGTTTAACTTTCGCTTAGTGATGGCGGCTGAATTGGTCGCTGCAGCAAGAAATGAAGACAAGGGGAAGCCAGAAAAATTGAGGTAACACAAGGGACTTGCTTCGATTTTTATTATTGTAACCGAACAATAGTTTTCATATTGTAAAGATATTTTCTTGTAGTTAAACGAGTTGAATCAGACTTTTTCTTCTCAATTTGTCATATCAGGTTCTCTTATTACACAGCAGGAACTGGTGGTGCAGGTCCTACAATATTAGCGACGAGTTTTTTACTTCTCGGTGAGGAAGTTACAGCATATAAACAAGGCAAGTGTTACAGGACTTTGAACTCTCTGCAGTTAAAACATATTCTACTGTAATTCAGCATCTCAGCCTTTTATTGTTGGGACTTAATCAGGAGAAAAGGTGAAACTAAAACCCTACAGCGGAATGATAAATGTTGATTTTGGGAAAGGCATCCGGAAAAGAGACGTTTATCTTTTGTAAGTCGCTCCTCCTTATCAAATGCTCCATTAGCATTGCGGGAATATTTTTGCTTAGAACAGTGGTTGTTTCGCAGGAATTTGCCAGAAGTAAGATCAACTCATGAAGTTCTAGGAGTGCCAACTGTCAGTGCTAGATTCGGCACGGCTCCTTTCTTCTGGAACTGGGGAATGGAGATCATGACAAAACTCTTACCATCGGTATCATGCTCAAACCTTTACTGAATCAATGGTCCCATGATCGAGTTCCTGTAATCAAATTGCAATGCTTTTCTTGCTTTCCCTAGGAGGTCCTTAGGGACAGAACCAAAGTCCAACAAATGGTAGAGCTGTTCGACCCTGTCGTTAGAGCCATGGATGGATTTTCTGGAGAGCGTGTCTCGATGAGGGTAGGGGTAAAACAGAGAACTGCAAAATAATATACAGTAGTTTATGTTGGTAACTCGTTGTTTCTCATCTTAACCTCTATGGGAAGGTTGATTTGGAGTGCTCAGATGGACGAACCACAGTTGGGTTATATAGTCATAAAAAGCTATCCGTGTGAGTCTCTTTAACATCCTGTACTTGCATATAGATATATACAATAATGTATGTACAAAACACGCGATGAGTCCCTGCATATGGCTATCGACAAGAACCAAAATCTCTTGGGTTTGCAGAGCTGTTGGAGTTTCAACTGCGGCTTTTGTTTTAGCAATGCTTGAAGGAAGCACACAACCAGGGGTTTGGTTTCCAGAAGAGGTATCTCTCTCGACATATATACATTGTTGACAAGATGATCTTAAGTTTTGTTCGGATTACAGTGAAGAGTGATGTTGAAACCTCGTAATGCAGCCTCAGGGGATCGCAATAGAGGCAAGGGAAACTCTTCTTAGACGTGCATCACAAGGGACGTTCAACTTCATAATAAACAAGTGAGTCATCTTCTTCTTCCTTTTCTTTATAGATTCTATATCTCCGTTATTCGTTATAATGTAATTTCTTGCGTTCTTCTGATTTAAAGGCCACCCTGGATGGTTGAAACCGTCCCGAAGGAGGTGATTTTAGGGATATATGTATGACTTCGATGAAGAAGAAACAGAGATGATCACTGATACGCTACTCTTCTGTAAAACAATTTGCTTCTGAGGTGTATACATTAACATTTTCATCAGAAAGATATATATAGTAAAAAGAACCTGAAAAAATTTACTTGGAGATGACTTGAAAACAACCATAGACATCAATGAAGAGTATAATTTACAGGTGAAACGAAGAGTGAGTATCCAGCAAGCTCTTTCCTCGTAATTATGTTCAGTAAAGTCCCAACATTCTAAGTTCCATTACATGACTCTGGTCAAGCTCAGGAACATTCTTGCTGTCTCGGTCTTCCACTATATACTCCTGATACGATCGACACAGAAACACAGTGTTTGTATATCACAAAGGTAAATACATAAAGAACAGAGAAGCTGCAAGCAAGAAAACCAGACCTTTGTGAGTTCTTGTTTGGCCAGAACATGGTAATGGCGCTCATTGATCCTTTGACCACATATAATGGCGATAAAAAACCCATAAAGTAGTCCTACCAAGACAATGGCTAAAACTGCAACATGAAACAAGAAATAGACCACAATCATACACTCATTTGATTAAGACCCATAGCTCAATGATGGTCTTGACCTATATATAAAGCTGAGAAGAGGTATAAAACCAGCTAACGTGTAGAATCCATAAGGATGTTCCTCATAACCAAACATTTCACGTAGTTCTTCACCGTAGAACTTGTAAACTAGTAACCCCAAGAATGCTACAACCTGTTGATACATGAAGAAGACTTAGTTCAACAATATAAATGCATTGATTTAGCATCACAGGTATCAATCAATCCAACTTCATATGAGGAATCTCCTGTTTCAGATTACGAATGCAACAAGAAACAACGTATTTGGTCACACTTTTAGAAACTTCTAACAATGGATCTGCGCTCTCATGAGCGAATTCTAGTAAAATTCCAGCTCATCGGACTGTAGATGGACACATTATGGAAGAAAATTTTATAATTAAACACTAATATGGAAGACAAGTCATGTACCATCTGGACAGTGATGAAGATGAACGCATGATCTCTAGCAACCAGCAGCTGAAATCTCAACCTCAACCACCATCTATCAGGAGGCACATTTGCTCGAAGTTTGAAGATAGCTCTACATTCTGTACAATGCGAAAATGCAAAACCTTCCTGAAACATATTGCAGAACAGAGAAACAAAACACAACACTTGATAAGCTATATAAAGATAAAGGCAACAAAGAAGAAACTTCCAAACAACAACGAAGCACCGTTATTACCTTGGTCGAGCGCCAATTATCGAGACAAGATCTGTGCACGTACTTCTGAGTACCTTTACAATTGCACGGACCAATCAGATCTTCCCCTGCAATCATACACGACAAACAAAGTCGTTTCATTTTCTCAACATAAAACCAATTATCGTCAAAGTCTTTATTATAATACCTCCAACATCAAGGCAAATTCGACATTGTGGTTGATCTACAGAAACAAGGTGTGTAGTTTCGTCATCACTCTCAGCTATTTCCGAAACCTCTGCTTCGTCAACAACACGATCGCCTCTTTCCGCTGCTACGATTTCGTTCGAGGATGTAGATTCGTCGATTAAAATCTGTTCCTTCCGGCCACCATCATCAGGCACTAAATACATCTCTTGAACATACTAAAAGATCTGGGAATGGTAAAATCTGTGAAATCGCGAAGTCAGACGAAACAAAAAATTAACAAACTTTTCGAAAGTAGCACCAGAAACTTTCGAGGATTTTGTTCCAAGCAAAGCATTGCTTGTAGTGCGACTAAGAAATTGGTAACGACTATGGCTGCGAATTAGGATTTGTTTTTCTCGATTCAATCATCACTATGCGTTGAATGTAGAGACGAAGATCATTGATTATGGAGAGAGATTTGTGATCGGAAAAACGACAGCACAGAAAAGAAAAGAAAAGTTCTGAGGGCTAAAAGTAGAATTTAAAAATAAAACATGTGGAGAGCACGTGAAACGTGACACGTGGACATTTCTAAATGTTCATCGTCTCCTCCATCGTTAACTTCGCAGACTCTTTGGGTCAACACAGGACAGATCAGGATCGAGATTTTTGGCCGAGAAGAAGAAGAAGAAGATGGCGGAGACTGTGCATTCTCCGATCGTGACTTACGCATCGATGCTATCGCTTCTCGCCTTCTGTCCACCTTTCGTCATTCTCTTGTAAGCTCCTCATTTTCGTTAATCTCTTATATTTTTTTCTTCTCCTTCTTAGATCGCCTTTCAAACTTTCTCATCTCCTTGATTCATACCCGATATAGCCGATATCTTCAAATCGTTTTCCATTAAGTAAAGAATCGTAAAGATCTTCCAAATAAGAAGCGATTCAATTTTGACTTTCTTTCTGGTAAGTGTGCTTCAGGTTGTAGAATTTGTTAGCTATAAGCTCACATACTGATACATTTTGACTGAGATTTTGACTTTCAGATTAATCAACGAGGGTAGATTTTGAAGCTGCTAATTCGCATTTGGGTCCATACTTTGCTAATAAAGTTATGGACTTATGGGGAGTTGTGGCCATTATGATTATTATTCTAATTCATGTCTCCACCCACTCACAAAATGCAGAACAGAAATTCCCTAATCTCGAGTTATAGAGTGGAGTGTGATTGCGGCGTAATATTTATTTCGCTGGTGTTGAAATTAGTTAGCGCGGCTATAATTAGCTCGACACCATCATTTTCAGTGAGTTTTTTTTTTAACGTCGTAATGCAAATCAGTTTCATTTCTTTATAATGCAGATGGTACACAATGGTTCATCAGGATGGTTCTGTTACCCAGACCTGTGGCTTCTTGTGGCAGAATGGAATTCAAGGGCTCATCAACATGTGGCCAAGACCCACTGCGATCGCTTGGAAATTAATTTTCTGCTATGGAGCATTTGAAGCTGCTCTTCAGCTGCTTCTGCCTGGTAAAAGAGTTGAGGGCCCAATTTCTCCAACCGGAAACCGACCAGTTTACAAGGTATTTAAATTGGTCTTACATAGTTCAATTAGCATTGTGTGCTGGAAGTTGATGATAATTGATAACTAACAACTATGTGGTACCGTCTTGCAGGCCAATGGTTTGGCTGCCTATTTTGTGACATTAGCCACTTATCTTGGTCTTTGGTGGTAAGTAATGTTTATATCGTTAGAATATTTTAGTTTGGATTAAGTTTAGACAGTTTAATGCTTATGTATCTTTATTTTGAATTCAGTATTGCACCTACATGAGTTGGCTTCTTTGTGTTATTTCAGGTTTGGGATATTCAACCCTGCAATAGTCTATGATCACTTGGGTGAGATATTTTCAGCACTTATATTTGGAAGCCTCGTATTTTGTGTTCTGCTATACGTTAAAGTAAGTGTCTATGCCATGAATGGTGTCTTTCTTTTCTTCTTAGTCTTTACTAATGTAGAATTTGGCCTTTATGTTTTTAAAACTTGTCTTTTTTGTCTTGTACAAGGGTCACGTTGCACCTTCATCAAGTGATTCTGGTTCATGCGGCAACCTGATTATTGACTTCTATTGGGTAAGTTATTTCTGTTGATCAGATTCTCATTCTTCTGAATATTACTGGTTGGGATTTACTTAAGGAACTCACGTCTTGTCAATGTTAGCCATTTCCTCATGAATCTCTTGCCTCTTTGCTAGACAGTCGGAGCTCAAGCTTTCTTAAACTTCCATAGTTAGTGAACCCGTAAATGGCAGTGTCTTCTTAGTTGCATATTCATTTTGTTGACCAAACACAAGCGAATTAATTTGGTGTGAATATGGGCTTATATGTCAAAAGATGAAGAACAAGAATAAAGTATTCAGTAGTTATTATAACAATCATAGATGATATCTTTATTCACTCTTTGCGTCCAGCTTATCATTAAGGCAATCCAGTTTGTGGCAAGCTTATTCTCACTGTATTCTTCACATCGTGCTTTGCAGGGCATGGAGTTGTACCCTCGAATTGGTAAAAACTTTGACATCAAGGTTTTTACTAATTGCAGATTTGGCATGATGTCTTGGGCAGTTCTTGCGGTCACGTACTGCATAAAACAGGTAAGTTCTAGATAGAAATCCATACTCTTATTACATAATGTGGAGGTTTCTTTGAGTCTTTATTTGATCAAAGAGCCTCACCTCTTTCAGTTTGTGGTCCATATATTTTCTTTAACCAGTATGAAATGAATGGGAGAGTATCTGATTCAATGCTGGTGAACACCATACTGATGCTGGTGTATGTCACGAAATTTTTCTGGTGGGAAGCTGGTTACTGGAACACCATGGACATCGCACATGACCGAGGTATGCTTCTGGTACATATAAAATACATCATTATCAACAAAAATTGCCTCTTGCAGGTTCTGTTTCTATGACAAACGCAGCAGCATTTGATTCAGATGAGCTTTAACAGACTGATAGCTAACCTTTTCCATGTTTTATAATTTGTGACTGTCAGCTGGCTTCTATATTTGCTGGGGTTGTCTGGTGTGGGTGCCTTCTATTTATACCTCTCCAGGCATGTACCTTGTGAACCACCCTGTTGAACTAGGAACTCAGGTGCACAATTTTAACTTTTTATAGCTGAATATAGAGGATGAGATACGTGAGAATTAAGAAATACCCTTTGTTTGCTAATTAGATGAAAAAAAAACTTTAAAGATACCACTTTCGTGGGAAAGAAAAAACAAGAAAGGTTAAAGTTCCAGAATCTGGGTTTCCTAAAGTATTCGAATTGTAGAAATTGCACTTTTAAGTCTTGTAACTGAATTACTGGGTATCTTCCATTACTATTAAAACAGGAGAGTTATATTATTAGAATGATTAGCGTATGTTTGAGTCGTTGCATATCATAGCTCATGATTCTAGTGGTCAAATTTCAGTCCATGTAGTTGCATAACCACGTTCATGAAAACACTATTGATGGTACAATAGTTGGAAATTTTTGCCTATCTCTGTCTCTTAAGACTTCAAAATCTCCTTCCTTGGTTTGCAGTTGGCAATATACATTCTGGTGGCAGGAATTCTTTGCATTTACATAAACTATGACTGCGATAGACAAAGGCAAGACTTCAGGAGGACAAACGGGAAATGCTTAGTTTGGGGCAAAGCCCCGTCAAAGGTGTGATAATAATAATACGCGCAGTGAAGTTAGCTTATTATTAATTTTCAAATCAAAACATTCCAATGAGTATGAAACAAATTGTTTTTGTTTCTATGGGATTGTTGCAGATTGTGGCGACATATAGGACAACAGCTGGTGAGACTAAAACCAGTCTTCTCTTAACCTCTGGATGGTTAGTATATTCTCTACTTTACAACTATAACAAGAAATTTAGTTTAGACGTTTGTTCATAGCAATCAATGTCTTTGACTATGCAGGTGGGGATTGGCTCGTCATTTCCATTATGTTCCTGAGATTTTAAGTGCCTTCTTCTGGACCGTGCCGGCTCTCTTCAATAATGTAAACTTATTTCCCTCATCTCTTTTGATATTATAAAGCTTTTGTTGCAAGAGACACAACTTAAGACGCAATAAACAATCATTGTTCTCATTTTCTTTGTGTTTCAATCAGTTCTTGCCATACTTCTACGTCATATTTCTCACCATTCTTCTCTTTGATCGAGCCAAGAGAGACGATGACCGATGCCGATCAAAGTAAGCATCAAATTTGAATGATTTTGTTTTTAGGTCTTTGTTCTTACTTGGATTATGTTTTTGGTAAGGTATGGGAAATATTGGAAGCTGTATTGCGAGAAAGTGCGATACAGAATCATTCCGGGAATTTATTGATATTATCAAAAGGAAGGTCTGTGGTTTCTTCTCTACTTGTTTCCTTCATTTTGGAATCATCCCAAAGACCATGAAAATACAAAAGATTTAGACATTTATTTTGCTATCTCTATCTATGTGTTTCTCTAGATTCTTTATATTTTAGCCTACCGGTTATTTTGTCAACATACTGTATTGTTATCAATTAAAGATTTTGTCAACCAAACCAAAGCAACAATGTTTATGAAAGTAAATTAACCAGAGGAGATTTTAACACTATTTGCCATACAATTTGTTTCTACATTCGAAAACAAGAAAAATGATAAATAGAAATGGAGGTAAAGAAAAATTTGGCTTACCTTTTTAATTGACAAAAATATTTTATAATACAATTAAACAAATTTTTGTTTACAAAATATCACTAAAAGTATTTTAAAAAATTCATAATTTGAACATTTGAATTTTAATGTAGTATGTTGGGGTTTTAAGATTTAGTGTTTAGGGTTTTATGGTTTAAATTTCAAATTTTAAAATTCAATTTTAATTTTGTTACTAAATGTTTAAAATTCAAATATATTGCACAAATTTTTATATAAAAATAATTATTTATCTTAAATAAATTATATATAAAATTAAAACATAATGTTTGGGTTTATTTTTTCTAATATAAGTTTTAAATTTTTTTCATTAAAAAGAAAATTTTAATTATTTTATAAACTATGTTGTGACTATGGTGTGAAATTTTATTAATTTCATGGCAGCAAAAGGTTGATTGAATGCTGTGACTATACATTTGGTTTGTTGTTTTGTTATGTTTCTTCCTAACCCAAAATTTCAAGGGTTCCCAAAGGCAGGTCAAATTTTCACTTGGCACAAGCATATTTTTTGGCGGTTGATAAGAATATGGTTTTATTAACATTTCATCACTTGGCTCATTCGGTATATTGTAACTCAAGGATGAAGAAAAAGATTTTGAAGAGGAACGAAAGTAGTAAGAGAAAAATAAAACCTAAAAACGTAAGCATTCTAACAGTTTTATAAAATAGAAAAAAAAACACATTAACTATTTTGTCCACTAAAAAAACGACAACGATATCAATATTAACAAAGGAACTCCAGAACAAAAGATTTATGGGACTGCACCTTCACCTTGACCGTCTCCGTTAGCTTCAATAGTCGCTTTCTTTATAAAACTTGAGCTCTTGTTTAATATCTTTCTCAATGTCAGCTTTAATACTTTTTTTTTGATGGTTTCATTTTCATCATAGCTTTAATAGGAAGTTTTGGAGTGAATTTTTTGTGGTGCATGTTATATATTTAACATGGTAGTTACTAAATGTTATATATTCAAAAATTATGATGGTTGGATAAAATAGAAAAGGTGTGTTTTGTTTGTTATATTTGGGCACATTCAATCACCCTTTTGCTGTAATGGATTTCTGCCAAGTAAATGCAAATTTTATAATACAATTTTATTAACTTCACTATGGTGTGACTATTTGTAAATATGTAAATATGTAAAAACCAAATATTTGGGCATATTTTATTAACTTCAAAATCGGCCCACTCATAAACCTGATCCAAATCATTGAATGATAAAATCCAAAAACAAACCCAACCCAAGATTAATATATTTCTTTGTAAACAATAATTCAATAGAATAAGATTTTTTTTAGAAAGAGGTTTGTGATAGAAACACAGAGAATTGACTAAGCTATTTTGAAACTAGATAACGAATTTGTCTTGTGACAAGAAAAGTTTCAGTTTGATTTCGACTCAATAAGATATATTCTACATTTTCTTGGGTTTGATTTTACAAATTAAATGATTTATGGGTTTTCATTTTGTTTGAGAGAGTAATCACACAATTATCAAATTTATAGTTTATTTATGCAAATTTATAATATATTATTTGATAAATATTTAAAAAAATAATTTTATTTTAATGTGTTATTAACAAAAATATTATATATTATGATAACGTATCATCACCAATTTAAAATAAATATATATAATTTTTTAAATTATTAAACTAATTACAATATATGTTATAATTATTAATTTGGTTAGAAAATCAATATATTTTATTAAACTAATAAAAAATACTATTAAATTTGTTAAAAATAATTATTCTATTTTTTGAAATTATATATATAAAAATAATATTAAAACTAATTTTAACTAAATATTTAATTTATATTTATTAATAAATAATATTATATAATTTGTGAATATTTTTTTAGGTGGATATAAATTTAGTTACATTATATTATGATTGTTATTTTTCATTTTATACTATTCTTGGCTCACATCAGGTTTCAAAGATTATTATATTTTTTGTCCTCAAACAATTTATAATCTTTTAAAGAGAATCTTTGGTCAATGGTCTTTAAGTTTAAAATGTTATTTATGTTCTCTCACACAGTGAAAACAAATAGAGAGAAAAAGAAGAGAAAAAGACAAAAGATGGGCATTTTAAAAAAAAGAAGAAGAAAAGGATAAATGAAAAGTTATGAAAAGACAATAAACATTAAAAGAAGACAGACAAATCCCACACACAAGCCTCAGCCTCATCCTCAAATTTATTAATATTTTTTAAGAAGACAACAAAAACAAAAGAGATGGTTTTTGGGTTATGTTTTGTCTTTGTTAGAATGTGTTTGGACGTTTTCGAATTCTCAGAATCATATTTTGTCAAAACAGCTTTTTCTTTATATCAAAATATAATAATACTTTTAATAATAATAGAAAAACAGTAATGATTCCAAATCCACTTCATGTGAAGACAAAAACCCATAAAAGTGGAGGTTCCAATCTCAAATAAAGACATATATGTTGTGTGGATGTATGCATATAATATTAACTTCATTCCAAAACATATATTGACAAATGGGTTCATTGAACTTCTTCCCTCATATTACTTTTTCTTGGATTTTTTTGGTTTCTCTAAATCAGTAATCATATTTTAAACAACACAGGAATATTAATTTCGTTTCAGAAAAGGAGATTTTTCGAGTAATTTTATTGTTAATAGATATTTAAAAAAATTGTTTTAAAAGTAACATTATTATTTTAAATTTCCAATAATACAAATTTAAGATTATAATAAAACTTTTTATTAATGAAAAAAATAAATCCTGAAAATAATAAACCCAATTATAATAAATTTATATATAATTTATTCATATTAAATAAGTATTTTTCACATAATTATTTATATTATTTTAAAATTTTTAATTTTAATATGCTAAATTCATAACAAAAAATTTAAAATATGTTATTTTATAATATTACTCAAAACTAAATCGTTAGAGCAAAATTAAACATACTAAACAAAATAAAATGAACCATTTTCTCCCATTTTGATAAATTTGGATTTATCATTCGATTCAAATTTATTGACAATAATTATATTGACTTATATTTTTTTTATTATAATCAAGTCTCATATAAATATTTATTGTAAAATATTTTCATAAACTCTTTCGAGATAATAGTCAGTCTAACTTTTAATAATATTTTATTATATGATTAGTTTTAGTTTAATCAGCCAAATTAATTTTAGATCAAATTAATTTTAGATTAAATCGATCGAAATTCTTTTATTTTGGTTCGAATCTAACATAGTGTATTCGGATTCCAATACAATGTTAAATTTAAATTTATCATAAAGTTTTATATTAAAACCAAATGAGATTCAGTAAATAATTTCATTATTAATAAAATCTTATCTAAATTTTCGTTAGGAGATATTTATCACAAATCTGACAAAAGTGAAATTAAAAATCTAAAATAATAAACTTTTTTTATGGAATGGAATCAACCTTGAAATTAAGCGAGCAGCTTAAATCCACTATAAATAAATTAGGTTATAGTTTTGGACGATAAGTCCCATTGGGATGATTCAAAGCTATAAAAAAATACAGTCTTATGCGTATATTCATGTATTACTTACTATGTGAACATGAGATTACTTAACTATTAGATAAAATTGACATCTTTTTGAAAAAAATATTCCTTAATACGAAGAAAAGAGAAAAAGGAGATTTGAAAGAGGAATAGAAAAGACAAAGAGGAAGAAGACAAAACCGACTATCACGCATTGTCTGCTACGTAGATCCAAAAGGAACAATGCCTCTGTTTTAGTGTTTTTATTTTTTTAAAGTTCCAATCCTTTCCCCAAAACACAACAATCCACACACTTACACACGTTAGACTAGCAAGATAACCACCAGAGACTTATTAGCACATAGATAGGTAGATAGACTGAGAGAGAACCATAAAAGTAAAAGAAAAAGCAATCAAAGCTTTCAAATTTTCTTCGATATTCAATTGGATTTTTGTTTCCATTGATGTAAGTTTGTGATTTTTTCGTGGTTATTGTTATCTGATCATTTTGCTTGCTTTCTTTCTCGTTCTTGTTTATAAAGAGATTTGCTTTCTTTTTCTTTACCAAATGAAAGACGGATTCAATCAATGTTTGTGTTTCTTCTTCTGTTTTCTAATCATTTACTAATATTTATTTACAGGTTTAAAGTTCTGTACTTTCTGCAAGGAAAAAATATATTAAAACCCTAGTTCTTCTGCTCTTTAACCACTTCACCCTTTTTTGTTAATCTGCAGATTCTCTGGATCTATAAAGGAATTCCGAATCGTGGGTTTTGTTCTTCTCGTTGCAAGTCTCTCGAAGTTTTAATTTGTTCTTAAAAAGGGTTAATTTTTTGGCGGTCTGTGTAAATCAGAATCAAGCTTTGTTCTAGATTCTCGCTTTGGCCTTCAATGGTGGCTATGTTTCAAGAAGATAATGGAACATCTTCTGTAGCTTCATCACCACTTCAAGTCTTCTCAACGATGTCACTCACAAGACCAACTCTCCTCCCTTCACCTTCACCATTCCATTGTCTCAAAGACCTCAAACCAGAGGAGCGTGGTCTCTACTTAATCCATCTCTTGTTAACTTGCGCCAACCACGTTGCGTCTGGTAGCCTCCAAAACGCAAACGCAGCGCTTGAGCAGCTCTCTCACCTCGCTTCCCCTGTCGGCGACACGATGCAGCGAATAGCTGCTTACTTCACCGAAGCGCTCGCTAACAGAATCCTTAAGTCTTGGCCTGGTCTCTACAAGGCTCTTAACGCAACTCAGACTAGGACCAACAATGTCTCTGAAGAGATTCATGTCAGGAGACTGTTCCTCGAGATGTTCCCGATTCTCAAAGTCTCTTACTTGCTCACTAATCGAGCTATAATCGAGGCTATGGAAGGCGAGAAGATGGTTCATGTGATTGATCTCGATGCTTCTGAGCCGGCTCAATGGCTTGCTTTGATTCAAGCTTTTAACTCTAGGCCTGAAGGTCCACCGCATTTAAGAATCACTGGTGTTCATCACCAGAAGGAAGTGCTTGATCAAATGGCTCATAGACTCATTGAGGAAGCAGAGAAACTCGATATCCCGTTTCAGTTTAATCCCGTTGTGAGTAGATTAGAAAGTTTAAATGTTGAGCAGTTGCGGGTTAAGACAGGAGAGGCCTTAGCCGTTAGCTCGGTTCTTCAGTTGCATAACTTCTTGGCATCGGATGATGACTTTCTAAGAAAGAACTACGCTTTACGGTTTCAGAACATTCCTAATGGAATTGACTCGCAGAGAGTTCTAATGATGAGCCATGGCTCTGCAGCCGAGGCACCTGAGAATGATATGAGCAACAACAATGGGTATAGCCCTAGCGGTGACTCAGCTTCATCTTTGCCTCTACCTAATTCAGCAACGATTGATAGATTCCTCAATGCAATTTGGAGTTTATCTCCAAAAGTTATGGTGGTCACTGAGCAAGACTCAGACCACAATGGTTCCACACTAATGGAAAGGCTATTAGAATCACTTTACACCTACGCAGCATTGTTTGATTGCTTGGAAACAAAAGTTCCAAGAACGTCTCAAGATAGAATCAAAGTGGAGAAGATGCTTTTTGGCGAGGAGATCAAGAACATCATAGCCTGCGAAGGATCTGAGAGAAGAGAAAGACATGAGAAGCTCGAGAAATGGAGCCAGAGGATCGATTTGGCTGGTTTTGGGAATATTCCTCTTAGCTATTATGCGATGTTGCAGGCTAAGAGATTGCTTCAAGGCTATGGTTTTGATGGGTATAGGATCAAAGAAGATAGTGGGTGCGCAGTGATTTGTTGGCAAGATCGACCTCTATACTCAGTATCAGCTTGGAGATGCAGGAAGTGAAAGAAGATTAATGATATAAACACTTGTGTGTGTTCTCTTTTTAGTCCCTTTCTTTTGTATGCATAGGGACACAATCTTCGTTGTTTTGTGATTGTGACTTTCTGTCTCTTTATGCTACTTTTGCACATGCTTCGACAGTTCTACTTCCTCTGCATATAATGCTTTTGAGTTTTTCACCAGTGTATTCGTTTACTGATTCATTTTGTTTTGATTTGGTTTACGCCAAACCGATTCTAAAGATAACTAAAATTATGGTCTTCATATCAACCAATCAACATCAAACCCTTTTGATGAAAATCATTAAGATAACAAGAAAGTCAATGGGTTTCATCTTCTTCAATAGTGTCCTCTTCAATCAACATAGTTCATTGCTCTGTTTATGTATGTATACAAATGATTTCATGATCTCAAAACTCAAAACTGTTGCAGAGACTAAATTTGACTTACTGAAAGCACATGATTCTGTCATTTGTGTAGGTAAATAACTGACTTGGTCTACATTTAGATTACAATAAGGACACATGCACTCCCCAATGCGAGTCTGATGTTCATACTAAGTTATTTACATATTTGCTCATTTCCAATATGTGAACTTGAAGAACACACAAAAATTTCAGCTCAAGATCTCTTAATGATCAAGATTCTGGAAGTAAATGAAACTTGGTCAACCGGAGATTTCAAAAGGCCAAATCGAGTTGTCTACACCATGAATAGATACTTGAGATCATCTACTGTTAGTCGAGTTGCAGAGCTTCCACCATGTTCTTCACCAAAGGCAGACGCAACCATTTTTCTTTTATCGTCCTGATGATAAGAAAATTCGCAGAACCAGAAATGAGAAACTTCGGGGTAAACAAGTATCAGTTAGAAGGAGAGATATAAGATCTTAAAGCCTACCTGGAGAGCCAAAATTCTATCCTCGACAGTATCTTTTATCGTAATACGAGTTACAGTAACAGGTCGAGTTTGTCCAATACGATGTGCTCGATCAATAGCTTGATCTTCAGTAGTTGGATTCCACCAAAGATCAAGAAGAATGACATGAGATGCAGCAACCATATTCAGCCCAAGGTTTCCAGCTTTTAAAGACATTATCATCACTTTTATCTGTTTAAGAAACCTTGCACTGTTTAGAGAGTTTCAGGATAAAAGGAGGGAACATACACCACTAAGAAATTTGTGTAGGCGAATAATTTCGGATAAAGTTTTAAAAGATATGCAAATGACTTACATCTGGATCTTTGCTGAATTCTTTCACAGCTTTGTCTCTGGCTATTAGACTCATTGTACCATCTAATCTTCTGAATTCTATAGTGTTTTGAATCAAAGAAAACTCGACCAAGTCAAGCATACCAGTCCACTGCGAAAAGATAATCGTTTTTATTGGCCCCCTGTTAGACGGAGTTGAGAGCAGACTTGTTTGCTCTACAATGGTAACATCATCATCATCATCATCTGTCTGCGAGGAAGAAGGCATTCTATCGTGCTGCGTTGAGTTTGAATTGCCTTGGTTAGAAAGCGACTGCAGAATATCTAGAACAGCTTTGATTTTAGATGAACTAAACTCGTCTTTCTGAAAAACTGCTTTATCAAGACCTTTATCCTGTGATGATGAACTACAACCCAAATCATCTGCGATGCAATTTCTAAGGGTAGATTCAGAGAAAACAACATCATGGGCAAGCTGTTCTCTGCATCTAGACACAGGGCACATGTTCTCATCCCCTGTTATATATTCTGATACACACTGATAGCAGAATATATGGCCACACAAAGTAACAACAGGGTCTTCTGGTGGATCCTGAAAAAAGACAGAAGAGGGAAGATATAGGTAAAGAAAATCAGAACTAGCAGCTTAAGGACTAGAAGATGGTGAAAATATAGATTTTAATTCTAGACCTAGATAAGTATGCACATACCTCACATACACAGCAGATGGGAGATGATTCTAAGCGATTAAGCAGGCTAACTCGAGCCTCCCTAGGGAGTCTTTTCACAGCTTCTTCTGATTCTTTTCCAACAGAATCCGAGTTATATCCTTTAACAAGTTGGGGGTGGTCACAAGCTTGGCGTAATCGCAAAAGCATGAGAAGAATGTTTGCATAGTTTTGATTCAAAGTTCCTGCAGCAGCATATGCCTGCAGAGAAGAAATATCATTTTACCAACTTGATAGATATCCCTGCAAAACGTTTTCTTCAATGAAAACTCCTCTATAATCATGAACTAATATATATCACATCATGTAGCTAGTTGCTGCATAAGTATCTTATTTTCCAAAAACATGCAGATCACACCTATAAACCGCGTATACATGATAGGTTCGAATTGGAGCAGCACAGAAAGAGTACCTTGAACTGAGAACGTGAATCGGATTCAAGCTTCTTGTAGAAAGATCGTTCCTCCACCGAAAAGTCCACCTTGCTTAAATTAATTTTCTTTTGTGGTAGATTAATTATAGGCTGACCATCAAGTAATGTTCCTAGATCGTATATCGGAATATATTTAATACAAACTCTCAATAGCAACACAGCTACGTAAGCGGATAGTAGGAGTAAGATGAAAATTTCTAATATAAAAAAAAAGATCAAAGGGAAATGAACAAAAACCTGCATAACATTATTGTATGACACATATGAAAGAGATAAGCAGATATAATCAGAAAAATGTATGACATGATCAATCTAATCACTTAAAACATTTATGAGACAATCCAGGTACCTTTCGTACGGCGAAGCATTATAGCCCTTAGAACAGCTTGAAGCTTCTTGTAACCATGAAGGGAATTTTTCGAAATTGGAACCTTGATTGTGTGGTAGAATGACTTGTAAATGGCATAGGGATCATATTTTAGAAACCTGAAATAGCTATATAAATCATCTATTGTATTTTGTATTGGTGTTCCAGACAAACACCACCTCATTTTGGCTCGGAGACCGCAACATGCTCTTGCCACCTGGGTTCTGTGATTCTTAATTGTCTGAGCTTCATCTAGTACAATTCTGAGCCATCTAACTCTTGCTAGAGTACCAGGGTCAGGGTCAGCAGAAGAATCATCAGTGTTTTTTTTACCTCTTTTCTTACCCTTCTTAGTAGCACCTAATGCATTTTTGCGTTTCTTATTGGTGGAGAAGCCAGAGGCGAGACCATACTTTTCGACATTTTTTTCATCATTCTCATCGTCATCCACCATGGGTTGCTTTGGAACTTCATTTGAAACAATAGCGTAAGTTGTCATAACCACATCATATTTTGCTAGTTCAATAGGATTTTTGGTCCTATTACCACCGTGGTAGATTAAAACAGAAAGTCTGGCTTCATCAGTAACCTTCTCATCAAGTTCTCTTGCCCACTGCCGCACAACACTTGCTGGACAAACAATTAAAGTGCCAGCAGCTGGTCTCTTCCTGTTAAATTTTTGTGTTGAAGTACTCGCTTCTTCATCCTTGGCTTTCTTTATGGCTGAACTGCCATTCATGCTGCATCCACTTGAAGCATTAGACTCTTGCTTCTCAAATGCATTTCCTGACTCATCATCAGCATCCAGATCCAACGCTTCAGCCACTTGATTACTTAAATTCTCAGACTTTAATTTTGTCTCGTGCATTTGCTTTAGAATAAGAGCAATGGTCGATACAGTCTTACCAAGACCCTGCACAATAAACCAAATGGAATTTGAGGGAAACAGAAAATTTTACAGTTTAGCGGATAAAATTACAAATGAAAGTAACCTGATCATCAGCTAATATCCCTCCCGGACAGGGCGAACTTTTAGTTTCCTTCTGAAACATCCATGCCAATGCAATTTTCTGAGAAAGAACGATGTTGAGCACAAAGGATTTCCGGCATATACTGAAAGATGAACTAAACATAAATACCTGATGCTTCATAAGGGGGACTGAAAGAAGACCCGGAGGTAAATCGACCTCGGACTTGGGTTGATTCAGATCCTGCAGGAAATACCTACTTAATTATAATAATTTTAAGGAGGTACTAGTATCAGGGAAATTATGTGAAAAAACCAAAATAATACTGAAATCATAACCTTGACGAACAGTCTGATACAAGCAATGAATGCTAAAAAAGTGACGAGGTTGCTAGTACTTACCGTTCTCAAAAAAGAAGAAAAACCATGCTTACGGACACATAATCTTAAAACTGAGAGAGTTAGCATGTTTCTCTGTCTCAAACATTATTGAGAATTTAAGACATTTGAACCCAAAAAAACATATTATTCATCTCTGACATATAATTAGGCAGAACGGAACTAGCCTATTCAATTTATCCGTTGCTCCAATTCCCTACCTCTGGCCTATTAGTTTATAATGAAGTCCAATGAACAGAAAGCTGGTGAAAGAGAGAAGGGCATTGCAAAAGTAGAGCTAAGATGGGAATTGCACAAGCCAAAAATTGAAATGATGATAACTACCTGTAGTGCAGCCTGATAGATCAGCCTCTCGTTATTCTCAGAATTCCTATCTTCAGCTATGCCATTCCTATACAATGGATCACTTAAACCATTAAAATGTGAAGGAGAGACGGATGTTCCATGCACCACAGATGGAGGTAAGATCTGAGCACCGCCACTAATCACACGCCCCATGCCTATCTCATCAAGTACTCCACCATAACGATTGCCAATGCTACCCTTGCTGCCAGCTGACACAGCTTGACTAGTGTAATCCCCACGAAAGTGACTCGCATTCCCATTACTTGTACCAGTATCAGGTCTCAATGGAATAGGAGGTCGACTAACAGCTGGAGGATGTATCCTTTTAAGAGCTTGTTGAGATGAAAATTTCTCATAATCTCCAGCAGAAACATTCGGAATCCTAGAACTTGGGATGTTTCCATTACCCGCAAAACCATTGCGTGAAGTAGGATTGGAAAGTCCCACTTTAGTGATGGTATTTGCATTAGAAGAGTTCCCACTAGAAAAATGCGGTCTCAGCGTAGAGGAATCCCTTGTATGCGAGCCTGCTAACAAAGATTATCAATAATGTGCACAAAAGCTACCAAAACTTACCTCACAAGTCACAAGAAAACAAAAATCAATTAAGAGGTCAGAAAATGTAACCTTGAGCTGACCGTGGAGGAGGTGGAGGCCTGGTTCTAGTTTCTAGTATATCGACGTCACTATCTGAACTGATTTCAATTGCGGAATCCATCGCAAGGCCTCTTTTCAGTTTTCACTCTTTCCAGGAGAATCGAGTGGTCAAGCTTTTAATAAAAATAAACAATCCGTCATCTAAAAAAGATGAACAAACTTTGTGCCCAATAACACCAATAAACCGAAAATAAACAAACCATAAAAATGGTAGCTTTGAAACTGTGTAATTTTTGATGATTTTGGCATCAATTTCGTGTGGGACGGTCACGCAAAATCTTGGCGTGAAAAAAGAAACTCCAATTGAAGATTACTGAGAAACCCAGAAAAGCAATCCGAACAACAACATGCAATGGCGGGACAATTATAATCGAAACCTTAAGAACACGACGAAAGAAAACGGTAATCCGAATACAAAAATTAAAAATGGGATTGGGGCGCGAGGTGAATCCTGAAGCAAGGAGAAGGAAGCAGATTTCAGAAAACAGTGTAAAGCCAATTGTTCTTACTTCATAGGGTTTTCAATTGACCAAAGAATGAGACAGAACGACGACGTTTTAAACGAGGAAAAACCGGAAGATAGTAACAAACAGGAGAACTCGATTTGAACCTCCAAATT
Source organism: Pugionium dolabratum (assembly GCA_018901945.1). Taxonomy (NCBI): domain Eukaryota; kingdom Viridiplantae; phylum Streptophyta; class Magnoliopsida; order Brassicales; family Brassicaceae; genus Pugionium; species Pugionium dolabratum. The sequence goes on along the minus strand of JAEVFF010000124.1, from coordinate 214,887 downwards.
AATGTAACGACGTTGTTTTATTCGGTACACTTTTGTTATAAAATGACTTTATTTTTATTCGGCACACTTATGTTATAAATGACGTCGTTTTATCCGGCACACTTATGTTATAAATGACGTCGTTTTATTCGGCACACTTATGTTACAAAATAACGTCGTTTTATTCGGCACACTTATGTTACAAAATAACGTCGTTTTATTCGGCACACTTATGCTACAAAATGATGTCGTTTAATAGATTATCCTTATCTGCGTATGTAATGGGCTGAAAATCGTATAAAGGTCCAACAATTTCATACCCAATGTATAATTTTGTTTTCTCAAAACGATCATAATTTTGTTTTCTCAAAACGATCATAATTTTGTTAATACAAACAAAACAAATCTAGCGTAACCATAATTTATTTTTAAGATATAAAACTCAAACCAAATTGTAGCTAAACAGAATCATTCCAAACACAAAATGAATATGTACAAGTAACACAACATATACATATAAAATAAGAATTCAAGATTCTTCCCAAAGAAAATTGAACCCAAACTAACTCTACTGGGTATTTAATTGGCGTCTGGGTCTGGATCCGGATCCGGGTTTGGAACCAGGTCTGGATCCGGGTCCAGGTTTGGAACCAGGGGTTTGGAACCAGGTCTGGATCCAGGTCAGAATGATGCGCTCTAATTGGGTTCATCATTCGTATTAGTGAGAGTTATCTCTCTCACTCGTACTCTTACTCAGAGTCATGTATCGTTCGGATTTTCAATTTTTGGTTTAGAAGATTCCTTGCTCTGCAATTGGTCTTGCGTTTGGCTTGAGCAAGTTGGTCTAGCCACCTGCATTCCTCTGGCATTGAGGCTAACCAGAGCAATCCCTCAACCTCCCTATCCACCGCGATTCGGGCATCTAAAAACGTAACAGAGCACTTTTCTTTGGCGAATGCCGCGCACTTGTCCTTTGCGGCAACCATACATTCCTTAAATTCTCGTTCCTCGCATTTGTCTCTTTCCTTCATGTTCTTAGAGTTCTGCCACCACATCGGCTTGCACTTGTTGGACGCGGAGACGGCGCACCCAATTCTAGCACCTTCCTCGCATTGCTCCTTGATTAGGGTTTCACAACGCTTGAAAGCAACAGCCCACGAATCCAAGGATCGGAAGGCTAGAACGTATGGGCCTAATTCCAAACCACCAGCGGGAATTGGTACCCGGAGCAATGGTATCGGACGGTCGAATACAACGGTGGTCGATGACGCCGAATAATCTTCCATTTCTCTTCAGACTATGCGACAAGCTAATGAATAACAAACAAAAACCTATTCTCAATATATCGCCAACAAAGATAGATGAAAAGAAAACAAGAAACATTAGCTGCAGAGATGACACAAATCAATTTCAAGGATCCTGGAGAAACCAAGCTCCAAAAACTAGTGAATCTATGAAACTTAAAAGATTTCTATGAGAATGTTCAAATTAACACACTAAGAACAGACGTAAAGCAGAACAGATATGATTCGGTAGAAAAAAGGGTTTTGATTCTTAAACGGAGAACAGATGTAAGAAACGATGGTACATCTCCATTAAAAGAAAAACAATTACACAACATGAATCAATAATTAAGAACGATAAAGAAAGAGTAACAACAAAACTCAATGGTTCGTACTAACCTTTCAGGTACAATGAAACGTTAGAGCAACTGGAAGCTCAATGCCTTTCTCACTTAGGGTTTTCGCCCTTTCTTGGTGGGCCTTAAAAGGCCAATAAGCCTCGGCCCAAGAAAGCAAATCAATATACTTGTGTGAACATTGAATGTAACCCATATGCTTCGTGAAATGAAGAAAATTTAATTATTTGAAAAAAGAATTTTTTTGGTCATTGGGTTGGTATAGTTTGTGAAAATAAACCCGAAACAGGTGTCCTAATTTATTTAGAACGTTAGAGATGTCTTTAAATTCATATCGTTTACACAATTATGAAATGTAATTTTCGGTTTGGAGTTAAAGTCGAAGTGGATACCGTCAAAAACAGTTCTGTCTCATTGGAAAGTAAAATCAAACGACGCATACCAATTAGCTGATTTTAAAGTACTTCAAAACCAGAAGAAAATCCATCCAATATGAAAATTTAATTACCTATTAAGAATCATTTTCAAACTATCTTAATATCTTTAACCTCAGCCACACATTCAGAACCACGCAAACCAGAAAACTAGAGCTGCATTAGCTTCCTAAAATATGATATATCAAATATTCATCAAATCTGTTTGTGTTTACGCAAATACACAAAAGTCGGACTCACAAGGACATGGTTTTACTGGATGAAGAGAAAGAAGGACATGATTTTACTCATTTTATTTAATCTTAACAGTTTTTTTTTTGTAAAAATCGATTGTGAAACTCTAAGCTTTTATTCGCTCTTTCAAGTCCTAAGCAACCGCAAAAAAAGAACGTGTCTAGGAGAAAGCTAAGCTTAAAGAAAGACCAAAATAAAACGTGAACAATTTATGAAAACAAAACCAAAAACCATTTCAGATTTTACTTTCGTCCGAGTACTCACCAAGAAGCAGGAATCAGATTCAAAACTTTCATCATGAATGCAAACGTAAACGCATCTTCTTGAAGCTTCTCGAATCTGCAAGATTAGAAAAAAGCAGCATCAAAACATGGGTCAGTCAAATACCAAACCGGATTTCAATACTACCGTTACCTGAACTTAAGTCCAGTATAAATGCCAAAAATGTATGTAGACAAAGGGACTATAACTCTTACCTCCCAGATTTTGAGAAATGACCAGCGCCAAGCTCACATTTGAACAAAAGTAAGTTATTGTCAGTCTTCATTTCTCTCAGTTTCGCCACAAACTTGGCAGGTTCAGAGTACATTACTCTTGGATCTGTCGGAAAAACAGTTACAATAAGTCTGGAAACAAATCGTTTGACATGCTGTTTTAATAAGAAATTCAGAACAAATACAGATCTTAAAGGTCAGGAAATAACGTATTTAACTGAAATCAGAAGCTAATTTGATTAGAAATTGATTCCAGACAGAAGAAAGCTTACCATTTAACCCAGCAGTTACAAGAATATTTGGATAATTCTGCGCCTTAACCTGTTATATTGTTAAAAGATGCATTATAACAGAGTAACTTCCATGAAGGAAAAAAACAGAGTAACTTCTATATCATATATTGCAGATAATATATATATATATTTTTAAAAGTGATATACTCACATTGTCGACAGGGGAATATGACTTCATACAGAAGTAATATTCTTCCTTTCTAGGGTCACCCCACTCCTACAATGATAGATGCCAAAATAAGACATTTAACAAGCACTTTTTTTCCGGATGAGCAGCGCAAGATTAAACATTATTAAACCAAAACAAACGACAGCTTCTTGATTCCTAAGGAAATCTATCTATCTATCCTTATGTTTATTCCAATTCCATTTCTTGATAAATTCCCAATGTAAATCACTATAAACACATACACATACTGTACTTTATAAAGTAAGCAAAAATATGTAGCTCAATGTTTTAAGGCATTGAATAAACATCACAACCCACCTCCCATTCCGACGTCGTAAGCGGTATAGTTGGGTCCAGCATTGTTGTCAAAACATCTACAAAAGGAACTCCAGCGACAACCACTTTGAACAAGTCAGGCCTCATATTAAGAACAGCACCCATCAGCAATCCACCCGCACTTCTTCCTTCAACACACAGTTTTTCCTTCGAGCAGTACTTAAGTTTTATTAAACACTCAGCACAAGCAATAAAATCAGTGAATGTATTTTTCTTCTTCAACAGCTTTCCGTTCTCGTACCACTGTCTCCCCATTTCACCACCCCCACGAACATGAGCAATTACATAGATAAAACCACGATCTAACAGGGATAACCTTGATGACTTGAAATATGGATCCACAGAAATCTGTAAAGATAAGAGTAATTTATAGCTTAGCACAACATAAGTATAAGGATATGAGGACCATAAAAAAGCCTTCAGCTAAAAACACCTCATATGAACCATATCCATAAAGCAGCAACGGATCAGAACCATCGAGCTTTGCAAGATTTTTGTTATAAACAATAGACATTGGAATTTGAGTTCCGTCTGATGCAGTGACCCATTTCCTTTCCGTAACATAATTTGATGCATCAAAACCTCCCAATACCTGAAAGATATACAGCAGGTTATCATAGATTTTAAGCGATGACCCTGTCTAAAGATAGATAACTTATATAAGAAAACAAAAGCTGGAAAAGCAAATAACAGCCAAAAAAATACAGGGGTAATTTTGTTAAAAACTGATGTTTCATGTAAATATGACTCATATACCATTTAATGAATACGCATAGGAAATTGATCCAAAGTGAGAGAGTTGGAAAGCATAAGTAGTTTACTTACTGTGTCAATCTTCTTGATAACAGAAATGCCACTGTCCATGTCATAGTCATACACAGAAGGAGGCGTTTTCATCGAGCTGTAGCAGAACCTTAAAACACTGGACGAAAATTCAGACTCTGTTGAGTCAACTGAATAGACCGGGTCAACAAAGCTAACACTCTGACCACCTTGGAGACCTTTCAGTGGCTGTCCCTCGGCAGGAAGCTTATAAACTGTTATCTTCTGCAATCCCTGTTCTCGCTCAAATACTGCAAGATGATCTTGAAAAAGCTGAATTTCCTGAATCTTTACACTGTCCATATCAAACATATGGTATAATTATTAAACTATAGGATACAGGTGACCATGAAGTTATATGCATCATCAAGCTGAATTAGCAATTAAGAAGCAACCCAGTCATGCATGCTGTCTAAGCCATAAATGAAACTAAAAGTTAGTTGGAATTCCTCTGGATATTGGATAGGAACACTGACGACAGCAAGGAATCTAACAATAATGTTTACCTTTCTCTATGTGGAATCAGAACAGTTGTCTTAGATGTGTCATCAACTGAGCAGGCGACCAGTTCTGAGTTGTAGAATTCAGTGCTCCTTCTCTGGATGAAGAAATGATTCCCACGATGACTGACAGATGTATCAATACCCTCTATGCGAGGTGTCAGCAATCTGAGTCCATCCTGAGGTTTGGAGACATCAAGCGAGAAGACAAATCTTGTAGTTTTGCTTTCTGATGCAACAAATATATACTTATGGTTCTCAGAGGCGTGAAGATCAAGAGAAAACATATCATCCTTCTCATGGTAAAGGCATACATCACTGCATTGCTCTGTTCCCAACTTATGTAACCAAACCTGTCACAAAGAATATATGAAGCTGATAACATGAAGACCATAACGCCATCAAACTTAGTAAATTTTATATCATAATTTGATAGAAATGGTATATCCTAGAACCTGTCACAAAGAATATTTTAAAATGATAACATAAAACCTAAAAGCCATTGCGTCTGTGAGGTGTATAATGTAATAATTTGATAAAAAGGTATATCCTAAACTATTAAAAATACTTAATGTCCCACCACCAATACAATACAGTAAGATACCAAGGTGAGAAGAAATTGAACGTTCAAAGTAAACCTTGTCAGGTCGCAGGATTTCGTCCATAGTTATGTAGACCAAAGCATCATTACCAGCCCATTCAAGATTACAAGTTACTCCGTTTAGGGATTGCCCTACTGGTTTTAGGGCCTCAGAGTCAATGACATTAACTGTATATATTTCATCACCTTTTGTGTCCTCTGCATATGCCACTAATTTATGATCCGGACTGGTCTGAAGAGGGTTTAAAAGCATGAAACATCAAGTTAGAAAAAGAGCATTTGAAACGAAATTTTCTGATAGGATACCAAAAATCTATTCAGTTCCCAAACCTAGAAGGCACCAATTCTGTAGTAGTCATGCTCTTGGGCCTTGATATTCTCATCCAATATTACATGTTCAGGAGGAGCATCAGGACCAGTTGGCATAGTATCATAAACAGAAGGCTCAGCTTTGTTGTCAACTATAAAACGCCTACAGTGCTGAACATATTCCTTTCCTTGAAGATTTTTCTGATAATAATAGTAAGGACCCTTGCGTAAAGGTGCAGATATATCATCTTCTTTAATCCTCCCTCTTATTTCAGCAAACAAGTGATTCTCAAATTGCTTAGTCCCTGAAATTTTTTTTCCATCTAATTATTACATCCTGAATAATCAATGTCACTAGTACTTGAAATGTGAAAGTAAAACACCCTAATCCCTAAAAGACTCACCAGACATGATGAAATCAGTGTAGTCATTTTCTTCATGGAGATAAGAGAGCATGTCGGGATTGCAACGAGAATCGTCACGGAGCCAGTAGTAATTGTCAACCCTAACGTCACCAAACATCTCCATCACATGGTCCACTTTCTTCGCCACAGGAGGGGATCTCGATTCCGCCATGTCTCCCAGTGATGTCAACCGTAATGATTCAGAGGACGAGGAGGAAGAAGAAGAAAACCGTCGAATAAAACGGCGACGAGGAACGAGGGACGAGAGAGGAGCACGGAAGTGGAGAAGACGACCAGGAGGCGCGAGAACGTGAGAACAAAGTGAATCGAATCCACGCCTTGCTATCATTTACAGGTTAGTGTGCCGCAAGACTCGCGCCGGGTTGTTAATAATAGATGATCGGTTCAATCCGGTTCGCAATGGTTTTTAGATTTTCCAAACCGAGCTTTCTTCGAATCGGTTACAATAAATTCCAACTCATTTATCACTTTTTGCTTGATTATTATTCGAAAACAATGCACTGCTGTTTTATTATACATCGTTCGTGAATTATTTGAACTGCAGAATGTTGGCTTCCTGAAAATTTCCAGACTGAACCGTAGAAAACGAACAAAACAAGATAGAATGATAAATAAAATTTGGTCTTACATACAGATACAGAACAAAGAAGAGTCGAAATGAAGTTACGATCACTAAAATTGCCAACTATGACATTCACTTTTATAAGAAAAATTTTCAAAAAGAAAACAATGGAAAATGTAAACAACAAAAGAACATAAACAAATGATAATGACGGTAATAGTGCTAACTCCATCACAGAACAATAAGGAGACTAATAATAATCATCACAGGAAATAGGGAACACCTGTTCTTGGTCCTCTCATTTGATTGTTCTCTTCTGTCTCCGTGAAAAATTTCACTTCTCTTTCCTAATAACAAATGCATATTTACAACAAATCAACCATGAGTGAGAACTAAGTTCTAAACATTTCCCAGAAATAGATCTACATAAAAATAGAAAAAGCACGATCGATATAGGCAGATAGATTCTATAGCACCAACTAGGTGATTTCACATAGATATATCCAACTGGATTGTCGAATCCCATGGAAGATGACCCAATATAGTACAATTACTATAAAAAAAATATTCTGTCTCACAAGAGTTACTGTCTGCGTAAAAAATTTATTCATGCATAGGTAAAGAGATAAACATCAAAAGGAGCAATTTAATAGATCAAAAATGGTAGGTAAATAGAAACCTTTTTCTTTCTTAGAAGATAAGATAAGTGTATAAAAATAGGAATAAGTGAATAACATGAAACAAGAAACAAATGACTCACCATGCTGTCATTGAAACTCAATATGGAGGCCACATTCCCACAGCGGTAGCAATAATTAGGTGCAGACCACACCTTTCAATCAAAAATAAAAAGAAACATCACTAAGCAGATTATACTTCCAAACATCCAGAATGAATCATCATAACTCATAAGATGCGAGATACTTACAGTTACAAGGCCTTTATCTTGGAACATGTACTTGAGACCTTCTTGCACAAGCTGGTGTGCACGACATACTAAATCAAGATTGTTTATATGGTTAAACTACACAAGAAGAAAACCAAAGATCAAAGATGTGAAATTCATTTCTTTCTTATACAACTCATTCAAATTTCAATAACAAAAAACATACCTCAGAAGTAACCCTGGACCCAAAAAGCCAACCAGCTCCACGTGGACTGACAGCCCATGTTTCAATATCTTCAGGATCGCTCCACATAAGATCACAAAAGGGTCCTTCATGCGGGATTTCGCAATTTCGTTCAATCAGTCTTATCTAAAGACACAATAAGATCTAAAATGAGCGAATAAAGTTTAAGCAATTACGAATAGCACTTCCAGAGTGAAAACATAAATAACAATAAACAGCACATTTAACCTGGTCAATTGTCCGCACGTCAGGTGAAAGGCCACCATGAACACATAGAACCTACATCGATGATGCAATACTTTTTAATATAGTATACAGATAACTAACGTTCATATACATCTAAGAGAAAATATATGATAATAAAATGCCAAAGATGCGGAGGAAAATACTTACGGTGCCATCTATAATAGCTGAAAGTGTAAGATAGTCAAAAACATCCGTGCAATATCTCCATGCATTAGCATTACCATACTTCCTTTGGCATTCATCATAAAAACCATAAACCTAGCATACATAAAATTGAAATGATAATTTAAGGCAACAACTTTATTAAAAAGTGAACTCGCAGGGACACAAATTACAAACCAAGTGTGACGTGAAAGTTAAACGAAACCGCAAGCAGGAAGAAAGTAACAAAATATTTATCGTAGATGACTCAAATACTTATGTATCAACTTCCCAAGACTTGTGACCATTTAGAAATATTTTGATCATACAATATGCAGAATTTGGAATACACATTTAATTTGCAACCAGAGTTACACTCCTTGGCTTAATAATATTGAACATTTACCACTAATGCGTTAAAATACAACATAATTTCATTAGTCTTCTTCCTTGACAGTAAATGTTAAAAATTATGAGATATTATGTAGAAATAGAGATAAATCAAGAACTTCCAAGAAGAAAACCCGTGGATCCAAGAGATCATGTTATCAAATATAGCATGAACATCCATGTCTACATCTAACATGGTTTTCACTTGCGACATGTACACATTCAGACTTTCAAAACCACTTATAACAACTGAAAAAGGAAATCCAAATTACTTATACACTAGGCGGTGTGAAGAGCATAGCAGCAGTGAAACAGAATAATGCATACCTGAGTAAGCTGTCTGCTTTCATGATTTCCACGCAACAGTGTGATATTGGCTGGATATCTACACATTGGGGTATAAGAGAAAGACTGGGTTTTAGCTAAATTGAGCAAAGTGTTTTACAGTTTACAGAGCATTTTTAAGAAACTATGGTATACAGTGAAAAAGATGCATGAACAGTGGTATATGGAGGGACAATTACTTCTGACAAAACTTACCTTGCTTTAAGAAGCAAAAGAATAGTGAAAACTTCAAGACTGTTGTAACCTCTATCAACGAAATCTCCCTGAGAAATGCCGCAAAGCAAATCAAAAACTATGACTATGCGTACATATTGATGTGTCCTACGGGACGATGCTCAAAGACAAGGATCTATACCATAAATATGTAATTTGTCTCAGGAACATGACCTCCGGTCTGGAAAAGTTTCATTAGATCATGAAACTGGCCATGGATATCACCACAGACGGTGACTGGACTGTTGACAGGTTGTACATTTGACTCCTCAATGAGAATTTCTTTCACCTGTAAACAGTATAAACGTAACAGAACATCATGTGATTACCAATGCATCTGTAGCAAATCGTTGTCATGAAAATCAACCACTTGTGAAACGAAAAGAAGAATAACGCTATAACAGGTTTCTCCACTAAAATTTGTATAATATGCATACATCCCCAAATAAGAGTTTGCAAGCGCGTGCCCTTGTGTTATCCGTTAGTAAAATAAATTGGCTACAGAAGAACTATGAGAAAGAGAGAGAAACCCTAACATCCATAAAGCAAAATGACAAAGAAAAGAGTAAGATAGAGCCCAGATTCGAAGTTAAGTTCCACAACAATAAACAAGCACAATGAAGCTAAAGCTTCAATCGAGAAGGAAAAAAAACTGGTTTTGGAGATGCATGAATCCTTGCAGAAGGGAAGCAAAACAAAAGAAGAAGAAGAGTATGAAGAAGGCATACGTATTCGCAGAGAAGCTGAAGCTCGTCTTCAGATAGATGTTGGCCTTCTTTAACCTTCGATATCCATTGATCTAAATCCATGGCGCCTATTTACCCTCTCACTATGTAGTTAGAAATTCCTCCTCTTTCTTCGATTTAAATGGCGAATTTCCACGATCTTTCGTGGCGAATTGAAGCGACGATAGATCTAGCAGACCATTGCTCCCTCCTCCGCTTCGTTAGGGTTGCGTAAGAGGAAAGAGAGAGAGAGAGGTAGAAAGGGGACAGAACGAACCAAACCAATCTCAACCCAAACCCAATTTTAGTCTTCCCCATCTTCAAACTCGATTGAACGATATATATTATATTAAACATCTTTTTGCGTAACACATTAAACATCATTTCAATTTGATCTTAATTAAAAAGTCAATTTTCAAATTAAACATCAAAATTTTAAAGATTTTAGGAGTAAATATAAAAATCAATGTTTATTTTGGCGATTTACAAGTTTAAACGTTGTGTGTTTTACTCACTTACTTTTACTTTTGAGAAACAACACAATAGAAAAAAATATTATGGATTAATTTATGTATTTGATATCAAGATTATTTAAAACTCTAAGTTGTGTTGTTTCTTGAATTTAATATTGATATTAAAGATAAGCCATTTTGGATAAAAATAATTTTTTAAATAGTATTTTTTTAAGTTTTTGTTTTAAAAATAGTATCATTAGTTTAAATTTCTAATAATACCACAAATTTAAAATTGAAATACATCAAAATTTTATTTTAATGGGAAAAATTAAATTTTAAATTAGAAAAAAATGAATTCAAATATAATGTTTTAACTTTATGTATAATTTATTTAGAATAAATAAATATTTTTAAGTAATTAGTTGTGATTTTTTTTAATTTTGATTTTAAAGTGTTATATTTTGAACAAAAATTTTAAAAAATGTTATTTTATGGTATTATTGTTTGGGTAATGGTGTTGTATGTTGTTTTCTAATATTTTGAAATAAAAATGAATTTTAGAAAATTAATTGTAATCATTTCTTCAAATTATCTGTGTATAATGATGATTTGTTTCTTTCAATATAGTTTTCTGATTTTTAACTGCAAATGTATATCAACAAAACTATGATAAAAAAAATTCTATTTTTATTTTATTCGTAAAAAATCATTTAAATTGTGTTTCATTGTAAATCTGCAAGAAGAATATGAATTTCTTTTAAAAAGTATTTAAAGTTTCACAAATTACTTCAGTTTATGTGATATTTTTTTATATAAATACGGAAAGGATAATTCTAGTACACAAGATTTTCGAAGCTTTGACAAATAGATATTGCAAATACATGTTTAATATATTAAAAAAAATATTTACTGAGTTTGCAAATATTTGGATGTAAATGAGAAACATGACGAGATATGACTCCTTAGTCTCATGGAGCCTTCTCACTTGTCAGCAACAAAACCAAAACTTCGGATAATGTAAAAAAAACAAAGAGACGTGTGTATCAAGGAATGTAAGAAACACATTAATACCTGGTACTCTTCAACCTCCCCCACCACTTCATCTTCACTTTCTCCACTGAACCACCTGTTTCTTCATTCCCAAGTTTGCTTAGTATCAGTTTCGTTTCCCTTAGTCTCCCTCCATAATCTTTCTTCCATGTCTCAAACATCTGTTTCAGCCTTCGTAGCTCTCGGTCCGGATTTATGTTGGCTTCCACCTGACCAGATTTCACTTCCATCAAGAACTTTGTGTCATCTCCAAACACCTGAGCTCTTTGTCCGAATTCTTCTGCTAGCCGGCTTATCACGCTTAAACCTACACCTAGACTTCTTGTCCTGCCATGGGTCCTGAAATCACCACTTACTGAATCTAAATCCGTTGCATTGCTTGTATTCGCAGACGCATCAGAGTTTCTCGCTGAGTCCTCGACCTCTAGGCTTTTCTTTGCAATGGAAAGACTGGATTGCAAAGATCTCATTTGCTTTTGCCAAATTTCTTCCATGGATTTCATCTTTGTTTCGTACTCTGACCACCGGTTGTCGTACTGCTGGAGTCTTTGGCGGAGAATATCGTTCTCCTCTTCTTTCTCACGAAGAGCAGCTTCGCTTTTGAGAACCCTGCGCTGAAGTTCGGAAAGCACCGATGCTTTCACTAGCACCTCGTCTGATTCATTTCCCTGCATAAAGAATCGCTTAACGAGTCAAGCAATATTCATTTATAACCTTCAGTGAGATGCAAGAAAATAACGGACACTTTGTTAGGACCTTAGTGCCTCCAGATTTTAGCCATCCAATACCCCCTGCGCATCTTCTAACGAGCTCGCCACGAATTGCTACAAGAAAATAGGGGTTTCAGAAATTTTTGAAAACTTTTGATTTCAAATTCGTCATGGCATTTCAAGTTTTGTTTAAACAACCCTTTTTTACCTGACTGTAGTACAACAGATGCATCAACCATGACGCTATACTGTCTCCTACCAATCCTTCCCTTAACGTGGCTTTGTATAGCAGAAGAAGCCTTATGCCTTCGTCGTAACTCTGAGTATTCCTTTCTTACCTTTTCTCCACGAACAACTGAAACAAAAGGATGTATGAAGAAGCCATAGCTCAATTTAAGCTGAAGATATCTCTACTATAACGAGATGACAGATACAAATCAAGATATTGAAGGGAGACAATGGGCAATACATGATTGAAGACCACAAATTCGTCTTTTAAGCTCTTTTAGACGACAGCGTGCTTGGTGCCCTCTGAAATAGCTTTGGAGACGTAAAATGCCATGAAGAGTGCGATTCCTTGTATCTTCAAGGACCCCAATCTGTAATGGTGAAGCAAAAATGCAGTAAGATTCTATCATTTCTGGCAACTTCTATAGAACATCAGATGACTAGCTATAGCCATAGCACCTGGCCTGTTCTGAAAAACAATTTTGTGTAGCCGACTTGATACATCTCTGGCAAGATATTGAATTGATGGAGAATCGCAACTGATACACTTAGAGGATCTTTTGCTGCAATATTCTCCAGCAGAAGGAAACCATACCTAAAGTATGAAAATAAAAGAAAATTCATCCATTCAACAAGGTTGCAACTAAAGAAGAGAAGGCTAAATAAGAGAACTTGTAAAACTACGAAAGTACAGCTACTGGATACTGAATGAAGTTGTTACCTTCGTGAAAATTTCTGATGAGACATTCTCGTAGGAAATCCAGACCGGGAAATTCGAACCACCTCTAGAACCCCACAACATCTTAGCTGCTGTAAGACAAGCCCTTGTTCATACAACCTGGGGGACTGAACATTGTTTGGCTTTATGCAGCGAATGAAATGTGGGGTAGTGTTCCCTAGACGTTGCATCAACTGGAAAAGTTGACCCTGACCAAAATATCCAGGATAGATCATTCCTCAGATAATATAAAAAGAAGAGATGCTTCCTCCAAATGTAAGCAGAAGCATTTACGATAATACATGGATCTAAAGTGTTAATGTGATGAAAGCCATGACCACAACAAGTGCTACAACTTTTTAAGGTTTACAGTAGGAATAGAAGCAAGCTTATTTAAGGCAAAAGCACCATACCTTAAATTTAGTTGCTACACTCAGTCGCTGAGAATCAGCTCCACCTGCCTTGTATAAAGGACCAACAACAGGTTTTTCAGAATGAATGAGCATACTAGAAGCAAACGCTTGAGGAAGGTTGCAAGAGCAAGACGACAAAAGTTGAATAGAATCCAAATGCAGCAAATCCCGGTTCTTCTCAAGAAATCCAGTCGTTTCATATGTAACCTGAGTTAGAAAATCAGGTAAATTGGCATCACGAAGGAATCATATGACTAGATTCATGTTTCATTTTAGATTTCTAAACCTTTAAAATGAACCAACTGGGTTTCTAGAGCTATTACCTCTCCAGCATAATGCGCAACTGTGAAAGCCTTCCCTCGATCTCCTCTAAAACATGAATTCACATTTAGATGTTGTTTAAGCTTATTGGCAAGTGTAAAATCTGTGCCATTCGGAAATGTGGATTCCTCATCCAGAAGAGAGAGTAGACCTAATGGTTTCTGCACAGATGTTATATTACTTATAAACTTGAAAGAAAAATGTTATGGAATAGACAATAAATATGTTCCAACACAACATGTCTCAACAACTGCAGCTTGATGATTGGAAGTAACCGTCAAAATGCTAATATATCATACTGAGTACCAGGCATGCACATACTCATATGTAGCAGATGATGGTTGCTGAATTTAGAGGAGATTAGGTATCACAATACCTTTTCGAAGAGACTGAGACAATCTTGGTTATCCTCAAAATCAACCCTTGTCCAGTCAATCCCATCCTGGATATATTCCTGGAAGAGCCCAAAGTAATATTAAGCCCTCAGAACTTAAGCCAGTCAGAAAACTAAGACTTTTGATTTTTTTCATGTGAATGCTCGACCTAGATATACTACAAGAACCCATAGCAGAAAGAAGGTAACTCCACCTCCTGCTCCAGCTTGAATAGATGACGATTGAAGTGCTGTTGCAACCTCTCATTTGCATAATTTATGCAGAACTGCTCAAAACTATTCTTCTGCAACATGTGAACTAGTTATTAACATTGGTACAAAAATGTAAACCAGGAGATGCATACATGAAACCATCTTCCTGTAAAATACATGCCCCACTCTTCCTCATCATGCAATGTAGATACAACCACAAGTTGAGATTTTAGAAAGATAAGGTCAAAACTCTATGGAAGAAATATGCAAAATAGTTCCTAAGCATTCAAGTTTTCAGCAGATGGATTAACTTAGAGATAGTGCAGTGTAAGCTGACTGTAAACTGTCATGCTTCTAATGACAGTTACATCCTGATTTTCATCCCAGTTGATCCCAAAATATCATTCACCATGTGACTGAGTGTTCCTCCAAGTCCTCGCCAATATTTTTCAAAATTTGTCATGATTTAGTAAATGCAAGCTTCATCTTACTATCTAATGTGCAGTTAGCTGCTGTAAGTTCATGCATGAAAAAGAAAGAGACTAAAATAAGCATACATTGAATGATTCAAAACCGTAAATATCAAGAATGCTGATGGATCTGCTAGTTCTCCTCTTTCCCACTGCAAGAGACTTGTTTATCTGTTCAACCAGCCAGTCAAATAGGCAGGCATAGATTGACTTTGCTAGAGCATCTCTTGCCTCAATGGCCTGAAAGCAAATAAAAAAAATTTCAGCACAGAAAAATTAAAAAGTCGTTATATTCAGAAGGATACTCATGTACTGCACATCTTAATGCCAAATAAATAAGAAGCAGAGATCATGATTAAAGAGTGGGAAAACCAACTCAGAATACAATTACACACAAAAATAAATAAATTGAGCAACTCTTACTAAAAGGCCTACCTGTGTTAGTGTTAGCTTCTGTACAATATTGTCATTTCCAACTCTCATATTACGCTTCGATAGAGCTAGCTTAAGCTCATTGATGTTGCACCCAATCAGTTTAGCAACAGTTGACAAACCTGAAAAAACAAATACGGCAGTAAAGTTAGTTTGGCTGTGCACCCCGATGGATGAGCTGCCATAAATATTAAGCAGCAAACTTGAAGTATCTAAAATTCTAAAACCATCTCCAAGAGAATGAAACAAAAACTATAGAGGTGACACGATATATAGAAAAACAAAATAACTTAAAAAGAGCAAGTATCAGTACTTAAGGACGGAAGACCCTTACTTTCATCTGGTTCAGGTTCAACGTGATTTTCATTGTCAATAATGGTGAAAGAAACATTCCCCAGCCACAATACTGCTGCAAGCATTGCAAATACGCTTTCTTGATTTTCTTTACTAATGTGAACAATATCTAAAGCTTCCTGCAACAACAAAGAGTTTTTCAATCAAAAGGTCGAATTTAATGTCAGAAATATGCGAAGAAAGAAAGGAGACAGAATTTGACTGAACAGTGGAGTTTACTTTAACGGCGTGAAAATGTTCGGCGTCATTAGCTCCGTTAATCACGTAGCAATTGCTTTGTCTCAGATATTTATACTCTTTTGCGCTTGTCAAATTTAGCTTCTCTGATTTACCAACAAGTAGAATAAAACGTCAGATATGCAATATTGTTCCACCAGTTAGTCCGTAGCTATATCTATATTAATATCTCTATAGTTCTACTTCACAAAAATAACCTGGAAAGCCTATAAAATGAACTTCTAATTAACATTAATCATTTTGACTTGCAAGAGATGCAGTCGGAGGACTTTTGAAGAAAACTGTTATAAGCGCTTTTTGGGATTCACATTTCCAAATCATACCTCTAAGCATAGGTGACGCCCCAGCACAAAGTTGATAAAATATATGATATGACCTTTCTCCTTCAGCACATTGAACCACTCTAGACTATTAAAATGTGTCAGGATACAAAGAAAGCATGCCAAAGTTACCAAACCATATTTCACCATGAAATAATTTGTTGCAGGGAAATACTATAGAGGAACTTACCTTTTCTAGTAAAACTGCAAAATTTGAAGAAACAGTGAAAATCTAAGTCAGCATGTGAAAAGCAAACATAACAAACACTGTGAAGCAGCAACTACAAGGTTTATGCTTACATGTTTGAATTTTAGCACCAGAAATCTTTCCAGTTTCACTAAAATGAATCTCTATCAGCTTCCCCTGTCAAATTTAACATCAAATAAATATTATTAGACAAACAAAGCCCAAAACTTTCAAAGACACAGAGAAAAACAAAAAGAAATGGGGTTGCCAGCTTACAAAACGACTAGAATTGTCGTTTCTCAGTGTTTTTGCATTTCCAAATGCTTCCAAGATAGGATTAGTCTTTAGTATCTCATACTCGATCCCACTTCCACCTCCAAGAGCAGCCAGGTATTGCATTGCTATCTTTGCTGTCTCCGTTTTCCCTGCTCCACTCTCTCCACTGGATAAAAAGAAATCTTGTGATAAGAAAACATTTCAAAATGCACAAAGATTTACCCCACCAAGTCAGCACTATATAAATACCACAGAAGCATGGATGTGTGCACAACTCTTAATGTGAAGAATATTCCACGAGCAAATACAGTCACTCGGAAGCTTAACAAATGCGCTTACTTTTACTTACGTTATAACACTAACTTTAAAGGAGAAAATTTTACTGACCTAATAATGATAGATTGGTTAACTTCATCTGGAATAGAGACCGAAAAAGATTAGAATGAAAGCATAAAGTGCAACACGTTAAGCAATTAAAAAATTATGTCATGATCCCACCTCGTATCATTTCACGGATTGCTGTATCTGCAATAGCATAGACATGAGGGCTCTCATTTGATCTACTCTTATATGCTTCAATGTTGTGATTTCCGTACAAAGGAACCTCCTTGAAGGGATTCACAGCCACCAGAACAGGCCCTGCTTTTGTCTAGCGCCATAAAGGAAAATTCAGAAAAGCAAAACTATAAGACTGTAACATTTTCCTATAGAATTCAAGGAGACAATGTCAATATGAACAACAACAAAACTATACTAGCACAAATGGCTTACATATATCATGTCCTGGTTGTACCTATACTCAAGGTTGTACAACACTGCTGGTTCATTTAAGTAACTTAGCTGCATGAGATCATCTACTCCATCAAGAATATCAGGATTTGCAGGTACTAGAGTCTTTGATATGACTTTTAAAACCTGTAAAACCAAGTGTAGTAATAGATTCCGATCAAATACTTAAAATAGTAATCAACATCGACCTCGAGGGAATGAACAAATCACTTACTTTTCCCTCCAGCAGTTTAATTACAGACTCTTCTCCTGAAGTTGACAATATCTCCCCCAGCTCCCAGTTACCGTTTGGAAGTTGGACCCAAAATTGTAGTACCTGCAATTGATTTTTTCCTCAAATTTTAATCCCCTCTAACTAAGAAAAGGAAGTTTGTTCCAACTTTTTCGTAACTAGTCCAACCTGGCATGCAACAAACGACCATGCCAAATTCAACAATAAGAAAGTTGTCATATAGGAACCTTAAGGATACCTTTTTCCGAGCATATGCGCTTGTGTCGCTCCATCGATCGTTACTCTGAGGCAAGGGCAAAATAGGATCTCCATCACTAATTGAAGACCGCTCTCCATTTGAAATTCTTTGCACGCTATACGGTGAATCCTCAATAGCACTATTGACTACCCCAACAGAACTTTCAGTTCCATTAACACCATTCCGTAAGTGAGCATTTTGTGGAGTAATCGAACTGGTCACACGTACACTTGAGCCAGAAAAATTCTCAAGGGGATCTGAGAGTGGTGAGCCAATAAATATGTAGTCTGTCGGCATCGATTTGAGTGGCTGAACAAATGGTGTAACCTTCTGGGACATTTTCCTGTAAGGGAAAGAGAGATAACTGCTCAGTTCAAAAGAAATGAGACTATAAAGAAAACTATTTCTGCTATCTGGCAAGCATTTTGAATAAGATATAGACCAAACTTTGTTAACAGAACAATAGTGGGGATCGTATTTTAAGACGTGGAACAAAATGTGATGGCTCAATGGTCACTCACTATTTATAGAGATCCAAATGAGAAAGAAAAGATTCCAAAATTAGGCAATCTATGAAATCCCATGAAATGAAATGCGGTGAGTTTTTTTTCTAAATAAAGAACGACTTGGTGGAGTAAAAGCAATGCAAGCAAGATCCAAGGATGTATATTTACTAAAAGATCACACAAAAATAAATCTAAGGCTTGATCATACACAGCTTTCTTGGCTGAATTGTTTAGACTATAAAACAGTTGATCTGATCGAAAAACAAACCAATTTAGATAGAATCTTCAGGCATATCATGGTTTCCCTAAAAGGAAAAAAAACAAAGATTGACGTTTTCTTCAGCAGAAGATCATTTCTTGTATAACTAGACACGAACCCAAAACAGTAAACAATACACAATTTTCTCGATTTCTAAAGAAAAGAGAAAGAAGTAAATATTGGAATTGATTCGATCTAACTCATAAATTACCTTCAAAATTAGAAACCCAAAAGGAGAAAAAACCACCAATCAGCAACCACTTTAATCGAGAGACTTCAGATTCACATAAATTGATTTCGCCGACGAGATCGATCTCAAACATACACGCATAATTCAACACCTTCAGAATAAATTTTGCGTGATATAAAACGATCAGAAATGGAATGAATATTGAGAAAGAAAAAGTCGTGGAAGTAGAAAAGAAAACAGAAAGAATGTATACAGTAACAATGACGAGTGAGAAAATCCGAGGGAAAATCAGAAAATTGGAGAGAAAATCGGGAGAAGAGGAAGATGCAACTTTTTCTCTGCGTAGTAAAACTGTTTTCTTTCCTCTTCTTTTTTTCTTTCTTTCTTCGATATTATATTATTTTGGCAATTTGATTTTAATAAGTCATCCGACAATTTTGAATGTCTTTTTGGGCAGCAGTAGTGGAATTTTCAGCAGCTCACATGGATAAAAATTCCTCCCTTAATATATACTCTTTAAGTCTTAACGGATGATTTTTGTAATTCGAATTATGTGATCACATAGTTTAATGATGATATTTTCTCATTTAATGTTTTTTGAAATTTAAAATAGCAAAAGATCTTAAATACCAGTTAATAAAATTTATATACCAAAATTACAATTCCTAATTGTTTCTGAAAAATACAACTAAATTTTGTTCAAAAAATGCTCAAATAGTAATTATAATTTTTTAATAGCTGATAATATAAATATAGATTAATGTCTTAAAATAGTATTATTTTAATTTTTTTTTAAATTTAGAATTTTAAACTTAAAATTTCAAAAATACCACAAATAATTTTCTAAAAACACATATTTATCATAAATAAATTACAAATATATATATATAATATTATATTTGGATTGTTATTTTCCAATTTAGGGTTTAATTTTTCCTTATTAAAATTCTATTTTAAACTATTTTAATATTGAATTTGTACCACTTTGAAAAATTTAAACTAATGATGTTATATTTGGAAAAAAATTTTAAAAAGTGTTATTTTGTCAATTGCCCATAAATATATGTGTATATGTTTAGCATTTTGGGTTCAAAGTTAAGTTTTTACTGTTTGTGATTTATTTTTTATGATTTTGAAAGTTTAAACTTTAATTTTTATGGTATTTCAAAGAAAAATTGAATAATATCTTTAAATAGCACTTTTAAATTTTTGTTTTAAATTTAGTATAGTAAAACTAAAATTCAAAAAATAACATAAATTTTTATGTAAAATATATATTTATCTTAAATTAGGTACAAATTAAATTAAATCATTATGTTTGAGTTTAATTTCTAATTTAAAATTTTTGTACTAAAACTATTTTAAAATATTTTAATATTAAATTTTATAATATTATTAGAAAAATAAATTAATAATGTTAAATTTAGAATAAAATTTTGAAAATATGTTATTTCAAATAATTGTTCAGAAATTTAGATATTTATCATATTCAATTACGAATTTTCACAATAAATAATTATACAAGGAAGAAGTAAAATAAGTCTAAGCCTATGTCAATTAACAATAAATTAATTAGAATTGGTCCATGTTCCCATCACATCATCATTTTATGTAGTCAACCATATAAACATATATCAATATACATAACATAACATCAGAATATCTTAGCTTATATTCATTTCATTATCATTAAATAATAAAACTTTGGTCTTATTTTTCAATAATAATAATAATTGAGTAGTTAGCCGAACTAACAATTTTTATTTTTCTTTGTCAAAAACAGCATTATGATCATGATAAAGAGAGATGCGGAGCAAAACTTGTTTGATTTAGTATATATATTAGATTTATATCTACGTCATGCGTGGAAAAAAATATTTACAAATTATCTACTATTGTTTATTATTAAATAAAATTAAATATTTATATAATTTTAATTTTTATTTAAAATTATTTTTGATATTAGTTTTTGTATATATAAATTAAGAAAAAAAATAATTATTTTTTATAAATTTAATAATATTTTTTATTAGTTTAATAAAATATATTGATTTTGTAACCAAATTAATAACAATATCATATATTGTAACTATTTTAGTAAATTAAATATATTTATATATTTATTTGATATTCATATATTAATAACACGTCAGAATAATTTTTTTAAAATATTCATCAAATAATATATTAAATATAATAGATATAATAATAATAATAAAACCCCTAATGTATGTTTAATCCATATTTTGCAGTGAAGAACACATAAGTTTGTTTCCAGAGATGCTTTGTCAAGAATAATATAAAATGACGACGTTTTTTTTTGACATTTAGAAGAGATTTTTAAGTGAAACCTAACTAAATAGGAATAATACTATAATAATATTCTATAATAGTATTTTTTTTTATAACATTGTTTCAAATGTAACATTTTAAAATTAAAATTTATAAAATAATATAAATAATTATGCGAAAATAGTTATTTAATCTAAATAAATTATGCATAAATTTAAAATATTATATTTAAGTTTTTTTTAATTTAGGGTTTTATTTTTTCTATCAAAATAAAATTTAGTGTATTTTAGTTTTAAATTTATGTTATTATTGAAAATTTAAACTAATAATATTATTTTTGAAACACAAACTTAAAAATATGATATTTTAAATAATTGCCATAAAAATATGCAAAGTCAATTGAATAAAATAACACAATTTTAAATTTTTATTTCAAATGTATCACTAATTATTTAAATTTAAAAATAATAAAATTTAATATTAAAATAATTAAAAATTTGACATGCCTTACAAAACCTTGGAGCTTTGGGTTAGGAAGAAACAGAACCAAACAATAAAACAAATGTATGTGATGTAATATTGGTTAGGGGCTTCATCTAGCTCTTGTTTCGTTGAATTGGAAGTTTTAAATTTCATAGTTTTTAGTCGTAGTGTCACATATTCTTCCTATTGGCAGTTGTAAAAATGTGAATTTTGCGTTCCGTGGTGTCTGCAACCATTGTGGACCTGCCAGACCAGCTGGTGCATCTCGTGGCAGCTGGTGCACCTGCAAGAAAATACAGGATGATCGCAAATTAGTTGTAAAAATAGTAATCAATGTAATAGCAATATGATGGCAAAATAGTTACAACTAATATCCTAACCCCTAAATTTAATATAATTTTAGAAATTATAAATTATATAAAGCTAATTATAACATTATGAATTGTATAAAATTAAATTTAGTAAGTACACAACAACAATTAACATATTTATCAAATTTGTAAATCATTTTAATAAAACACTTTACATATATATTTAACCTTATACTATACATTATAAAAGTTATATGTTTCATAATTTTTGTACAACATATTTGTGGTTTATAATTGTATATTTGGATTTATACTGATTTGTACATATATAGTATTGAAATTACAAGTTTAAAATATGTAAAATACTTGAAAAACATGTAAAAATAACCAATTTGCAAACAAAGTCCAAATGTATTGGTAATGTGGTGGCAAATTAATTACAAATAATAACTTAAAGCCTAAATTTAATAAATTTTTAGAAATTATGAATTATATAAGATTACTTATAACATTATGAATTTTATAAAATTAAATTAATAAGTACACAACAATAATTAACAAATTTATCAAATTTGTAAATCATTTTACTAAAACACTTTACACATTTCTTTAACTTTATACTACACATTATAAACTTTATATGCTTCATAATTTTTATGCAACATATTTGTGGTTTATAATTGTATATTTGGATTTGTAAAAATTTGTAGACATATATTATTGAAATTAATAGTTTAAAATATGTAAAATACTTGGAAAAACATGTAAAAATACATATGTGTTACAAATTGGTCGTAAATTTGCGACCAATTTACGACTACCTAAAAACTTTCACAGCGTAGTCACAAATTGGTGGCTCTTTTGTGACCAATTTGTAAGTACGACTTATTTTCGTGACTAATTTTCAACCACATTACAAATGTAATGGTAATGTGGTAGCAAAATAGTTATAAATAATACCATAAAACATAAATTTAATAAATTTTTAGAAATTATGAATTATATATAGATAAATTTTTTTTTTTACAAAAATCTCTCTTCTCTCTCTTGAGAAACTGCCTGCGTTTTTTCCGGCGAATCTCTCGACGGCGGTTTTTCTTCAATCTTCATCGTCGATTGTGTTTTCTCTTCACTTGGAAGAGTGCTGTCCGTCGATTCTCGACGGTTTTTTCACAAAGTTTTCTATTTACACATTCAAAATCATGTTTTTCTCTTCTTCTTCAAAAAATTCTTAAAATTTCGCAAAATCTGAAACTCGCGATGTCGGATCATCTTTCAAAACAAATGCAAGAGATCACTCTTGGAATTACAGAACCGACTATCTCCCTTCCACCAGAACTCTGTATTCAAGCCGTGCATGAGACACGATTCTCACTCATCGCGTCTCCGGTTAATCCCAGGAAACAGAACCTCCGGTCCATATTGACAACCTTGCCTCGCCTGTGGAGCGTCGGCGAAGTGATTACTTCCCGAATACTCGATGGGAACAAAGTTCAGTTCCTTTTCCAGACTGAAGAGAGTCTGATTAACGTCCTCCGGCGCAGCCCTTGGAGTTTCAACGACTGGATGATATGCCTCCACAAATGGTCACCGGGAATTACAGATTCCGATTTGAAATTTATACCCTTTTGGGTGCAAATTCGAGGAATTCCGCTTCAATTTTTGACTTACCAGATGGTCATCTGTATCGGAGGGAATATCGGCACAATGCTAGAGACGGATTTTAACGCCGAAGGCGTGCACCGAGTCGAGTACGTACGGGTGCGAATTCTCCTTAACATCGATTCACCGCTTAATTTTCAGAGGATTTTCAAATTCGGGGACGAAGAGGTCGTTCTTAAATTCCGATATGAAAAACTCCGGGGATTCTGCACAATCTGTGGCGTAATTACCCATGACAAAACCGAGTGTTCTTCCGGTGTTCTTCCTCCACCGCCGGTTGCATCGGATGACTCAGATGGGGATAATGATTCGCCTCCTCATGGACCTCCACTTCCCGGTAATGACGGCGACGCTCTGCCACCAACTTCCGACGTCTTCTCCGGTGACAGCAAATTACCGGATGCAAAACGCCGAAAAGCCAACCCGAGCCCTAAACCAGGTAAATTTACGGACCTTGTACCGGGTAATAGATTTAATCAATCGGTTAAACCGGGTTGGAATTTATACTGGTTTAGGTCTGCCCACTGGTTTAGGTGTTGGTCTTGGTTTAATACCATGCGGTTAGGAATTGATTTCGGTTATTGGGAAATTGATTTTGGTGGTTGGTTTTTGGTGATTCTATGGTTAAAATTAAAATTAATGGTTAAGGGATTTAATAATCTACTTCACAAAATTTATTGGAGTGATCGATTTGGCTGGTTGGGATTCCTATGCTGGGGAAGATCTTTATCAGATTGGTTCTGTGGTAGTAAAAAGTTTGGAAATTTAATCAATATCAGTTTATTGGGATCGGAGTGCAATACAGTTGTTGAAAAGTTAATTGAATTTATTTCTACAAAAGGTGAGGGTTCGGTGGGCCATACTCCACCGGGATGCGGATGAATATAGGCTTTTGGAACTGTCGGGGTCTGGGAGGGTCTCTGACAGTTCGACGCCTAAAGGGAATAAAGACAGTTTATTCCCCGGACATACTCTTCCTTGTAGAAACAAAAAATTCTAATGATGTAATTCATGATGTTGCTGCTACTCTAGATTATGCATGTGTTTTCTGTATCCCTCCAAAAGGAAAAGGAGGTGGTTTAGCTTTATTATGGAAACAATCGGTAGATTTGGTTATTTTAACTGCTGATGAACGACTTATCGACTGTAAGATTAATGATATTGGATTTGATTTCTTTCTGTCTTGTATTTATGGTCATCCTATTCGTAAATACAGACATAATCTTTGGGAAAGATTACAAAGAATCAATCTAATAAGGAATTATCCGTGGTTGTTATGTGGCGATTTTAATGAAATATTAGATAGCACTGAGAAGAAAGGGGGAATCTTCAGAACCCCAGTCAGTTTAACTAATTTCAGACAAATGATTTCTTCATGTAAATTGTTTGATCTTAAGTTTCATGGTGATAATATGACATGGGTTGGTAGAAGACATACACATACGGTCAATTGCTGGTTAGATAGGGCAATGGGAAATGACGAATGGAAAGCCATGTTCCCAGGATCCTCTATTCAATATTTAGAACTGATAGAATCAGATCACCGTCCAGGGATAATTAGAATCCGTCGTTGTTCGGAATCTGGTAATTAAACGACCTTTTAAATATGATCCACGATGGATGAAACAAGGTGGATTCAGCAATATAGTAAGGTCCTCGTGGAATCAGCTACCACAAACCCATAACCAGTCCTTATTTTGGAGATTGAAAGTATGCCGTCAGCAAATGGCTCAATGGAAAAGAAGATCATATGTTAACTCCAAGCAAAGAATAACAGAAATATCGTCTACAATCGACTCTGCCCATAATGACCTACCAGTGGATTTCAAAAAAATCGTTTCTCTGAGGAAAGAACTAGAAGAGGCATATATTGATGAAGAAAATTATTGGAAACTTAAAAGCCGTAATCAGTGGCTTTCGGAAGGAGACAAAAATACCAAATTCTTTCATGCAGTAACCAAGAATCGTAGATCTACGAACAATATCGTTTCCATCAAAGATGACTCGGGTGCTGATGTATTTGGGAATGAAGGAATAGCCCATGTAGCCCAAAAATATTATATGGCCCTCTTCGAATCGTCAAATCCTGGAAATATGGATCAGGCGCTCAGTAATATGCCATCAGTTGTCACAGAAAATATGAATCTACAATTGACAAGGCCAGTTACCAAAGATGAAGTCTATGCAGCAGTTTTTTCAATTGGAGCTAATAAAGCTCCAGGTTCTGATGGATTATCGGCAGCCTTTTATCAGCAAAATTGGGAGACAGTTGGGGATGCAGTTCATGAGGAGGTGAAAATGTTCTTTGACACAGGATACTTGAATCCTGAATTCAATCATACTAACTTATGTTTGATCCCCAAGTTGAAATGTCCGGCAACTATAGCAGATTTCAGACCAATATCACTTTGTACGGTTTTTTACAAAGTGATTTCAAAAATTTTGGTTTTTCGGCTAAAAAAGATATTGGATCAGATCATATCAGAAAATCAGGCAGCTTTCATTCCAGCCAGATTAATTACAGACAATATTCTTCTTGCCCATGAAGCTTTACATTCTCTCAGAGTACACAACATCTGCTCTACCTCCTATATGGCTGTTAAAACTGATGTTAGTAAAGCCTATGACCGAGTGGAATGGAACTTTCTCAGGAATGTTCTTATCAAAAAAGGTTTTTCTGTTCAGTGGATTCAGTGGATAATGACATGCGTGACTTCAGTATCTTTTTCGGTTATGGTTAATGGGTGTGCCTATGATAAATTCACACCAAAGCGAGGTTTGAGACAAGGGGACCCACTCTCACCATACCTGTTTATTATTTGTGCGGATGTCTTAAGCACAATGCTCAATAATGCGGAAGAAAGGGGAGTAATACAACCGCTTCGCCTAAATCGTGGAGGACCCACAATCTCTCATTTATTTTTTGCGGATGACTCCTTATTCTTCACTAAAACGGATCGCAGTAATGTCTTGCAACTTCAATCAATTTTCCAAGAATATAGTCGATTATCGGGACAAAGTATCAATATGGAAAAATCATCAATTATATTTGGTCAGAAGGTTTTCCAACATACAAGAGACTTTATTCACTCTACGTTGAGTATCAGTAATGTTGGTGGAGGTGGTAAATATTTAGGCTTACCTGAACAGTTCACCCGAAATACAAGACAACGATTGCAATTTGTGGTTGATAAGGTTCAGTCTAAGATCACTGGGTGGCACAACAGATTCCTTTCTACCGCTGGTAAGGAAATATTGATTAAAGCTGTGGCATTTGCCCTGCCAGTCTACTCGATGAATGTTTTCAAACTACCAATCACAGTTTGCCAAAAAATTAATCAGTTATTGAATAGATTTTGGTGGGGGAATGGTTCTAATCAGAGGAAAACTGCATGGGTTTCTTGGAGGAAACTAGCAAATCCGAAAAGTCTCGGTGGTTTGGGGTTCAGGAATATACAGAAATTTAATCAAGCCTTATTGGCTAACTTATGTTGGAAATTATTGAATCGTCCACAGTGTTTCCTTTCAAAGGTGTTACGCAGCAAATATTTTAAAGTTGGAGATTTAATGTCTGCAAAATCAGGTTCTCGACCATCTTTAGGATGGAAATCAATTTTATATGGGCGTCATTTACTTCAAAAAGGGATGGTTCGGAGTATTGGTACGGGTATGTCAATTTCAATTGGAGACTCCAACTGGTTACCAGTCAATCCGTCAAGACCACCACGACTACTCCCCTATACTAATCCTATATTAAAGGTTAGTTCTCTGATTGATATGGAAAATCACCAATGGAAAACAGAAGCCATAACAGATTTGATTGAGAAGGATGATCACCATTTAATCTACAAGTTATTTATTCCACCCAATCCATCTCCTGACAGTTGGTATTGGAAATATACTCCCAATGGTATATATACTGTTAAATCGGGGTATAGACTAGCAGTCGAAAAAGATATGCAGGAAGAGGAGTCAGGAAAACCATATCTTGCGAATCATCCGGATTTAGCAACGAATATTTGGCGATTAAAGATACCTCCAAAAATCATACATTTCATCTGGAAATTATTATCACAGGCTTTGCCTCTCAAATCACAGTTACTGAGACGACATATAATCAAGGATAATATTTGCCCACGATGTGGAGATTCAGAAGAAAACGAGACCCATACTTTTTTTACATGTATTTATGCCCAGATGGTATGGAGGAGAATAGGCATTTCTACGACAATCATTTCCGGTCAGGACTCGACCATACATGACGACATCAGATATTTAATGGCTAGCTACCATCAATTGGGCTATGTCTCCTTATATAAATTTTTACCCTTTTTCACCCTATGGCGATTATGGAAGGCGAGAAATATACTCCTGTTTACAAATGAGGATACATCTATCGATTTGATCATTGATAAATGCTATAATGATGCTCGGGAATGGATGGAACATCGATGTCACGAAGAATCAAAACGGGAATTACTACATTATCAAGATAAGGAATCCAGATGGACTCCACCGTCAGATACATGGGTTAAATGCAACTACGATGCCACACACAAAGAAGGATCTCTAAATTCAGGCCTAGGATGGATAATACGAGATACGCATGGAGCTTTTGTTTTTGCAGGTATGGGAAAATTCCAAGGCCGGCATACTGTAATTGAATCTGAAGCATCGGCGTTAATTTGGGCATTACAAGCAACTTGGTTCATGGGATTCCGTAAAGTTATATTTGAAGGTGATAATCTTATTCTTAACAACATCATCAACAACAAACAGGATAATCCCCTACTTCGACAATATATCATTACTATACAACATTGGATGGCTCAGTTCGATCACATCATCTTTCAACATCAACCTCGTATATGCAATCAAGTGGCGGATCTTTTGGCAAAGACATCTCTTAATTCTCCACATCATTGGACTTTATTTAATGTATGTCATGACTTCATCAAACATTTTGTAAACAGTGACCGTTCATAATAAATTAAATCGTTGGCAAAAAAAAAAAAGAAATTATGAATTATATAAGAATAATTATAACATTATGAATTCTATAAAATTAAATTATTAAGTACAAAACAAGAATTAACAAATTTATCAAATTTATAAATCATTTTACTAAAGAGTAATACCCTAAAATAGCACATTTTAAAGTTTTTCTTCCAAATCTAGCATCATAAAATTAAATACCCAAAAATAGCACAAATACTTATGTGAAAATACTTATTTATTCTAAATAAATTATACATAAACTTAAATTATTGTATTTGGATTCATTATTTCCAATTTAGGGTTAATTTTTTTCTATTAAAATATAGTTTTAATGCATTTTAATCTTAAATTTGTGCTATTATTGGAAATTTAAACTAATGATGTTATTTTTGGAAAAAAAACTTAGAAATGTGCTATTTTAGACATTTGCCCTTTACTAAAACAATTTACACATTTATTTAACCTTATATTACACATTATAAACTTTATATGTTTCATAATTTTTGTGCAACAAATTTGTGGTTTATAATTTTATATTTGGATTTATAATGATTTGTACATATATAGTATTAAAATTAAAAGTTTAAGATGTGTAAAATATTTGAAAAACATGTAAAAATACATATGGGTTCACAAATTGGTCATAAATTTGCGATCAATTTGCGACCATCTAATAAATTTCAAAGCGTAGTCACAAATTGGTGGTTTTTTGTAAATATGACTTATTTTTTTGACCAATTTGCAACAAGATTCCAAATATATTGGCAAATGTGCTGGCAAATTAGTAACAAATAATAACTTAAACCATAGATTTAATAAAGTTTTAGAAATTATAAATTATATAAGACTAATTATAACATTATGAATTCTATAAAATTAAATTAGTAATTACACAACAAGAATTAACAAATTTATCAAATTTGTAAATCATTTTACTAAAACACTTTACACATTTCTTTAACTTTATACTATACATTATAAACTTTATATGTTTCATAATTTTTGTGCAACATATTTATGGTTTACAATTTGATATTTGGATTTATAATGATTTGTACATATATAGTTTAAAATGTCTAAAATACTTGAAAACATGTAAAAATACATATGTGGTCACAAATTGGTCGCAATGCGACCACCTAAGAAATTTCACAGCATAGTTACAAATTGGTGACTCTTTTGTGACCAATTTGTGAGTACAACTTATTTTTGTGACTAATTTGCAAACAAACTCCAATTGTAATGGCAACGTGATAGTAAAATAGTCACAAATAATATCGCAAACCCTAAATAATAAATTTTTAAAAATTATGAATTATATGAGACTAATTATAATATTGGAAATTGTATAAAATTGAATTAGTAAATACAAAACAACAATTAACAAATTTATCGAATTTGTAAATCATTTTAATAAAACACTTTACACATTTCTTTGACCTCATACTACACATTATAAATCATATATGTTTCATAAATTTTGTATGACATATTTGTGGTTTTAATTGTATATTTGAATTTATAATGATTTATACATAAATAGTATTGAAATTAGAAGTTTGAAATATATAAAATACATGAAAATCATTTTAAAATACACTTGTGGTCGCATAAGTCGCATATTTTGCGACTAAAATGCGATCACTATAAGAAAGAAGCATACGTAGTCGCTATTTGGTATCAAAAATTTGATTGAGTAGCGACGACTTGGCTTAATCGCAAACTAGTCACATATTGGTCGCAATTTGATCGCAAATTGTGACCAATTTGTAACTATGAGTTTTAGTTCCAAAAGTGCGACCAATTTGTAATTACAAGTCTGTAGTCGCAAATTGGTCGCAAAATAATTCTAAATGAATCGTTAAATTTGCGACCACATCTGTGGTCGCAAATTAGAGTGGCAAAATGACTGATTTTTTGTAGTGGGAGGTGCTGATGGTGGGCCACCGGGCAAGCCGCCTGGTGGTTCTACTGGTCTTTTTGGTCCAAATGATTGGTCGTGTCCGATGTAAGCATGTCCGATGTAAGCATTAGTAGGTCTACTATCCTTCTTACTTCTGTGGAAGGTAACATCAGGCTCGAGATGATACTTGGTTTAGTCTCGTAGGATAATGAGTGCTTGATGGTTGACTCAAGCACATTGCAATAGATAATTGATAATTAGTGAACGTGTAGATGGCATGTAGTGTTTTTGAATATAAAAATAACTTCAATTATATTGTTGGATGTATGGGACAGAATAGACAATAGTCATGCACTGTGGTTTATGAGTTCATTCCATTTGTAACTTTTTCTTGTGTTTACAGGAGATGCTCAATAGAAGTGCATTTATACATTTTCTGAAGACAAGTTGATTGAATACATATTTTGATTTTTTGATAATGTCAGCTGACTCTTCTCAGTTGTAGAAGTAATGGCCCACTCTGTTGTGCGACTTAAACTGGCCATAAGAATGTCTGCAGGCACCATAGGTTTATACTAAATGGAAGTTTGTGTTTTGTGATTTCTGCTACCTTAACTAAAAGGCTGCTCAGTATGATTGCATATTAGTTTAATAGTTTAAATGCACGAGGCTTGTTTGTGTTGTGTGCATATATGATGTGCGTGGTCTTCTCCATTTTGAACGAAATGCTCTCTTTTGCACAGTGTACAGCATGAAAAACATTAGTTGTATCAACATTTTCCTTGAGAAATAATGTGCCAGACTTGTAACTTTCTTTTCTTGTACACAAAAGTTGCATACAGAAACCTGATTAAAATGTCTCAGCTTACTAGTCCATCAATTCTCTGGAATTGCAGTGCTTATCCATTAGTTTTATAAGTAAGTCATATTTCTTTTTCTGAATAGGGGAGGTCGTGGTGGTGGTTACAAGGAATTGGATGAACAAGAATTAGAGGAAACAAAGAGAAGGAGGCGTGAGGCTGAAGAAGTAAAATTGACGTCACGAGTTCTTTGTTTATCTTTGTTGCAATTCAGTTTGTTTGGTACATACCATTTAATTTATATGTCAAATATTTCAGGATGATGGTGAAATGTATGATGAGTTTGGCAATCTGAAGAAGAAGTACCGTATTAAAACACACCAAGCTGAGAGCAGACCTGCTGTTGCAGCTGGTCGTGCTGGATGGGAAGTCGAGGAATTAGGTAAATTCTGTCAACTTTTAAGTCATATAACTATTTCCATGCAATCATCAAGAAGGTTGACCATAAGAACAGAAATTTGTTTGGCTTGATATATACCTACGAGCTCTGTAGCCTGAATAGAATAGTCCTTAAAGAAAGTTTTCGCTGTTCAATCTAAACACTCGGAGTGAAACTTTAAACATATATGCAGGGATTTGTAAAAGTCGTGATCCAATGTGTTTGTTTGGTGTTGATAATTTATTATCAATGTGGCAGGTGCTGATAGAGATGGAAGAGAGAGAAGCAGAGACAGGCAAAGAGATCGTGGCGACAGGAATAGAAATCATCATTATGATAAGGATAGACGCAGAAACAGAAGCCGATAAAGGGAAAGAGGCAAGGAGCGTGAGTATGACTATGGCCATGACCATGATCGGGACAGAGACAGAGACTACTATGGTCGTGGAAGCAGGTACCTGATAGAAACAGAGCCTTTATTGATTGAAAGAACATGATTACAAGAATCGGTTATACTCAATCTCACGATTGAGCTATAACATCTTCCCCCACAGAAACAATCTTCTGTGTCACAAGTTTTCCCAGAAAATTAATCTACCTCCCAAACCCCCCAAAGAATCCCGTTATATACTCGAGATCCTCTGATTTACAACTACTAACAAACTATTAACAACCACTACCATTCTTAACCAATCGATTTGTCATGTCATTCTTCATTAATCCAACTCAGCATTCTCTTCTTCAACTTCCATATCTTCTTCCTTTCGAGCTTCTTCAGCTTTCCTTCTCCGGTAATACACCCTCAACGGCCTATCAATACCCCCTTGGCAGAGATTGAGCTTGTCCTCAAGCGGAAAAGAAGAAAACTGAACCTTAAGATCACGAACTCGCAACCAAGTGTCCTCGTGAGCCGGTAGTCCTCGCCAGCGAACCAAGGCTTGCAAGTGACCCTCTTCATCGTATCGTGTATCCATGATCTCTTCCGGAATTACAGTAAATTCGTCATTATTATTAAAAGAGTTGGGTAAAGGATTAACAACAAGACCTTGACCACAAGCTGGCTTGAGCTGTGATATGTGAAAGACGGGATGAATTCGGGAATCAGCAGGTAGTTTCAAACGATAAGCAACCTGGCCAATTTTCTCCAAAACTTCGAATGGACCGTAATAGCGAGCTGCCAATTTTTGACATAAACGCCTACTCACTGAATGCTGACGATAAGGACGGAGTTTCAAGAACACCATCGCACCAACATCAAAGTGCAAGTCACGGCGATGTTTGTCAGCAGTCTGCTTCATGAACTACTGAGCTCGCAGTAATTGAGCTTTCAGCTGATCCAAAATGGCATCCCTTTCCAACAACATTTCTTCCAACTCAAAATTAGAGGTTGATCCTTTTTCAAACTGCAAAAATTGTGGAGGATCACGCCCATATACCACCTTAAACGGAGTGCACTTAAGAGATGTATGAAAACTCGTATTGTACCATAATTCTGCCCAGCATAAGAAGCGAGACCACGTTTTGGGATGTGAAGAAACAAAACATCTCAAATAAGTCTCCAAACATCTGTTTAAAACCTCAGTCTGACCATCCGTTTCAGGATGAAATGCAGTACTGAACTTGAGCTTGGTTCCTGACAGGGGAAAACATTCACGCCAAAACCCACTCAAAAATATTTTGTCTCTATCCGTGATAATCGATTTAGGAAACCCATGGAGCTTAACAACGCCATTCACAAATCGCTGAGCCACATCTATTGCCGTAAAAGGGTGTTTTAATGACAAAAAATGAGCGTATTTACTCAAACGATCAACCACAACAAGGATGACGTTAACTCCTTGAGACATTGGCAATCCCTCGATAAAATCCATGGAAAGCTCTTCCCAAATCTATGATGGAATAGGAATTGGCTGTAAAAGGCCAGCAGGAGATAATGTTGAGTATTTATGTGTTTGGCAAACAGAACATGCCATCACATATTCCTACACTCTCTGTCGCATTCGATCCCAATAAAAAACTTGTTTAATGCGCTTTAAGGTCTTCAAAATTCCACCGTGTCCACCAAGAGGGCTGTCGTGATATTCAAACAGAATGAGGGGAATAAAATTTGATTGTGAAGGAATTACCAAACTGTTTTATAGAATAAACGCCCTTGCAGCACCTGAAAACCAAGTTTACCCGCCGTTCCATCACATGCTTTTTGTAGTAGAGCATGAATTCCCTCATCCTGGTCAATCTCACTATAAAGATCATACAACTGCAAACTGGAAGGTATGGTGAGCGACAACATTCGATGCATCATACCCAAAGAAACCGGCTGAACAATCCGAGAAAGTCCATCAGCTGCCGTGTTCTCCACTCCCGGTTTGTATTCGATGACAAATTCATATCCCAACAACTTAATCAACCAGCATTGGTATTCTAAAGTAACTTCTTTCTGTTCCAGCAAATATTTCAGGCTCTTCTGATCAGTTCGTACGATGAATGTTCGACCCAAAAGATAATGCTTCCACTTTAAAATGGCAAGCACGATGGCCATGAGTTCGCGCTCATAGATAGGCTTTAATTGCTCCTTACTTGTCAAACCATGGCTGAAATAGGAGATTGGATTGTGGGACTGCATCAGGACAGCACCCAACCCAAACCCGGAAGCATCTGATTCCACGACAAACGGCTGAGCAAAGTCTGGTAATGCTAGAACAGGAGCTGAGATCATCGCATTCTTGAGATTCGTAAACGCTTCCTGAGCTGCATTTGTCCACGTAAATTGCTCCAGCCGAAGCAATTCCATCAAAGGTTTGGCTAAAGACCCATAGGCTTTGACAAACCGACGATAATACCCTGTAAGTCCCAAAAATCCGCGAAGTTCCTTAACGTTTTTTGGAACTGGCCAGTCTTTGACTGCAGCTGTTTTAGTAGGATCAGTAGAGACGCCTTGTTGAGTGATAACATGGCCTAAGTATTCCACTTGAGTCTGACCAAAAGTACACTTCTTTAAATTGGCGAACAATGTGTGTTTCCTAAACAGCTACAAGACTTGCTGCAAATGGTAGACATGATCTGTGACATTAGAACTGTAGATGAGAATGTCATCGAAAAACACCAACACAAAACGTCACAGAAATGGTTTAAAAATCTCATTCATAAGGGCTTGAAACGTGGCCAGAGCATTCGTCAACCCGAAGGGCATGACAAGAAACTCATAGTGACCCCCATGAGTGCGAAAAGCTGTCTTTTCTACATCCTCGTCTATCATACGAATTTGATGGTAGCCTGAACGCAAATCCAGTTTGGAGAACAACTTTGCTCCATACAATTCATCGAGCAATTGATCAATCATTAGAATAGGAAACTTATCCGGAATGGTAGCTCTGTTTAGTGCTCGATAATCCACACAGAAATGCCATGAATTATCCTTCTTTTTTACCAATAAAACCGGACTAGAATATGGACTCCGGCTTGGTCGAATAATGCCCGCGAGTAACATTTCTTT
The DNA here is from genome assembly GCA_018901945.1 of Pugionium dolabratum. Taxonomy (NCBI): domain Eukaryota; kingdom Viridiplantae; phylum Streptophyta; class Magnoliopsida; order Brassicales; family Brassicaceae; genus Pugionium; species Pugionium dolabratum. Next base: position 179,548 of record JAEVFF010000124.1, on the reverse strand, counting down.
TACCAACTTCTCCATGGCTTCCATGTGAGCATGAGGGTATCTATATGGTCTCACACTTATCGGACCCAAGCCAGCCTTCAATGTAATTGAGTGTTCTCTTCCGCGGATAGGAGGTAAACCGGTTGGCGTCTAAAATACATCCTGAAAATCTCCAATCACGTCTGCAATTTGTGGAGCCAACCGGAATGGTTGTGTATCGAAGAGCTGAACATTAGAGAACCCAATATCCACTTCTCCACCCGGCCATAATACTCCTTGTTGCAACGATTTCAGAGACAGTTTAGATTGGTGTAATGTTGGGTCACCTATTAGCTTAACTTCTCTGCCTGCAAGCTGAAAACATAACTCATGATTTGCCCAGTCCATGCTACATTTACCCAATGTTCTTAGCCATTGGATGCCTAAGATCACATCGGCACTCCCCAATCCAACACGATGAAGTCTACTGTGAAATTCAAATTCTGTAATTCCAATTGAACATTTCTACACAATCCAGATCCTTTCACAGCAACTCCAGTCCCCAACATAACATCTAAATTTGTAGCTATTTCTGGTTTTAATCGAGTTGTCTTCAAGGCCTGAGGTGAGATAAAGTTGTGTGTCGCTCCGCTGTCTAGCATCACAACTACCTGATGATGTTTGATAACTCCTAACATCTTTGTCGTGGTAGGCGATGATAAACCCAAAAAAAAATTGAAGGACAATTCCATCAATTCAGGAGTATCTTCAGATGGTTGCTCCTCTGTATCAACACTCTCCTGATCTAAAACTTCCATTTCGAATCCGTCCATGACCGTTAAAATTTGCAGATTCTGATTGGGGCAGACATGAAAGCGAGAGTATTTACCATCGCATTTGTAACAAAGACCTTTTCGCCTTTTTTCTGCTAGTTCAGCTGGAGTGAGTTTCTGTTGCACACGATGGTCAACTTTCGGAGCTACACGAGCATTGTTCTGATTAGGTTCGGCTACGATAGTTCGCATCTTCCACCCCGTGGTTGTCGTAGGCTCCGATTGTTGCCTCGATCCTCCAAGCCACGTACGACTACTCAGCTCCAATTCTCGACTCACCACTCTGTACAACGAACTAGACTCCATCTGATTTGCGGTTGAAATCATCTCAGGAAGGTCGACTAGTTTACACATGTTTACCACTTCTCTCATCTGTGGTTTCAAACCATTCATGAAAATGCCTTCCAATTGACGATCCGTAAGTCCACTGACCTGTGATGAGAGATCCTCAAATTCATGAATGTACTCTGCTATTGTGGATTTCTGACGAACTGCAAACAGAGCTTGATTGGGATCTCGAATGCGCTCCTTACTAAACCGCACAATCAACCGAGTTTGAAAGTCTCTCCAATCGCGAAATTGCTGTCTGTTAATCTCGCAATTGAACCAGCTCAAGACATCTCCTTCTAAGCTCATCGACACTAAATCCAATTTTTCATCTTCTTCATAAGCTCCCAATCGGAAAAAACGTTCAACTCTAGAGATCCAGCCATAAACATCAACACCTTGAAATATCGGCATCTCTACACGTTTCACCAAGTTATCTCTATTTCCGATTAAACGAGTGTTGTTTCTCATTTCCGGACTCCTAGAACTAAGGCCAGGTTCTAGGTCCGAGAAACGTACCTGATGATGCTGATTGGAAGTACTCAGTAAGTCTGATTGAGCATGGTTTTTCCCGAGTCGATTACCTTCATTTCTCTCCAACATTCCATGATTTTATCAAATTTTGCATCGACTTTGTCATCGATGGCGTATAGCGTCGACTCTAATGCAGCGAACTTTGCCTTAGTACCTTTCTCATGATCAAGTAATGCGGAAATTGTTTTATGCAAATTCCGTGCGACTGTGTCCAATGATAGTGACGATTCTGTTATTGCTTGATGATCAGCTTCTGGATTCGAATCCGTCGAGTTGTGATTATGGAGCACCATCTTCTTACGCCACAATCGTCGCGATGGAACGGTCACTGCTCACAACCGCACCAATTTGATAGAAACAGAGCCTTTATTGATTGAAAGAACAGGATTACAAGAATCGGTTATACTCAATCTCACGATTGAGCTATAACCTCTTCCCCCACAGAAACAACCTTCTGTGTTACAAGTTTTCCCAGAAAATCAATCTACCTCCCAAACCCCCAAAGAATCCCGTTATATACTCGAGACCCTCTGTTTTACAACTACTAACAAACTATTAACAACCACTATCATTCTTAACCAATCGATTTGCCATGTCATTCTTCATTAATCCAACTCAGCATTCTCTTCTTCAACTTCCATATCTTCTTCCTTTCGAGCTTCTTCAGCTTTCCTTCTCCGGTAATACGCCCTCAACGGCCTATCAGTACCTTAACTGAGAGATTGCTCAAAAGTGTTAGTTTAGAATCATCTCCAATGTTCTATCAACTTAATTTTCACAAAGATATATCGTTACAACGTCTTTGACTTATTGTGTTAAGTAAAAAGTCTTTTTGGTACTGCATTGGTCTTAATTTATGTTCTGAATATATCCCATAGTATCATTTTAGAAAGGATAATTATACCACTGTCTAACTCTTCTATTTCTCTTTAATTTTTTCTTGGTATAATGGTGTAAATCATGTATATATAATATGAAAGTTTTCTCTTTCTTTAAGATATTCATATCATCAAAAAGAAAAATAATATTAAAACAAAATAGTTAGTGACTCAATTAACTTTTATGCTTTTAAATTAATTATTTTCCTCCACAAGAAAATTATAGCAAAGGGTAAAGTATAGTAATTAAGAAATTTATTTTTAAATATTATATAAGTAATTACTAGAATTTAGTTAATGTAGATTAATAAAAAATAATATATTTTTAAGTAAAATTAATATTAATATAATTAAATAAATCCGCGGACAAAAAAGCAACAAAATACATTTATATTTTAAGTGTGTGTATCAATTTTAATTAAAATTATCAAATAATATATGCTATTTCTCTATCTAGAATCTCAATCAAAGGAAACATAAATTTGAGTAACATTTTTAAAAGACATAAATTATACTAGCAAAATAAGTATTTACGTTGCAACAATTGTAAAAATTATACAAATTGAAACTTTAATTGGAAAAAATAATGTAAATTAAACATATTAATAATGTTAAATATAATATTATTTTTTGATCTTTAGATTACACATTAAAAATGATACATATAGATATATTAGAACATACATATATTATATTGTTATAGTAAAAAAATAATATGTCAAAGTGTTACAAAACTTTCACAGAAAAAATAAACCTTATAATGCTTTAACTTTAATAAAATTTAAGAATATAATAGATTTAAATATTAACATTAAAATCATTATTTTATCAATAAAAATGTATTTGAATTTAACTAATTCTAAAATGTTTTTATAAATTCGAGAGAAGAAACAAATTTTACGTTATACCATATACATTAAATTGTAAATATAGAATCATATAAACTTATAAGAGACTTTTCCATTTGAAGATTATTTATGTATTTGTATACTAAAGTTTTGCTTATGTATAATAAAATCTACAAATATTAATATCTATTAATTAGGTTATTAAGAATTTACAACATATAATATAACTAGATTTATATCCACGCCATGCGTGGGAAAAAATATTCGTAAATTATATTTTATTAATAAATATAAATTAAATATTTATATAATTTTAAATTTTATTTAAAATTACTTTTAACATTAATTTTTATCTATATAAATTAACAAAAGAAAAATAATTATTTTTTATGAATTTAATAGTATTTTTTAGTTAGTTTATTAAAATATATTAATACTCTAACCAAATTAATAACAATGACATATATTGTAATTATTCGAATAAGTTAAGCGTATTTATATAGTTATTTGAAATTTACTGTAATGATGAAACGTAAGTATGATATTTTTGTTAATAACACGTGAGAGTAAAATTATTTTCTTAAATTGTTTCTCAAATAATATATTAGGGATTAGGTAATAACTTAAATCTATTTATATTTTTTTGAAATTATTTATAAATTAACGTATTAAAAATTTAAAGAAAGAAAAAATTATTGTTTTTGCAAATGTAATACTATTTTTTGGTTAGTTGAATAAAATATATGGATTCTCTAACCAAATTAATATTAATGGCATGTATTGTAATTATTCTAGTAACTTAAACCCTTTTATATATTTAAGCTGAAACTCGTTCTGGTGTTGACACGTCAACATGACTTTTTTGTTATTAACACGTTATGATAAGGTTACTTTGTTAAATAGTTTCTCAAATAATATATTAGGGATAACATATCCGAGTCACTATAAATATCTCATTTCCATGTGGCCACTATAAGTATTGCTCTATAAAATCCAAATAAAAAGGAACAGAGGAAGAAAAAGAAAAAGCTTACACGACACAACTCTTCTTAGGCTTCATAGTTTGATTGCGAAAAGCAGAAAATGTCTACTATCTACGATCTTCAATTCAACCTCAATGGTCAGTACACATTCTTCCTCAATCAGGTAAACATCAAACCTAAAAATCGATTCAATCTTCACATTGAGAATGTTCTTAGTTATCTCTGTGCTCTATTTTAGGATGTGATTTCAGAGTACTTTGGAAGTTTGAGGAAGACGATAAACCAGAGAAAAGGAAAGTGTGATAAGTTGGCTTCCACAATATTTGGGCTCATTATTTGGGCCTCGAATAATGACAGTGGGCTAAAGCCCAATCAAGAAGTTCAAGTATAAAACAAAAGGAAGCTGCACATTTCGTAAAAGGGGTGAGAGACATTATTTCACAAAGGGAAAAATAATAGAGAACAAGAAAAAGCCGAGAGAAGAAAAAAAAAGGGATCTTCGGGGTTTTTTTGGGGAGAGTTGCTCTTTATTTTTCAGTGGGTTGTTCGTCGTTCATTTGGGATTCTCGTTCATTTGGGTAGTCTTTTGTATAGGTGAAATCTCTGTAATCTTGGCAACTTTGATCGAGAAATTCCTTTACACCAGAAGGGTTTCTTGGATCGTTTATTTCTTCTGAAGATAGTGGATTTGGGAGGTGTAATCTCCCACGAGATGTACCGGCATGGTTGCTGGGAACTCGTTAAATTCTTGCGTCCTCAATTGAACCTGAAATCAATTGCATAAGAATTAGTCTATCAAGAAAATCAGAGAGAAATAGTTTACAAGTGGTATCAGAGCTTTTGGTTAAAGAAAATCTTGATTATCTGTTAAAAGATTCAGAGAGTTCTTTGACAGGGTATAAGCAGTCGATAGCAATGACGACTTTACGGAATGAAGTCGAGAGATTTGACGGGAGTGGTGATTTTACCTTGTGGAAGGTACGGATGATGGCTCACCTTGGGATAGCTGGATTAAAGAGCATCCTGAAAGATGAGGATCTGCTTCTTGAGTCACCTGTCATAGAGGAAGAAGAAAGTTCTTCCAGGAAAGAACATATATCAGTAAAGATAAAAGACACAGAAAAACTTGAAAAATCAGAGAAAGCTATGAGTATCATAATCACTAATGTGAGTGATCAGGTGTTACGCAAGATCATTCACTGCGAGACAGCAGCGTCGATGTGGAATACTCTTGAAAGTCTCTACAACGAGAGTACCTTGCCGAATAGGATTTACCTGCAACTCAAGTTCTACACATTCAAGATGTCAGATGCAAAAAAGATTGATGAAAATGTGGATGAATTTCTTAAGTTAGTTGCAGACTTAAGTAATATTGGTGTAACAGTATCTGAAAAAGTTCAAGCCATATTGCTTTTAAGCTCCTTACCTTCCAGTTACGACCAGTTGAAAGAAACACTGAAGTACGGAAGAGATACACTCAGTCTAAAGGAAGTTACAGCCTCGGCAAAGTCAAAAGAAAGGGAACTAAATGAAAGCCTGAAGTTGGTTAAAAATCAGGCAGAAGGTTTGTTTGCTCAGCAAAGGGGAAGGCCAGAAAAGAAAGGCAATCAGCCGTGGCGGGGCAGATCCAAGAGCAGAAATCGTGGACAGTCTAAGAACAGATCAAACAAGGCAAATAAAGGAGCTTGCTTCATTTGTGGAAAAGAGGGCCATTGGAAAAGGGAATGCCCCGAAAAAGGTGTAAGGAAACACACAGATTCTGCGAATGTGGCAACAGAACAGAATCAACCGTTTGTTCTAACTGCTAGTGTTCAGGATAGTCAGGATGAGTGGGTGCTGGATTCTGGATGCACATTCCACATCACTCCAAAAAGGGAGCTTCTGTTTGATTTTAAAGAGGTTAAAGGAGGCAAGGTTTTGATGGCTAACAATACCGAAAGTGATGTAAAAGGTATTGGAAAAATAAAAATCAGAAACCCAGATGGAACATTGGTAATTCTTACCGATGTTAGGTATATGCCTTCCATGAGCAGAAACCTCATATCATTCGGCATGCTTGAGAAATTAGGATGCAATTATGAAGGGGGGAACTTTCTGATCACTTTCTACAATAAGGGTAGAAAGGTGTTTTCAGGAAAGTACTCAAATGGGTTGTATTACTTACAAGGTACAGTTCTGGAAGGTGAAGTGTGCCTAGGTCATCCTAAGGATAATATGACAGATCTATGGCATACTAGATTAGGTCATATAAGCAGTAGTGGATTAGCTCAATTGGAAAAAGAAGGTTATATACCAAAAGGCAGTAGTGGAAATTCAGAATTCTGTGAAAATTGTATTTTAGGGAAATCTCATAGACAGAGTTTCTCTCTCACAAAATACAGAGCAAAAGACATATTGGAATATGTCCACTCCGATTTGTGGGGATCACAGAATACTCCAAACAGTCTAGGTGACTGTAGGTATTTTCTGACAATGATTGATGACTATTCTAGGAAAGTGTGGATACATTTTCTTAAGTCCAAAGAAGAAGTATTTCTAAGGTTTAAAGAATGGAAAGCTGCTGTGGAAAATGAGACAGATAAGAGACTCAAATGTTTAAGGACAGACAACGGTCTAGAATTTTGTAATCAACAGTTTGACAATCTGTGTAAGCAAGCAGGAGTAAAAAGGCATAGGACATGCACTTATACCCCACAACAGAATGGAGTTTCAGAAAGGATGAATCGGACAATAATGGATAAAGTCCGATGTATGTTATCCGAGGCAGGGTTAGATCAGAGCTTCTGGGCTGAAGCAGCATCAACTGCTGTTTATTTGATAAACAGATCGCCTTGCTCAGCTATAAACGATAAACTGCCAGAGCATATGTGGACAGGACACAAACCAAACCTTAATCATTTAAGGCGTTTTGGATGCTCTGCATACGTTCATACTGAGCAAGGAAAGACAAATCCAAGAGCAAAAAAGGGAATTTTTGTGGGATACCCTTTTGGAATAAAAGGGTATAGAATCTGGATGCCTGAAGAAGGAAAGTGTACTACTAGCAGAAATGTTGTTTTCAACGAATCTGAAGTATACAAAGACACTACAATAAACACAGGAAATTCAGAAAATGGAAATAGGCAACCAGAAAAATCAGTGAGACAGAAAGAGTCAAGACGGGTATCATTCAGTAATGAATTGATAAGAGGACCTTCACCAGATGGATTTATTAATGAAGGGTCTCTTGATCAAGGTGGAGCTATCAACAGTGAAGAAATCGAATCAGAACATGCTGAGGATATAGAGGAAACAGAGGAAGTTCAAGAAAGGGAATCAGAACTGGAAAATTATCTCCTCGCTCGAGATAGAGTAAGAAGGAATAATGTTAGACCTCCATCCAGATTTGAAGACACTGATCTTGTAGCCTACGCTCTATCAGTGGCAAATGATTTAGAGATAAATGAACCTAAGTCAATTGCAGAAGCTTTAAGAAGCAAAAACAGCAGGCAATGGAAACAAGCAGCAGATGAAGAGATGGACTCTCTTAAGAGGAACAACACTTGGGTGTTGATCGAAAAGCCAGAAAATCAAAAACTAGTGGAATGCAAGTGGATTTTCAAGCTGAAGCAAGGGATTCCAGGGGTTGAGAAACAACGCTACAAAGCAAGATTAGTAGCTAAGGGTTTCTCACAAAAGGAGGGAGTTGATTATAACGAAATATTTTCTCCGGTAGTGAAACATGTCTCTATTAGACTGATGCTTTCTCTAGTGGTTAATTTTGATTTTCAGCTAGAACAGATGGACGTGAAGACAGCATTCCTACATGGAAATTTGGAGGAAAGGATTCTCATGAGACAACCAGAAGGGTATGTCAAGAGAGGAGACGAGAATAAGGTATGCTTACTTAAAAAATCTTTATATGGATTGAAACAATGTCCCAGGTTATGGAATCAACGATTCGACAGCTTCATGAAGACTTTGAGTTTTAAGAGAAGTGCCTACGATCCATGTGTGTATATGAAAGATATACAAACGAAAAGAGCAGTCTATCTTCTACTGTATGTAGACGATATGCTCATAGCATCTGGAGATTGGGATGTCATTAGAGATTTAAAAGGAAGCCTGAGCAAAGAATTCGAGATGAAAGACCTAGGAAGGGCATCTAGAATTCTAGGGATGGACATAATACGAGACAGACAGAAAGGTATCTTACTATCACAGGAAAACTACCTAGAAAAGGTTCTTAAAACCTTTGGGATGTTTGACTCTAAATCAGTTATAACTCCCACAACACCTCAACTGAAGTTGAGAAGTTTATCTGAAGAAGAACAGATAACAGAAGAGAAACATATGGAAAGGAAGCCATATGCAAGTGCTGTAGGGAGTTTAATGTACGGCATGGTAGGCACAAGGCCAGACCTAGCATACACAGTTGGGTTAATAAGTAGATTCATGTCTAAGCCAGGAAGGGATCACTGGTTAGCAGTAAAGTGGGCTATGAAATATCTGAAAGGAGCATACAAGAGGAAACTAATTTTTGAAAGAAATTCAGAAATAGTAATTGAGGGGTTTTCTGATTCGGATTACGCGACTGACCTAGATAGGAGAAGGTCAGTCACGGGATATGTTTTCAAGGTGGGGGGTAACACAGTCTCGTGGAAGTCTAGTCTACAATCAGTTGTAGCTCTATCAACCACAGAGGCCGAATATATGGCACTAGCGTCAGCAGTGAAGGAAGGTATTTGGCTTAAAGGATTGTGTACTGAACTAGGTTTTTGTCAGGAAAGAGTTCTACTGCATTGTGATTCTCAAAGTGCACTAGCCCTAGCAAAAAACTCAGTTCACCATGAAAGAACAAAACACATCGACACCAAGTTTCATTTTATCAGAGATATTATAGCTAAAGGGGATATTGTATTATCCAAGGTTCATACAAGTAGAAACCCAGCTGACTTTCTAACAAAGTCAGTCCCTGGTGAGAAGTTCCAGCTATGCTGTGAACTTCTAAAAATCAGCTAGTCCACCAAAATCCCAGGTAACTCATAGACATCAGTTCAAGACTAATCGTAATCTAATCGCCCTAGAGATTACGAAATGGGTTACCTGGAGGAAGGACCAACCAGAAACCGTAACCTTTCAGCTACTGGTTCTGGTTGATAAGTTAGCGAATGGGGCATGCAGGGGCAGAGAAGGTTAGATCTAACTTCATCGGAGTCATATCTAACCAGGGAAGGGTCAGATCCGATATCATCGAAGTCAGATCTAACCGGTATAAGTTAGATCCGAGTCATTATCTCAACATGCAAAAGGAACAAAGAAAAGGTTAGTACGAGTTTAAAGTTTTTTTAAAAAAAAAAAAAAACAAAGAAACTGGAACTACCTGCAAGCGTTCATCGAAGCATGGGTTGAAGGTGGAGAGTCATTTTTTTTGGACTCGTCTGGTCAAGGAAAAAGGGGAATAGTTTCAGAAAATGTGATTTTTTCAGAAACTCAAAGACAACGAAAAAAAAAAACGTTGAAGAAAGAAGTCTCGGGAGAAAGCTACAGATCTAAAACAGAAGTTTGTACAAATCGCGGGGAGGCAAAAAAGTCTCAGAGGTTTTGTGTTTTCTGTGAGTGAGAAATCTGGTGCGATTTATGAAAGGGAATCGCAAGCTGCGGAAGAGACGAAGAGAAGCTTTCTAAAAGAAGAAGAAAAAAAATGGCCAAGGGAATTACAGAGAAAAGAAGGCGAAGTCACGCCGCATGCAAAAGTAATCGAGAAAAAAAAAATGAAGAAGACAACTAGGGTTTCGCTTAAATATTGTCGCAAGCCAAAGGTGGAGAATGTGATAAGTTGGCTTCCACAATATTTGGGCTCATTATTTGGGCCTCGAATAATGACAGTGGGCTAAAGCCCAATCAAGAAGTTCAAGTATAAAACAAAAGGAAGCTGCACATTTCGTAAAAGGGGTGAGAGACATTATTTCACAAAGGGAAAAATAATAGAGAACAAGAAAAAGCCGAGAGAAGAAAAAAAAAGGGATCTTCGGGGTTTTTTTGGGGAGAGTTGCTCTTTATTTTTCAGTGGGTTGTTCGTCGTTCATTTGGGATTCTCGTTCATTTGGGTAGTCTTTTGTATAGGTGAAATCTCTGTAATCTTGGCAACTTTGATCGAGAAATTCCTTTACACCAGAAGGGTTTCTTGGATCGTTTATTTCTTCTGAAGATAGTGGATTTGGGAGGTGTAATCTCCCACGAGATGTACCGGCATGGTTGCTGGGAACTCGTTAAATTCTTGCGTCCTCAATTGAACCTGAAATCAATTGCATAAGAATTAGTCTATCAAGAAAATCAGAGAGAAATAGTTTACAGAAAGAAACAAAAGAAAACGAAATCTTCAGAGATCATCATAATCGAGATTGATGATTTTCCTGGTTGACCAGATGGGTTTGAGCTCGTTTCAAGATTCTGTTACAGCGACAGAGAAATCTCGATCGATGTCCCAAATGTGTCTACTTTGTACTGTTGCTCTGTTTTTCTAGGCATGACAGAGAAGTTCTGTTTCTCTAATCTTTTGCTTCAGACAGAGAAGTTTCTAAAAGAAGTATTGTATGGATCTTGGAACGACATCGTTTTGTGCCTCAAGAACTGCGAGCAAGTGTTCCTCCACGCGGATTCGTACGGTCTCGTCGACAAACTCATCATCGCAGCTTTAACCAAAATCTCTCGGAATTCTAACGCGTTTTCTTTATCGCCGTCTTCTTCTTTAGCCTCTTCTCTTTCGCCTGAGATGGCGAAAAACACGCCCCGATCAGACCAAAAGTCGATTTCGATGACTGTTTCTTGCGGAAGAAGCACCGAGTGGTGGTTCGATGACATGTCGAATCTGTCCCCGCAGATCATCTCTAAGCTAATTAGGATCATTGGAGCTTACAAAACCAGCATCTTAGTCCTAACCAGATTTCTTCTCCATTATCTCAAGATAAAACTCCAAAACAAATCAGAGCTTAAGAAGAACAAGCTTGAGTATTCAGATTTAGCTGGAACAGCGGTTAAAGGAGTGATTTTGGCTGGGAACAATATCTTTTCTTGCAGGAAACTCTTTTGGATTCTTCGGATTTTATCCAGTTTTAGCCTAAGTAGAGAGTCAAGAACCGGTTTAGAAACCCTAATTGGAGAAATGCTGGATCAAGCAACACTTGATGATCTTTTGATATCTGCAGAAGTAGGAAACATAGGGAGGGGATTCTACAATGTGGATCTTGTGATAAGATTACTAAAAGTGTTTATGAAGAAGCCAGAAGAAATATCAAATATGAAAGAAATTGGGAAATTGATAGATAAATATTTGAGAGAGATATCTCCAGATCACAGTTTGAAAGTATCCAAATTCCTTGGAGTTGCAAAGAGTTTGCCAGATTCTGCTAGAGACTGCTTTGATAGAGTTTACAAAGCCATTGACATCTATCTACAGGTCAGTTTTTTTTTCATCTTCTATCTTTCAGTATGTGTTTTTTTCTTAAAATTTCTTCATCCAACTATTGGAAGTGTTTTCTATACAAAGTGAGACAAATGCTCTATAGATTCCAATATTATTTTCCATTTAATACGTTTTGTTTTCTTATATTCATGACGACATGAAAACGACTCAAATTATTCTTTTATATCATAAAGATTTGATGTTTGAGATTATGTGTATGAGTACAAATATACCATTATACACATAATATATATATATATAACTTTTAAGTTTTGTAGCCATCCTTAGATTCTTGATTCTAGTTAAAGTTTTCAAAATGTGACTTTGGACAATCTATATGTTAAAAACTGATTAAGTAATTGAATCCTTTGGTTGTTGGGGTTGTTGTACAGTCTCATCCGAATCTATCACCCCAAGATCGAACAAAGATATGTCGATGTCTCAACTTCAAGAAACTAACAATGGAGACCTGCAAACAGCTAGCCAGAAACCCTATGATTCCTCCAGATATCACTGTTCAAGCACTCAATTCCAAATGTTGTTGAAAATGCAAAAGCTAATACAAATAGAAAACTGCGTCAAGCAGTGATACAACGACTACTACAATACGTGTTTCTACTAGAAAATCTTTTAGGTGCACTTTCAAGTCTTACCTAAAACGACCTTGAACAAGCTCAAGACGTCCTTGACTTGTTACACTAGCCTCACACGTTCACAAGATTGCACACAATCTTGGAACACCTCACCAAAACCCTTTTACCGCTTTAGTTTTGCCCTCTCTCTTAGAAACCCAAAACCCTTGAATAAAAGCTCTCTCTTGTGAGTGTTGAATTCGTCCCACTGTTCTCCCTCCTTATATATTCTTATTTGTTTGTGCAAAACCCTAGAGTCAAATTCCTTTTCTCCATAAGATTTCCACTCTTTTTATTGCAAGTTTTCTTATTCTTTTACAAGAATAGGAAAATTTCTTGAACTTCACTTTACTGCCTTTTTGTATCCTTCCCACTTGATCCAAGCTTGTTGGATCCTTCCCAATGGGCTTCTCACGTAGTCTAACTTTCTGCTTCATTTCATTCTATTTCGCTTGGACAGTCTCCACGAGGTCCTGACTCACTGTTTGTACTACTTCACAAATAGTTCAAGGATAAGTGCCAAACAACTACATCTTCAATCTCCCCCTTTTTAACTTATGTGTCTTACACGCACCTGAACAGAGGATTTCACACCACACACGAGAAACAGAGAAACAACAGCCACAAATTGATTTGATCTCAAATTTATGTTAGTAAAAAAACAACTGTTCGGAGAGATATATGAGTTGGTTACAAAAAAAGTCTCCCCCACGATTCTAGTCCTAACAAAAGAAATAACCAACCATTCTCCCCCACGATTCTAGCCTTAGTCAGACATTCACAGAACTCGATCTAACTACACAACAACCACACAAACATTTTCACACTAACACTTGCGCATCCTTACTAAAATGATTCAACACTTGCACATCCTTAAGATCCTTACTAAAATGATTCAGACTCAGTCCCAAGGTCCTGTTTATAAACACAAATCTCCCCCATGATTCTAGCCATCTTAGTTATCATAGTAGACACTTATAGAAAAAGTCTAGTCATCTTAACTGCTACCACAATGAGAATCCAAAAAACTTGGTTTAACTCAAACTGTTGTACTATCATAATGACTTAGAATCAGTACTAAGAGGACAAACTGTTGTACTATCAGAATGACTCAGAATCAGTACTAAGATCCTCTTCTCCCCCTACTTGTGAGCACATAAGTTAAAAACACAATACCTTTGAAGGTATGTTGAAGCTGACGAACAACATCACCAAGAGCTGATAGTGCAGCAATAGTGTCAAAAAGCCCGTCACAAAACTCAGCCGAAGACTGCTTGCCTCCTTCAAACACAAGGTCAACCATTGCATCAAGACTCCTTAACAAGCTCACTGTATCAACCAATGAAAAAGATCCTCCTCACAAGCTCACTGTATCAATCACTTAACAACAAATTAGTAGTACAGCCTCAAGCACAACACAAGAGACCAACAACCATAAACAATATCCAACGCTATGGGGAACCAACTGGCATGGTTGTCACATACATCACCAAGAACCTAGTGACTGAATCAAATAGGAAAAAATAAAGCAAGAATGTGCCACACAAGTATACAACGAGATTGCTCAACATGACTCTAACCAATTTTGTACTAGATCAAGATAACATACTCTACTTGGCCTGATTCGTAATGTCTGGTGGTCACTGCTGCTGTGACTAGCTTTCACACTATCATGTCTTTATCATGTATTGAGTCAGTTTTCAACCTTTGTTCAAGGAGTGACAGAAGATTGAGATACACAGTTTGAGCTTTGTGTTCTCCTGTTTGACTTTCTTTTTCTTGTTTTCTTTTCTTTTTGTTCTCCAGATTTTTCTTTGCTTCGTTTTCTTGCCTCTTTTTTTTTGTAACAGCACGTGAGACAGCTCCATCACTTGATTTCTCAAGAGCAGCTCGATGATACGTCACTCCATGAAACCTGTACTGAGAGTCAGAGATGACGACATGATAGGTAGCTCTTTTTCACGAAGCGAGTGATCCAAACTAAATCAAAACTTCATATGCTTCTTGATCAGCACACAGTCCAATCCTACATGCTTTAAGCAGAGTCATATCTCGCAAACACCAATTGCATTTCTTAATGTGATAAAACGAATAAAATCTAATGGTTCTGTAAATAAATCAGCCAGTTGCAAATCAGTGACAATGTGTTCAACCACTACCTGTTTCTCCTCCACTAGATCGTGGATAACGTGGTGTCGAATATCAATGTGTTTTGTGCGCGAGTGCTGTACCGGATTCCTTGATATACTAATAGCACTTTTGTTGTCGCAGTGAGCTAGGAGGGGACCTAGGAATAGCCTGATAGACTTGAGACGAGCCAATGGAGCAAAGGTTTCTTCAAAATCAATTCCCTCAATTTGAGAGTAACCTTGAGCTACAAGTCAAGCCTTGTTCCGTACCACATCTCCATTTTCATCAATCTTGTTCTTGAAAATCCACTTTGTGCCAACCATATTTACTCCATCAGGTCGAGGAACCAACTCCCACACATCAGTTCGCACAAATTGTTCTTGTTCTTCTTCCATCGCAACAGTCCAGAATTCATCTTCAAGTGCCTGAACATGTGATTTTGGTTCAAGAATTGAGACAAAGCTAGCGAAACGTACCATTTCTCTAAAGTTGATCTTCACACCTCGAATTTTCCTTCCATCTATCACATTTCCAATGACATCAGATGACGAATGATTTCTGTGAACTTATTGATCTGAGCTCTAATCTACCGGATCTTTGTTTGAGTTACTGTGATCTTCTGAGCTACTTAATTCCACTGTTGTAGTGATTTGTTCCTTACTGTTCATTTCTGATTGATCCGTTTCACTGTCAAAATTTCCTTCATACCACTTTGTGAAAGACTGGTCGTCAAACACCACATTAACAGATTCCATAATCACACACGATAGCATGTTGAAGACTCTAAAAGCAGAGCTACTTGTTGAGTAACCCAGAAACATCTCTTCGTCACTTCGCGAATCAAACTTTCCCAGATGATCTTTGTCATTGAGAATGTAACATCTGCATCCAAAAGCATGAAAATGACTTAGGTTTGGTATTTTTCCTCTCCACAATTCATATGGAGTCGTTGTTGTTCCCTTCCTGACGTATACTCTGTTGACTGTGTAGCACGCCATATTGATCGCTTCTGCCCAAAATCTTACAGGAACATTATTTCCATGAATCATGGCTCGAGCCATCTCCTGAAGTGTTCTATTCTTCCTCTCAACCACCCTATTCTGTTGAGGAGTCCTTGGAGCAAAAAAATTGATGAGCTATTCCATGATTTTCACAAAACACCTTTATAGTATCATTTTGGAACTCTCCTCCATGATCGCTACGCACTCTTTTGATGCTTCCCTTCTCATTTATCAATTGGAGTGCCCATATCCTGAAGCTGTCTGCTGTTTTTGATTTTTCACGAATGAAGCGAACCCACGTAAACCTGGAGTAATCATCCACAAGCAAAAAGACGTACTTTTTACCACTCAAACTTTCAACTTGCATTGGTCCCATCAAATCCATATGCACTAGCTCTAGTACTGCTTTGGTTTGAACGTTAGTGACCCCCTTATGTTGGACTTTAACTTGTTTTCCTTTGTTGCATGGTCCACAAATCATACGATCTTCTCCCTTGATTTGAGGTACTCTCCGTACTATCTCATTTTTAACTAGAGTAGTTAAATTTCGAATATTTATGTGCCCCAATCGTTGATGCCACATGTGTAGATCATCCCTTGCATTGAGACATTTAATCGAATTCTCTCACACATAGCAGTTGTTTCCAGATCGATTCCCTTTCATCGCACTTTCACCATTCTAATTTACTGCCTCACAATCTGTACTAGTGAATGCTACAGTTAGTCCTTTATCGTAGAGTTGACTCACACTGATCAGATTGGCTTTGAGACCTTTACAAAGATAAACATTATCCAATTGTGGTAATCCATTACATGTTTTACCTTTCCCTTGTATGATTCCACGACCTCCATCACCAAAGGTCACTTTTCCTCCCTTAACTTGTTGAACCTCTCGAAGATTACTTGCTGAACCTGTCATGTGACGAGAGCATCCATTATCAAAGTACCACGGGCCAATTTCATCATATTTATCTGCAACCAGAGCCATATTACTGTAATAATTTTCCTTTGATGCACTCCCTGATGTGCTCTTTGATGCACTTCCTGATGTTCTCTTTGATGCACTCTCTGATGTATTCTCTGCTGCACTTCTACTCATTTTATCTTGAAGATCAAACTTTTTCACCCAGATTTGATTTCGCACACCATTCCATGTGAATCTCCCTTGACTTCTGATTCTCTTGATTCTTCTCATGTATCTGTAACAATAAGATTTGATATGCCCCGCTTTTCCACAAAAGTAACAGTGAATTCTGCGTGTTGACCTATTTTCTGATGCATGAGCTGATTGACGATACTGATTAGCTGACACAAAACGGGTTTCTCCAAGATAGTTCTCCTCTCTTCCACTGTAGCCCAATCCCATGTGGGAGTTCATGGTCATCCCACAGCTTAAAATCTGATCCAGTTGCCTAGTACCAACAAACATGTGGGTCTTTTTGTGTTGCTGATTCAGTTCGGATTGGAGTCTAGTTGATAGCTCTCTTTCAGACTGAAGCTCCTTTTCTAGTTGCTCGTAGTTGAATGTCAATCTTAGCTTTTCTCTTGTTGTTGACAATCCTTCGTGATTTATATTCTTTTCAGCTTCAAGATCACTATGCAGTGACTCAACCAGTGCTTCAAGTCGTTTTTTCTCCTTAGTTAGGACTGGATTTTCTCTGCCAAGCCAGATAAGTGTCTCACGAATCTCCCTGTAGCTTTCTATCAAATCGATTTCGTCATCCTCATCATCTGATTCTTGTTCAACGTTTCCCACAAAGTTGTTCACTTCATTCAACAGCATCATCTTAGTCACCTTCTGCCAACATAGACTTTTTTCTCCTTGATTTTTGATTGTTCACACATTCTGTCTGAGTATGACCGATACCTTTGCATTTTAAGCATATTAACTCTCTTTTCTTAACAGTGGGACATTCAGCTTCGAAATAACCCCATCCCATGCATTCATGGCATTCCACATCAAGTTTCTTTACTGTTTTATCTACTTCATCATACTTCTTGATGGGATCAAATTTTCTTGAACTGTCGTCTTGTTCCATCTTCCTTAGTACACGGCCAAATCTTCGTACTAACAGACTCATGGAAACTTCTCCATCAGACTCACCTGCCTCAGCTGCAGATGCACTAGAAGCCAAACTTTTTGGCTTCTTAACTTCTTCAAGCTCTAACTCATGAGCTTGTAGCATCCCAACCACTTCGGCAAAACTAATTTCATCAAGATTTTGCGATACACTAAGCGTTGATTTATATGTCATGAATTTTGCTGGCAGGCACCTTAGAATTTTTTTGACTAACTTGGTATCTTTGTATTTCTTACCAAGTGTTGACGCTTCTTGTGCCAGCGAGCTCAGCTTCGAGCTAAAATCTGAAATAGACTCATGATCTTCTATCCTCAGATTCTCAAATCTGGAAGCCAGTAGATCCTTCCATGAGCTCTGAACCTTCTTGGTTCCTTCAAAATGGGTTTTTAGAGTGTCCCACGCCTCTTTTGCAGTTTCACACCCTTGAATCAGTTCAAAGGTTTTCTTTGATACACTACAGTGTATCGTAGTAAGCGCCCTTGAGTTAAACTTGGACCTCTTGAGTTCCTCCTCTGTCCAATCTTCCTCAGGTTTCACACTTACTGTTCCTTCTTCATTCTTGATCGTGGGTTCTTCCCATTGAACAAGAACAACCTTCTAGGCTAACACATCTATGCCCAGAATCAAGGACTTCATCCTTGCCTTCCAAAAGCCATAGTTTCCCGAATCTAGTATCACCCTCGAGCTGTTAACTAGGTCTGTATAGCTTTCCATTTTTTCTTCAGAATCACACTTGTATATAACCCGACAAGTGCCCGCTCTGATACCAATTGAAAATGCAAAAGCTAATAGAAATAGAAAACTACGTCAAGCAGTGATACATCGACTACTACAATACGTATCTCTACTAGAAAATCTTTTAGGTGCACTCTCAAGTCTCACCTAAAACGACCTTGAACAAGCTCAAGACGCCCTTGACTTGTAACACTAGCCTCACACATTCACAAGATTGCACACAATCTTGGAACACCTCACCAAAACCCTTTTACTCCTTTAGTTTTGCCCTCTCTCTTAGAAACCCAAAACCCTTGAATAAAAGCTCTCTCTTGTGAGTGTTGAATTCGTCCCACTGTTCTCCCTCCTTATATATTCTTATTTCTTTGTGTAAAACCTTAGAGTCGAATTCCTTTTCTCCATAAGATTTTCATATCTCTTTTTATTGCAAGTTTCCTTATTCTTTTACAAGAATAGGAAAATTCCTTGAACTTCACTTTACTGCCTTTTTGTATCCTTCCCACTTGATCCAAGCTTGTTGGATCCTTCCCAATGGGCTTCTCACGTAGTCCAACTTTCTGCTTCCTTTCATTCTATTTCGCTTGGACAGTCTCCACGAGGTCCTGACTCACTGTTTGTACTACTTCACAAGTAGTTCAAGGATAAGTGCCAAACAGTTACATCTTCAGTTGTGATAATCCAGAACATAAAACTCCAGATGTGAAAGTTGTAAACAAGAGTGTTTCTCATGTCAAAGGCTTTGAGATATCTGAGAAATTAGCTGAGAGCTTGACGACTAGAGGATATAGTTGGAGGGTTATAGAAAGTTTCAGAGAAGGTTTATAAGGACAATGGAGGAGTCCAAGTTGAAGATTGAGCAGTCATTGTAAGAATATTTATATATTCTTATATGTGACATATGTGTCTTTTTCGGTTTAATTATACGGATCAAGTTCGTATTTATGTTTATAATTCTAATATAAAAGACGACACCATGATGGATCGGTTTCGGATAACGACATTAGAATTTGGGTGTATTGATAACTCTCCTCCTTTACCTAATTAAATTGTATAAACACCTTTCTATTTGTTAGTATATATATATGTATTCATTATATATAAGATGGTTAATTAATAACTAATTAATTAATGGATGAAAAGGCATAATAATGTGGTAGTTAATAAAGGTGTGACAGTTTTTTTTCTTCCCATTCGTAACTTCTCTTTTAATCATAAAAGAGATTTAGTTTAATAACTTCTCACTTTAATACCTCAAGAAGAAGAAAAAAAAACAAAAACACAAATAAGTAATCGCCACTTTAGAGAACAAAAGGAAAGGGTTAAAAGCATTGATTTCTTATCCATAAAGAAGATCATTAAAGAGAAAGGTTAAAGGAGGACAAAATCATTTTGTCTTAACTCCTCATGGATCAAGGTTAGTAGTTTTTTTTACTAAAACAAAAATATTAGGGTTGAATTAAATCAAATCTACATGTTCTTGGCATTAAGATTTCATAATCGAAATCATTGAAATTAAATTAACAATTGGTATCAGAGCAATATTATATTTGTTTAATTCAGCGTAAAGATTAGTGACTGATTTTCATAATGAAATTAATATTAGGTTTTGATGTTAAGTGTGATTGCCTTAAGGTTTTATAACCATCATTAAATGTTCATAAAAGAAATTAATAGATATGTTAAATATAAATGAAGAATGAAAACGTAATTAAAAAAAGCATCTACTTAGCATTAAATTGCATGGAGTTTTAAAATTTTAAATATTACTTGCGGTTTCTTTTTTCAAAATCATAAATTGCATATTAAAGTGCATGAAATAATGGTATTATTATTGCATAATAAAAAAAATTTCAGTTATTTATTTAATCATTATAAATGGTTAGTTAATTTCATTAAGTTATGATTTTAAAAGGAAAATCAATAATAAAAAAATTGATTAAATAAATTTGCTTATGTATATAAAAACTTATATATATAAGTGTATAATAAAGTTTCCGCTGGTTTAATAGAAATGGTTAATTATATTTTGAAATGTTAATACAATATAAAGATACTTTATCTATTAAAATTTTAATGTTTATATTTTAGATAACATGTTAGTCACCAAAGTGGCCTTGTTATAATAGATATAAATATTAAAATATTAAAGTTTATCAATTGATCATGATTAAAGTGATGTTATAAAATGACATTAAAGTTTTAATTGATCAATTGTTTTAATATCTATATTCTAGGAGATTACCCAAAAGTAGATCATATTATATAATTATTAATATGAAAAGAATTAATCATTTCACTATAGTCGATATTATGCATATCCAAAGGTAGCATAATTATTTGATTTTATGTGATATGATTAATTGTTAAAGAATAAATTTAACATCGCTAAAAATGTTTGTATTTAAAGTATTACCCAAATGTTACTTGAATACATGTTTTATAAGTTTATGATTAGGTATTTGAATCTATAATAAAGTCTCAAAGTAAGAATAAGTAAGTATGTATAAATGTTTCGCAGCTTCATCAAATTTGTATGCATCCGCTAATTCTGTCGTAAAGTTTAATGGGCTCAATTATGGAGAGTGGTCAGAACATATCCGGTTCACACTGGATATTATGGCACTCGACCTTGTAATCCTTACGGATGAGGAACTCTCAGCCATTACAGATGATAGCTCCCAAACTGAAAAGACTCGGTATGAGACTTGGGAGCGATCTAACAGGCTGAGTTTGAACCTTATGAGGATGACGATGGCGGAAAGTATTAAGCCATCTATGCCTAAGACAGAGAAAACAAGGGAATTCATACAGAAAATTAAAGAGTGTTCACAATCGGATTTGGCTGATAAGTCGATTGTAGGAAGCCTAATGAGTGAGCTAACTACAAAAAAGTTTGACTGGTCTCAACCAATCCATGATCATGTCACGCACATGTCTAACTTGGCAGCAAAGTTAACATCCATGGGAATGGAGGTTCATGAGCAGTTTTTGGTCCAATTTATTATGAATTCTCTACCTTTTGAATTTAGCCAATTCCAGGTGAACTACAACACCATTAAAGATAAATGGAATTTTAAAGAAATAAAGGCTATGTTGGTTCAAGAGGAAGGGAGATTAAAGAAAATGAAGAACCAAGTTGCGAATCTCGTAGGTCTTGGAAGTTCTAGCAGCTATAAGGCAAAACCGAGTAAAAAGGACAAAAAGAAGGATAAAGCTTTTGAGAAAGGACCTGAAAGCAAAATCCATAAAGAGATGAAATGTTTCTTTTGCAAAAAAACGGGACATTTCAAGAAAGATAGTCTGAAACGAAAGGCCTGGTTCGAAAAGAAAGGTAAACATCATAGTTTCGTTTGCTCTGAATTGAACCTTATAGAAGTGCCTAATAATACTTGGTGGTTAGATTCTGGTGCTACTACTCATGTGTCTCATATTAAACAGGGATTCAGTTCGATCCAGCCCATAAGAGGAACTGAACAATACTTGTTCATGGGGAACAGGATGAAGGCACAAATTGAAGGCATTGGGACTTACATATTGATTTTAGACACTAGGTGTCATGTAGATCTTGAAGGGTGTCTCTATGTACCTGAATGTGCTAGAAATCTTGTTTCCGTAAGTAGACTGGATAATTAGGATTTGTTTTTAAGGTTGGACATGGTGTTTTCTCTTTGTACCGAAATGATTACTTTTATGGTAGTGATACTTTGTTTCATTCACTTTATAAGTTCAATCTTGATGCAAAATTTTCCGAATCTCTATTTAATATTGAAAGTTGAGGAATTAGACGTAGTGCATCAAATGAAAATTCTGCTTTATTGTGGCATCAAAGATTAGGTCATATTTCAAAAGAAAGAATTATGAGGTTGGTAAAGAATGAAATTCTTCCTCCATTGGATTTTGGTGATCTAAATGTATGTGTAGGCTGCATTAAAGGAAAGCAGACTAAATATATAACAAAGAAAACAGCCACAAGAAGCATTCAGCTTCTTGAGTTAATACATACCGATATTTGTGGTCATTTAGATGCTCCTTCTTGGAGTGGTGAAAAATACTTTATCACCTTCATCGATGATTATTCATGTTATGGATATACATATCTGTAAAAGTTGTGAGATCTGATAGAGGTGGTGAGTTTTATGGAAAATTCAACGAAAATGGACAATGTCCAGATCCATTTACAAAGTTACTTGAAAGTAAAGGTATTTGTGCACAATATACAATGCCTAGTACTCCTCAGCAGAATGGTGTAGCTGAGAGGCGGAGCCGTACTTTAATGGATATGGTTAGAAGCATGTTAAGTAATTGCTCTTTACCCCTTTCGTTGTGGGTATATACATTAAAAACTGCAACGTATTTGCTGAACCGGGTTCCTAGCAAGGTTGTTCCTAAGTCTCCTTATGAACTATGGACGGGAAGGAAACCTAGTTTAAGACATCTACGTGTTTGGGGTTGTCTAGCAGAAGTAAAGTTGTATAACCCACATGAAAAGAAACTTGATTTTAGGACTATCAGTGGATTTTTCATTGGTTATCCTGAAAAATCAAAGGAGTATATATTTTATTGTCCTAACCATAGTACGAGAATAGTGGAGACCGGTAATGTCAGGTTCATTGAGAATGGTGAAACTAGTGGGAGTGGTGAACCACGAAAAGTGAACATTCAGAAAGTCCATGTTGATGTTCCTTCACCTATCGTTGCACCTGAGGTTGTTGTTCTTATTGTTGCATCACAGTTAAATGACGCAATAGAACAACATAATGATATGTCAATCCCACTAGTAGAAAATATAATTAATGAACCGGTTACAATTCAAGAAGATAATAGTGTACCACGAGAATCATTAAATTAAAGCGATCTCGAAGAGAAAGAAGATCTGCTATTTCAGATGACTATATGGTTTATGCTATTGAAAGTGAATGTGACTTAAGCATTGATGAAGATCCGTGCTCATTCCAAAAAGCCATGAAAAGTGATAATTCTGAAAAATGGTTAATTGCCTCGAAAGAAGAAATAAAATCTATGGGTGATAACAAAGTATGGGACTTAGTAGAGTTCCCTAACGGTTTCAAAACCATTGGTTCTAAATGGGTCTTTAAGACTAAACGCGACTCGAAATGTAACATTGAAAGATACAAGGCTCGTCTTGTTGGTAAAGGTTTCACCCAAAAAGATGGTATTGACTATAAAGAGACATTCTCTCCGGTTTCAAAGAAGGATTCTCTAAGGATTGTTTTGGCTTTGGTGGCCCATTATGATATAGAGCTTCACCAGATGGATTTGAAAAACGTCTTTCTAAATGGAGAGCTTGAGGAAGAAGTATATATGGACCAACATGAAGGTTTCGTGGTCACAAGAAAAGAACATATGGTATGTAAGCTGAGAAATTCGATATATGGACTAAAACAAGCTTCTAGACAATGGTATTTAAAGTTTAATGATATCATCTTGTCATACGATTTTGTAGAGGTCATCGTTGATCGATGTATCTACATTAAAGCTAATGGGAGCAAGTTTGTGATTTTAGTCTTATATGTTGATGATATTTTGCTTGCTGCAAACGACATGGGCATGTTACATGATATAAAGAAATATCTCTCTACGAACTTTGAAATGAAAGATATGGGTGAGGCATCATATGTGATTGGAATAGAAATATTTCGAGATAGAACACAAGGATTGCTAAGATTGTCTCAGAAAGGATATATCAATAAGATTTTAGAAAAATATAAAATGGATAAAAAAAACAAAAACACAAATAAGTAATCGTCACTTTAGAGAACAAAAGGAAAGGATTAAAAGCATTCATTTCTTATCCATAAAGAAGATCATTAAAGAGAAAGGTTAAAGGAAGACAAAATCATTTTGTCTTAACTCCTCATGGATCAAGGTTAGTAGTTTCTTTTACTAAAACAAAAATATTAGGTTAAATTAAATCAAATCTATATGTTCTTGTTCTTGGCATTAAGATTTCATAATCCAAATCATTGAAATTAAATTAACAGTCATAGCTTCCAATTAGTTTGGCATTCTCATTTGCATCCCAACTTTGTCCAGAGTCTTGTAAAAATCATCAGATTTGCTGCGTTCTTTATGATCAAAAGCTATGAATCCATGAAGCTTACCTTTCACTTCAATCCAGCTACATCCCGGCAACTTCACCATCTGTTGATCTTCCATTTGCTTTCTCACACGAGCAACCTCTTCCCAGTTTCAAGATTCATAATACAAATTAGCCAAAAGCGTGTATCCACTAGGTTGCACCTTGACCACACGGGATGCTGTGTAGTTACCTAACTCATAGTTTTTTTTGTATCAAACAGGTCCCAAACAGAGCTCCCCATACTGCATTTGTTGGCTCCATTGGCATCATCTCTATCAAAGCCTTTGCCTCTTTTAGCAAACCTTTTCTTTCAAGTAAATCAACCACACATGCATAGTGATCCACATTTGGCTCCAAATTGAAACGTTCATTCATACTCAAGAAAAGCCTCTGACCCTCTTCCACAAGGCTTAAGACAGCGATGAAAGTAATTTGATTTGGTGAAACATCACTCGTTAGCATGCTCTGAAAAAGATCAAATGCGCCTACTGCATATCCGTGTGCTGCATCGTAGTCCAAGTATACACATTTTTCTCATAAAGTTTCTCGAAAACCAATATAGCTTCCTCTAAACACCCACACTTGGCATACAGATTAATCAATGTTATTCCCGTCATAGTATTTATCTCTTTCGAATTCTTAATCATATAAGAATGTACCCTTATTCCTTGGTGAAGTGCCCCAACACGAGCACAAGCTGAAAGAACAATGCTTAGAGTCTTCTGAGTAGGCGTAACATCACTCTTTAACATTTCCAGGAAAACCAACAGCCCTTTATCGAAGCTACGGCCTTGCACGTATCCAGCAATCAATGTGGTTCCAAGTAACCACGTTTCTGCATGGCATTTCATCGAACACGTGCTGGGCTGGGCATCATCATAACAACCACATTTTCCATACATATCAACTAGAGAACTCCCTATGAACACATCGCATTTCACTCTTCCTGTTTCCAAGTAAAACCCATGAATGCTTCTCCCAAATCGAACATCTTCGGTCTTCAGTTGCAAATATTTCTTTGTTATATATTATACAAAACATTATATAGACATAAACTTTAATTCAGCCACTCAGTTCAAACTTCAAACTAAAGAAGTTTAATTTTTAATTGTCTACAGATATAAGAATGGATCAGTTAAAGACCGTTGATTTTATTAAGAATTTGGATAGTGAAACTAATTGCTGCGATAAACATATAAAGTGTCGGCGCCTTGTAATCCATATACAATTTCACAAACCGGAGGTGAATGTGTAAACCAAACCAGACTTTGATCGGTATAGATTTACGTCGGTTTAGATCGTTTGCGCACATACGTAATAAGAAGACAAAAGTCTGTGTTGTAACATAATAAATTAAATTTACAGAGGGACGTATCGTTTTTCTTTCTTAAGAATCTGCACCAACTTTGGCGACAATAATTGAAGCATAGTGAGCAATGTTAGCCTCAGGGGATTGTTTAAGCCTCGCGATGATAGGGAACAACTCTGATGACTTCAAGAATTGTCTGCAAATCTGGTGGTTCGAACACATTTTAGCCAACGAGAATAGTGCAATCTTAAGCGGCGACTCACTTGCCGTCTCTTTCTTGCTTGGGTTTAATGCACGAGCCGAGCAATCCGCCACCAATCTCAGTAATGTCTAACACCCCAAAACCCCAATAAATCATGCAAACTGTTAGTACTCTCAGATCATGTCGACACCACAAAAATTCCAACAAAACATGCAAATTATTAGAGACCAGAGTTTTTAGACTTTAAAAAATATTATTGTTTACTTTTTCTCTCATAAATAACACTATAATTGGTCAAAATACTTGTTTATCCTAAATAAATTACAACTAAACATTAAAATGTATTCAAATTTTCATACTCAAATGTATGGTTATTTTTATATTAAAATTGTAGAACTTGAAAAAAATAGTAAGAATTGTCTTTTTGTTTTCAGAACTGACTTGAACAGAACCAAACAAGAAAACCAATGGTATTTCTATATCCAAAGAAGCAAATTAAACCTATTTTTGTTTTAGTTTGATAGCTATTCTCTAAGACCAAAAATTTAGAAGTCCAAATAACCCATCCCCTCTAGGCTATACTAGAAACCCTATGGGGAAGGCCTACTCGCAAAATCCAAACAAGAAACGATATTAGAAAATATAACCATTGTTGACTTCATTGAGAGGTAAAAGTAACTCCTATAAGTAACGTTTAAGTAGATTTAGTCTTAGTTGTATAATTGTTCATACTAACCTGTAAAGCTCCTTTAGAGACTATATCTTCACAGAGTTTGTTGGAGTTTCGAACAAGGTTGCTCAGAGCACCAGCAGCGTTTGCTTTTGTCTTGTCTTCCTCGGCAGTGGTCAAAACGTTTGCTAGCTGCGTTATAGATCGTCTTAGTTCTTCATATAGTTTGTCGTTATGATAAGCAGCATTGCCAATCTGCAAAAAAAAAAATGGAAAGAGACCTCTTTCAATTTTGATCAAAAGACAAGTATTATGGAAATGGTATGTTAATTTTTGATGATCTAACAGCAAAGCAGGCGAATTTCTGTGTTCTTTTATCAGGATCCGCGCAACGATCAATGAGGAGACCAATGATTTGATGTTCCGCCTACACATAATCAACACGCAAATCATGTGAAGGAACAATATGTTCTGAATACATAAAGCTCAAAGTAAAAGCTAATCATATTTACTTACGAGAGAACTGTAGAAATATCCATTGTGTCTGCACATGTTGCCGATAGCACTACAAGCTTTTGCGCGTATATTTGGATCCGAATGAGTAAGAAACTCCTTTAATGGCTGCAAAACACCAGCCTCGCCAATGTATTTATAGAAAGCCTACGCGGTTGACGATACTTACAAATTAGATAGCAGCGTTTACTTAACAATCCTATGTGTCTAAGCAAAATAAAATGTTTATTTCAATTCTAGAGATTTAGAAAACTTACCTTGTCCATCCTTGACAGATCAGATATGATCATCAAAATATCAAGTATGACTTCTCTTGGACTTGAACGACTGAGTAATTTTCTCATTCTTTTAGGATCCAAAAGACCTTTGCTAACGAGCTCTACCGCAAGACGTGGACGACCCACCATTTTCGCAAGAAAAGCAACAGGCCTTACAAGATCTTTTAAATCCAGGTGTTCCATACAACGAAGAATTAAACTAGGCACTCCCACCTGAATTTTGTTTTTGTACAGCGACATGTCATGGAGCTTGATTTAGTTCACAGAATGTTTGTCAAAGTCTATGTTCTATTTCGTGATTTCAGCTCATGAATCATGAGAATATAAACCATGGAGTCCAATTAACAAACAAACGAAAATGTAAATAAAATCAACCAAGGAAAATCGAAGAACTAACCTCCAGGAGAACTTTTATGTATTTGTCCATATCCTCTTCTATAGCTTTTAGCAAATCTCTATCTTCCATGCACACTTTAACACCAGGGGAGCCCATGTTGAGAATGAATCCACTATTTACAGAAGCGGTGGCAGATAACGAACCTGGTTGACTTTGTACAGCAACAAAAGGAAATGCTAGCAGATCAATTATCACATTTATTGTCTCTCTGACTCCAGCGTTTCCTCCTCCAGGACCTCCCCAGTTCTTTACTAGCTTGATATGAGCATCAGACATTAAACAAGAAATCAGCTTCATGCTTTCAATCTTCACTAGAACCTGACGGAAAGTTAAAGTCCCGCCTGAAAGACAGTGGCATATGGATGAAACAGTCCATATAACGCCAATAGGGGACAAGCCAATCCGATTGGGTGTGTTCTTGATGTCATCTGGAGAAGCATTTGAGAATGTGCCAGCTAACATATTTATAAGAAGCAATGGTGTACCACTAGCAATAAGCTGCTGCACAGTTAAAGGTCCTCCCCACTTTAATCTGGATTCTAATAAACCTATACATCCATCGAGAAGTCCATGCCATTTGGTAAGATTACACTTGGCAGAATGAGATAGGACTTCACCTTCATTACTTGGCATAGGCCTAAGATGATAACAAAGCTTAGTAGCTCGAGGAATCAGAGGCACTGCCATCTCCGAGATAGAAGATTCAGCAGAAGATCCTTTTTCAAGAGAGAGAATAGATGCAAGAGCAAGCATAGCTGATGCAGAGTGATTCTGAAGGGAAGCTTCGATTTTATCATCTGAGGCAATATGATTGGCTATGGCAGAAAGACGTTGTAGATGCTTTTTTGGAGAAGTCGTAAGCATTAACTGAGCAGAATTTCTCCCACTTAAGTTCAAACACTGAGCAACTGTTGCCAGCAGAAGGCATGAATGGAACACCAGATTGTTTAGTCTACCCTTGAAGTTAATTGTTTCACCAGTTTGTTGGTCCTTGATTGATGATGTAGCATATGATAGTACACAAAATATTTCTGAGATAACAGTACCATCCGCTCCACCACTGACTACGGAAGTAATAGGCAGCGAACTGGGAAGACCACACAGCACGCTAGGCATAAGTCCATTGTGAAGGCAGCATCTTGACAAGAGCTGAAGCATCACATAAGCAGTTTCTAGTTAAGTTTCAAGAGGGGAAAGAAAAACAAATGTGGTTATTGTGGTAGAACCAAAAACAAGTTATCATGCAACTTGGTGAGTCCAGACAACCTACAGCTTTTCCAGTTAACATCGCCAAACAAAGGACAGGAACAACACGTAATCACCTGAATTGCAGAAATCAACGGAGCCTCCATTCGTTGGTGAAGACAGTGACAGACAGCAAGTTGCACATGCTTGGATCGTAGATATGTTCTTGTCACTGTATCGACAAGTTTCTCAGATAACGCACCCCATTCACAGTTCCTTTCGTCAAGCTGAGAGAGACGATGGCTCTGCAAAGCATCTAGAGGAAATATGTAGACATTATCGTTCTTGAAGAATGTTTCTGAAGTATCTATGAGAATCCATATTGCTCTACAGGCTTCACAAGCAGCTGCTAACATGTGTGAAGAGCCTGAAGCTAAACTCGACCCGGAGGAAGCCAAACAAAGACACAAATGATCAACTAGGCGGGACATGTTAGTATGCTCCAAAATCTGCTTAGAAGCAGAATCAGGAGTTGAAGACTTAAGATCTTCTGCAACTCGAGAGAGCATCAATGTGATGCAAGAACAGGCCTCATATAATATTCTACCAGTTCCCTCTTCTTCCCATCCGACTACCTACATACACATAAAGTAATAAATAAGTGCCGGTGGTTTATTCTCACAACAGACTTGTGCACTAATAGGAAGGGTCACCTGTACGAAGATTTCCACTACTTTGGTCCAATGCCTGATGTAGGAGCTATGTATGCTATTTCCGTCAATATGCCCTACCAGGTTTTTCGTGACTGAAAGACTCTGATAAAGCAATAAGTCAGTGTTACAGATCATTTAACTTTCTTTAATTGCTGAATGTGAAACAACAGGCTGTCTGTCAAATAAAGTCTGAGAACTAATACGTCACATGCCAAAATTATTGTCAAGACAGTTCACCTTTGGTATTATGTTGTTAAACTCGGATGATTTCATCCCAACAAGAGCCTCAGTAAAGTCCAGCAGTGCACATGTTATTTTCTCAATCAGTTCAACTGAAACTATGGCACGAGCTGCAACCAAATTGGAGATGATCCTAAGGGACTGAACAGAGCAAGCGACATCTTTGTCCCTGCGCTCTCATGAACAAAAATGTGAATATACATGTATCATAAAATTGCCACAACTCTGGAATAGAGTAACAGATCATAAGACCAAAATGTTGCAGGCCTGTTTTAGAGTCTGTTTTACGTATTATGTTCCTGTTATTATCATCAAGTAAGAGCACAACCAGTTATATATTAAAAGACAACCCATACACCAAATCTTACATTTTAGAATCTTGCGGGGATTTTGAACATCTTTTCAGTGACAGCAAAACAAGATCTAATGCTTTATCATCTTCACCTAAAACTTTTGCTCCTTTAACTGTACGGGATGTATTTTCCAGTTTGTCTAATGTTGCGTTGCCTAAAACGGAAAAAACAACCCAGGCAAATATGAAGATGAGATATGGGTCCATTAAAGAACGTTAGAAATTAAGAAACTCAGCTAAGGTTCTTTTTCGCATATAGCAAAATGTATGCGGATTTCTGACGCTAATATTTAAGACATGCAGATACACAAAAGGAGGCATGGGTTTATATTTACAAAACCTGAAGTAAAATCCTTACGGAAAAAAAGAGAGAAAATCCTTAGATCATGGGAATTGTGTTATCATCAAAAATACATCTAAGAAATACATGTGTTATACATGCACTGCTCCCTTCTATGTATCTGTTGGATAAATCTAGATTTTCAAAAGTAAGAAGAAGAAGAAGAAATTTAAGATAGTATCTCCCATTACCTGAACTGTTAATCTCCTCTTGGGTTGGGAATCCCAGGAAATCCTCAGGAGAGGGAGAATTTATTTTAAGACTCTTCATATCTGACTGAACATCAGCTAGAGTTCCTGGAGTAGAAGCGTTCTTAATTGGAGTCCCAGAGTCACATTTTTCTGAGTCAAATTAACAGTGAAAAATTAATAAAGGAGAAAAATAATTGATAGATAGGGTCTAACAACACATTTAAGTTAATCAAACCATTTCTCGGCTGCCCTTCATTTCCTTTCAGCCTCCAAGCTGCTTTATGGTCAACTACTACAGTTTGCATGTCCTGAATACACGTTTGAAATCTTAGTCATATATTGTTCCGACAATATCTCCGATTTGAAATCATTTTTACTGAACGAAAAGACAATTTCAACAAAATACTTTGTACATAAGACACAAGCTGCAAAATGTAAGTCATCAATATCAGATTGTACCCTGGCTTCAACTTCTTCTAATGATTCTTTGACGAAGGGGTGCTCGAGAAGAGCGGGCCAGGTTAGTCGACTTTGGGGGACCTGTATTGCATTGTAAAGATACATTTTAAACCAGCTAAAGATAAATTTCAAGCATATTAACTAATGGTAAAGAACAGGTTGGACCAAAATAGAAACTTTACCTTATTGAGCAATCCTTTCAAAAAGCTTTTGAAATAAGGACTCATTTCATCAGGATATTTGACAGGATCCTTAAAGAATCACAAAATGTTAGCTGAATTTTTTTAGCATAGACGATGGACAAAATTATGCAGTGATTTGTATACCTTAACAATGTGACGAATGAGAGCATAGACGGAATTAGTGTAGAACGGAGGTTGACCTACATATAATTCATACCTGATATATCGCAAAAGATTATTTAGAATCATCCCAAGTGGGGTGAAATGTGAATAACACAAGTGACAAGAATGATGCAATATTAACAAGGCACGACTTATTGAGTTATTCATTCATTGATAAGCCTAAAGAAAACTATAAAGCTACCACAATCTGCGAATTAATACATGCCATATCATTCATAATAAAATAAATGGAAGTAGGACAACTCTGATGAATTTCTCCACTCACAATATAACACCAAGTGACCACAGATCAGCAGTGTGATTGTATGGCTGTTCTCTCACAAGCTCCGGCGCCATGTACAGCGGAGTGCCTGAAGTAAGATTTCATTGATGGAATATTAACAAGGCACGACTTATTGAGTTATTCATTCATTGATAAGCCTAAAGAAATGAAAAAAGGCGTTAACCTTTAATGGATCGCAAAACCACAGTGTTGGTGGACATAGCACGAGCAAAACCAAAGTCACAAAGCTGATATATCAAAGGAAATACAAGCAGAATTATGCTACAGAGAAATAATTGCTGATATATCAAAGGAAACACAAGCAAAATTATGCTACAGAGAAATAATTGAGAAGCACATAATCATGCTGCAATGAGAAGTTTTTTTTCTTTCTAATTATAAGTAGCAAGTATATGAAATCATGGCTAGCTGTATCCTCTTCTAGTAATGTGTATTTACATGATAAGCTTAGTTTTCTGAAAAAATGAGACTGAAAGTTCCAGCTTCCAAGAGTCTTAAATCATTTTCCAGAGATTCGTCTGCCACACTCATAAGAAGAGTACGTGAGTAGAAAAATCATATTTGTAACTTTAAAAATATTTCCATCTATAAGAGACCAAAAAAATAAGAGTAGCAGGTGTGTGGTAAGTAGAGAAAGCAACAGTCCACGCATAATTCTAAGAAGTAGCAAAAGGAAGGTTAACTTACCTTAACGACAGACCCAGCACCGATAAGAATGTTTTGTGGCTTCATGTCACGGTGAATTATACGGTTTGAATGCAAGTAATGCAATGCTTTTACCTGGATTTTAGAGAATTGCACATTGTCTTATCAATCAATCATATAATAGGAAAATCAGATATAGAAATAAGAGCCATTGTTGGCAAAACTTGTTACCAACTGCTTTGCAATGGCTTGAACTTGTTCTTCCGGAAGGCACTTGTCATCTTCAAGAATCTCAAACAATTCACCCTACGAAATTTAGGTGTTCCAACATGATTCATTATATTATATAGGTCCGGCTACAGGCTTCATAAATCAGTTCTTTTAGAATTACAATCAAGGGGGAGAAAGTACTTGGGCAAACTCTGTGACAACACAGAATTCTCGTGCGTTTTCAAAGGAATCGAGCATTTCAATAATATTCTTATGCTTGAGCTTCCGCAATATCTGAAAGCATACAAAAATGTGGTCACATCAAATCCAATGATTTAAGAAGCCGTCACAATAGATGGTGTCACGTGATGTGAAGCATAAAACATCCCTAACCTCGATTTCTTGTCTTAGACTATGTATATCCTTGTCGCTTTTTCCTTGTTTCATGATGAACTTCATCGCCACCGTCTGACCCCAAGCAAATCATCAAATTAAGACTGTTTTGCTGATTTCAAAAGCACAGGTTAACGAACAAGAAAGCAACTTACCTGGCCAGTAAACTTCCGTCTTCCCTTGTAAACCCTCCCAAAAGAACCTTCACCGACGAGTTCTATCACATGATAATCCTCGACACCCATATTTTCTAATCTGCCGTATTAAGCAACGTTTTAGCTTCCAAAAATATAATCACGGCACCGAGAACCAATACAGTACAATTCAGTCTCAAAAAATTGCTTCAAAGAATTTCTAAACTATGCTGCATTCCGATTTGTTGTTTAACATAAGATAACGTAGCGAATCGAAAAAGGGGAAACATCAGATTAAGGTAGAAATGCCGATCATAAATCTGATTGGCAAAAAAAATTTCAGCCGAAGTTCAGAGTAAACGGGGAAACCGAAGATTAAATAAAAAAAGTAAAGAAGAATATAGAACCGTGACTCGCGAAAAAATGACGAAGTGGTGGCCAACGGAGATGGCAGAACCGGAGGCGAAAAAGAACGGCGGTGAATCGAGGTATAGGAAGAAGCGAGAACCGTGGAATCGATGTTTGGAGAGAGATAAACTCTTTCAGTCTTTTGTTTGGATATTCTCGGAAACTTTTGAAATTCAAAAAGAGGGAAAAATCTTTACTCTTTCCTCTCTCAAAAACACTCTATCATGCATATAATACAAAACGAATATAAAAATTAAAAATAAATAATATCACGGATTCCCAAATTTGGTAATTAACAAAAGTTTGTAACTGGAGATTTAATTGAGAAAGAATACCATATACAAAATTTTCTTACTTCCGGTCGATGTTCCAGATATTGAAAATATTCATCAAAAGGTGTTTATTTAGTAAAATCTGGTTATCGTCTAACAATTCAATTAAGTACTAATTGCACTCAGACAACTCCTATTGATCAACCGAGTGTGGAAACTCATTTTGATTTGGCAAAAAACTATATGTTCTATAAATATTGCTCCAAATATTAAACACTTTTTTTGGAGATTATTATCAAAGACTTTACCACTAAAATCACATATTTATCTATGGAATATTATAACGGAAAATTCATGTATTCGGTGCGGAATATTATAACGGAAAATTCATGTATTCGGTGCGGGGATTTCGAATAATATGCACACTTTTTTTATTTGTGCTCTAGCTCAAATGTTGTGGAGGAAATTGGAGATTCTAATGACAATTATTTACGATATAAATTCTAATATTTTTGATAATATTAAATATCTTATATCTAGTTATCACAAATTTGATCCTCAGTCAACACAGAGATACCTTCCTTTTTATCTCCTATGGCAGATTTGGAAATCACGGAATAATCTCACGTTTAATAAGAAGGGTTATTCAGATGATTTACTAGAGTGGTTAACTGTTATTCAGATGTCGTCAGTTAGTATGTCCATCCTTTCAAGCTCTCACCTCGATAAGTGAAAACTTCTGTTGCGAGATTGGGTGAAATATAATTGTGATGCTGCTCATCGTAATGGTACCGAGCAGTCCGGGTTGGGATGGATTATACGAATCAGTAATGGTAATTTTATTCAAGCAGATATAGAAAAATTTGAGGGTCGACATACATTTGTTGAAACAGAATTGACAACTCTTATATGTGCAATTCAAGCAACCTCGTCTTTGTGCTATCGGAAAGTAATTTTTGAGGGTGATAATCTCCTCCTCAATAATCTAATCAACCTTAATGGTATACATTTGCGACTCAAATACTATCTACAAACGATTTTTTCTTAGATCCCTCGGTTTACTGAAGTAAAATTTCAATATCAATC
Source organism: Pugionium dolabratum (assembly GCA_018901945.1). Classification (NCBI taxonomy): domain Eukaryota; kingdom Viridiplantae; phylum Streptophyta; class Magnoliopsida; order Brassicales; family Brassicaceae; genus Pugionium; species Pugionium dolabratum. The sequence continues at coordinate 144,419 of JAEVFF010000124.1, read as the reverse complement.
AAGATTATAAAACAGTTCAGCAGATATGTTGGCATCACGTTCGCTCGAGGCTAATTTTCATTGGCGTTTATTTGTATTTGTCCATATTTTTTACGAACTATTGTAAACGATGAATCCGTTAATTAATATCAATTTTTGGCAAAGAAAAACAAAATTTTATAACTGAATGTTTATTTTGCTCATTGATTTACATTCTTTTATACTATAATTATAAAGCCCTAATTATAAATAAAAATCCTAATTTGTTACATCATTTATTCAAGAAATTTATTATCAAACATTAAAAAACAATACTTATTACATAAAAATAGATGTTGCGCATATTTTATACATAAAATTTTTTTATAACATGAATAATTCGAAAAATCTGGCTAATTTCAAGTTTATACAAATTCGTAGAATACATGTATTTCGGATTAAACATATAAGTTTAAGTGACCGCGATCTCTGATATTTAATTAATAGAAACCATGTATCATCCAACAAGGCAAAAACTCATTAATCCAAAAACAATATTTTAACTATATTTTGATCCGCGCAGAGTAAATTATTTATTATATTTTATAAAATGAAATTTTATAAAAATAATATATATAATTAGTTTATATATTGAAATATTGTTTGACAATTTAAAATAAATACTATCATCATAAAATAAAATATAATAATTGTATTATATATAATTTAAAATATAGTTTTATGGATTGTTTTATATGAGTAAAAATTCATTTTCTATGTAGAAAGATTTGAATATTTGAAATTTAAAAAAATTTCTAATGAAAAATATTTTGAAACTCAATTAAAATTAAAACAAAATATAAATGATTACACTAAAACCATTAATAAGATAAGTAAATGTTTTGATGTATAATTTAAAATATGTTATAGATAAATATAAAAGAGTATAAATATAGTTTGACTATTTTTCAATTAAATTAAGTTATAAGTAAATTTAAATCAAAATGTTGCCATTATTATTAAGAATAAAATAATTTATGTATTGATTATTAGTAGGTAATCTAGTGAAAAATTTGTAAAATTTATTCTAATAGTTTTATGTGTATTAATGGTGATTAAATGGCATATGTATTAATTTATCTGCTAAATTAAGATTTGTTTTAAATTTGGTTTGAGATATTACGAGAAAACAACACTTCAGCTGACATAGTTGTAAATAACACGTCGAGATAAGATTATTTTATTAAAACTAGGTGATAGCCCGCACAGACCGCACGGTTTTTATTGTTGTTTGGTCGGTGAAACATATATCATTTTATGATTAGTGGCTTTGTAGAATTTTTTACCGATATTAACCATGAATTTTTTAGCTTGTAAATTAAGTTAGCCTTCAAAATATGTTCGAACCGAAAAATTTTATTTACCGAAATGAATCTTTATATTGTATTGGATTGTAAAATTTTCTATCAGATAGGTAGTGTTTTAAAAAATAGAGTAATATATTAGAGAAAAATTGACATATAAAAATTCTAGTATTTTTAACTATTTAAAAAACAATCTACATATTTCCATAATAGAATATTTTACACTTAGATATATTAGCCGCTCGCAAAAAGGTTTTTCTAATTATTTCAACAATGTTAAGCAAAAAAAATGTTCGTTTTACCACACATACATAATTTTGTAAACATACCTTTTTGTCGAGCAGAAACATTTCTAAATTTATAAATGTTTTGCCTTTGTTAAAATTCCATTCTTTCCAAAAATGAATAAGTCGGACCAGTATTTTTTCATGATAATTACAAAAATTTCAATCAAAATCGTTGAAAAAAACGAAAGTATGAGGTTGAAAAGAAGTTTTTGGTGTCATAATTAATTTGTAGGAAATGTGTGTAAGGTTTGTGATTGAAAGTATCATAGTTAGTGTTTTATAATGTTAGTAATTGAAAATCATTATTAGGATAGTAGTGGACAATAAAATGTGAGATGATAATGGCCAAGGTAATAAAAGATGAGATGTTAGTGGTCAATAATAGTTGAGTTAGTGGTTATAAGTTTTAATTGTTGGGCTGACGATCTATTTCCCCCCGAACTATGGCCATATAGCAACAAATCTACCCAAACTATCGTCGTAGTGCTTAGTCTACATCATTTCAAAGTTGAAAATCTATTTACCCATAATTTAAAGTTCGAAACGTAAATCCCCATCGTTTTGGTTATTTCGGTTTATAAAACAAACCGTATAACCACATATGGCTGGTTTTTCCGGTTTTTAACATAAACCCGAAATCAAACCAATACCACTCAACATTCGACCCGTGAACCATGACCCGACCTAAAATCCGACCCGTGAACCAAGTTAAAAACCCGAAAAAAATGAAACCCTAATGAAAATTCCCAAATCGATTTCGAACTCGAAATCGAGTGTGAAGAGGAAGTGTGAAGAGGAAGAGTGGTTAGGAAATCGAAATAGAAATCGAAATAGGGTTTCGATATCGAAATCGACATGTGGAGTGAAATCGATTTTGGGAAAAAGGGCTATTAGGGTTTGCGATTTGGGGATGAAATCGATTTGGGGAAGAAATTTAGGGTTTGCGATTTGGGGGAAAAATCGATTTCGGGAAGCAATCGATTTCGGGAAGCAAGGGAAGAAATCGATTTCGGGAAGCAAGGGAAGAAATCGATTTCGGCAAGAAATCGATTTATGGAAGAAATAGATTTGCGATTTGGAGAAGAAATTGATTTGGGGGAAGAAATCGATTTTGTGATTTGGGGAAGAAATTAGGGTTCGCGATTTTTGGGGGGAAAAAATCAGAAATCGGGTTTATTATTTCGGGTTAAATCTTAATCGGGTTATAATCTGGTTTAAATCGGTTTTAATTTTTGTTTTAATGGTTAACGATAATTTTAAGTACAGTAAACCGAATCGAATCGCAATTGTGTCTATCTGGGTATTCAACTTTACTCTGATGGGGATTTAAGTTTTGAACTTTACTCTGATGGATGAATAGATTTTCAACTTTGAAATGATGTAGACTAAGCACTACGACGATAGTTTGGGTAGATTTGTTGCTATATGGCCATAGTTCGGGGGGAAATAGATCGTCAGCCCTTAATTGTTTGTGCAAGTTTAATCGTCAATTTTTTTTTAAAGTTTTTATAATTTAGAGATTTAATTTTATAGAAATTATTAATAAGTATTTTTAGTTTAGAATGATGTGGATAAATTTGATTAGGTGTCATTTTTTAAACTTGTTTTTTGGATTAGGTGGATAGATTTAGTGGCATCAAATAGCTACTTTTATTTAATAAATTTTTTTGAAGTTTTTATAATTTAAAATTTTAATTTTATATAAATTATTAATATGATGTAGATAAATTTGATTAAATGTTATTTTTCTAAAAATTGTTTTTGGATTAAGTGGATAGATTTAATAGTATCAAATAGTTAACTTTATTTAATAAGATATTTTTTAATTAATATATTAGAGATTTTAATCGAAAATCGAATTCAAATATTTACGAATTTATGCCATAAGATCTAAATTGTTATTCTACCATTGTACTAAGAAAAAAACTTGAATTTAGTACCTACCGTATGTATTTACACACACACAACCATTGGATCAACAGATCTCCTAACCCACCACTTAGTTTGTTTCGTCAAAATGGACTTATCTATTATGACACGATACACATTTATTATTCGTTTTCAATGAGTGATTGATTGACTTAGCTAACAACATTACTAGTTAGAAAGTCTCTCCATGGTACATTGTTCGAGTTTTTAGATGGACAATTGTCTAAAATAATATTTTTTTTAGTTTTTATTCTAAAAATAGCACTATTAGTTTAAATTTTCAATAATAGTATAAATTTAAGATTAAAATATATTAAAACTATATTTTAAAAGAAAAAAGTTAAATACTAAATTAGAAAAAATGAACCCAAATACAATAATTTAAGTTTATATATAATTTTTTTAAAATAAATAAGTATTTGTATTATTTTTTAAAGTTTAATTTTGAGATACTAAATTTAAAAAAAAAACTTGAAAATATACTATTTTAGATATTACTTTTTTTAGATCTCTGTATTGATATTTCTCTTTATAATTTCCCTCCAACGCAAGAAACACCTGAGAAAAAACGTAGTCTTCAATTTGCTATTTTGGGCTCTTCTCTCCCCAGTTCTCACCTACAACACGTGTTTGAAGCAAAAAAAAATTGGATTTTCAATCAGAGTTTATGGTATTGGCACACATATACATATAATGAATAACTTATTTTATTTCTGAGAGATGTCAAAAGATATCAATATTTTATTTTAGCTAAAAAAATTCTAATTGATCAAATTGTTTTAATTCTAGTCGTCAGTCAACTTTTTATGACTAAAATGGTTTAGTAACAAAAAAGTTAACAAGTTTTTCAGCTTACAAAGAATAAATGGAAATTGGTCGAAAGTATGTTTTTGACATTTTTCCAAGAATAAAAGCTGTAATGAAAAAAGAGTAGATTTGAAATTCGGGTTTGCTAATATAATGGGCCTATGGCTGTGAAGCCCATATGAAAATGAAACAAAATTGGCAAACAAGAAACGACACGTCACGAAGACAAAGCTACAGTCGGAAACCCAGCTCCCTAACCTACGAAGTTCGGTCTCTTTTTCTCTCTCTCTCGATTTTTTCTCTGGTTCACTTGAATTCTACGTCACGGATCCTCTCTCATATTCGTCTTCCTCATTCTTCTCTAAAAGTCTGAGTTACAATATATTAAGATGGAATGAGCAAAATCTTTTGTGCGTATTCCTTCCTTGAGTTTTATTATAATGCGTCTAAGATTCATCTTTTTTTGTCCTCGCTAGACACTAATTTATGAGATTTAGATTTTGGGAAGTGAGTTCATCAAATTGAAACAACTGCTACTAGAATTTGCAGTGTTTTTCCTTCCCTTTCAATTTAATCCAGATTTTGGTAAGCATTTGATTTCGGTTTCTGGCTCATGCCGTGTATTCTTTTTTCTTTATTTTCTTTACTGCATTGATTCAAATGAAGGTTTTTTTGTTTTGTTTTTTTTTTGGCAGTTATCTTGGGAACTGAAGAAAGTAAGTTCCGATGTATACAAGAGCAATAAGGAGGAAGCAGAGATGTGGTTTTGTATTGCAGCAAGACAAATGCTTACTCAGGCCTGCGATTCGTGACTACTACACTGTTTCCCCATCTTCTAGATTACTAAATATACTTACAAACCATTTGACAAGAAAGTATCCATCTTGTGGGGCTATTGCCTCTGGAAACTATTTGAGTTTTTCCTGGAATAATAGCCAGTTTCGTCCGTTTAGTTCTGAAAGTGATGGAAGGAGTCCTAGTGAGGATAACCATTTCCCTCTGAATAAAGAAAAGACGGGAAAAGAGAAGAGCGCTCTTGGAGTTGAGCCCTTTGATTCTCACGCTCAACTTGGAGAGCAAGACCAAATGGATTGGCTCAAGAATGAGAAGCTTGCAAGTCGGAGCAAAAAGGAGTCACCTTTCCTTCATAAACGAGAAAGATTGAAGAATGAGTTTATGCGGAGAATTCAACCTTGGCAAACTATACAGCTCTCTTGGGAATCCTTTCCTTACTATGTTCAGTAATAGCCAAAGAAAATTTTCTATCTGTTATCGTGTTTAGTTCTCCTAGTCAGTTCCATTTTTGTTTCTTTTGCTAATATCTTCTGTTCTTGACCTCTTTCTCATTTTCCCCAGCGAGCACACAAAAGATACTCTGGTGGAATGTGTTAGCTCACATATAAAACAAAGAAATGTGGTGTCCACATATGGTGCTCGTTTAGATTCTTCAAGTGGAAGAATATTGCTCCAGAGTGTTCCAGGTTTGTTGTGAGTTGTGACTAGAAAAAGCATTGCGCTGTTTGATGTCTTTGTTCTTTTATATCAAACTTTATAACTGGTAAGAGGATAAAGTCCAATAATGATTTGATTATACAGGCACTGAGCTGTACCGAGAAAGACTGGTACGAGCACTTGCTCGAGACACCCAAGTTCCCTTGCTGGTTCTTGACAGTAGCGTTCTTGCCCCTTATGTGAGATTCTGATGTTTATTTGCTATGACATGCTACCAGTTTTCTTTCTGTTTCATGACTGTTAGCATGATCTTTCTCTATTCTGATTAGGATTTTGCTGATGACTACAACGAAGAGCCTGAATCAGATGATGACACCGCAGAATCAGATCAGTGCACTTCAGAGTCAGAAGCTGAGGAAGAAACAGATGCAAAAAATGAAGATACAAGTAGCAGTGAGGCGAAAATAGATGGGACTGATGATGAAGAAAGATATTTGGAGATTTCTAAGGAAGTCCTCAAGAAACTCGGGGCCGACATAGAGGACATCGAGAAGGTATGGTCTTTTATGTGAGGTTCATTAATCTACCATGACAATGTGTTTGTTTTCATCCTTTGCCTCTGGATAATAATCTCAGTGATTTTGAAATGGGATTTTTTCTTCTACTAATCATTTGTATGAGATTTTTTATTGGGGTAAATGCACACAGTTTAGAAACTTAAAAGTGCACGCCATTTGGTTGCTGGTTCTTTGATCTACACGATGACTGCTGCATCAGTTCTTCACTTCTGATTGATAGAGTTTAAAAATGCTGTTCATGTGCTTATCTGCTCTACACTGTGGCAGAGAATGTCGGAACAGCTGCTTGGCCCTTCTGAGGTGTCAAAAGCTGCAGTTGTTGATCATTATGATAAAGCCAAGCGGCCTCTTAAGAAAGGTAGCCAACTTCAGCATGTTCACCTTGCTCCTTAGCATCAAAGGAAGTTTGTAAAACTTTTTGTATAGTATTGTATAAGTGTCAAGGCTCTATGATGGAGCTTCATCGTTGTAGAAGCTCTATATGCTCTTTATGAGTTTTTGTATCCATTCAATGGTCCTAGCGTCACTTCAAATAATTTTTCTATGTATCTATCTTGTATTTTCTTTGTGCTGTCTTTCCCTTATTAGACTTTGACTTCTTACTTTCCTTTTCTCAAAATTTTCTTCTGTCCAACATGTTTTCAGGAGATCAAGTTAGGTATGTTGGGTCTGCTACGAAGCACGACGCAAAACATAGGTAATTTACTGATTCACTTCTGTGGGAATCTACTTTCCCTTTATTTGTGCCTAAAGATTTGGATCAAGCTCTTCTAGAGTGCCGTTAATTAGACGATTTTTTCTAACATTTGTTATGGAGCACAAATAGGGCTAAAAAATAGATTTTTAGCTTCTGCATAGTATTGGAGAAACAGGGTTTAATCTGTCTTCATTTTCATATTGTCCCTTTGTAGCATGGTTTCTTTTAGTGTTTACGCCCCACTCTAGCATATTAGTTCATAAAAATTTGATTCTCTGGAAAATCTTTTCAGCTATAGGTAACTTTTGCTGTCCTTGTTTTATGTTTTAATCAGTAATTGTGTTTGTATTTAAGAAGAGGCAAGTTGGTAGTTAGCTTCGTAACTTCATAAATTTGAAGTTTACTTGCTTCAGAACATTTTTTTTGTAATATACAGCTTTGAAATTCTTGATTCACTCACCTCTAGAACTTAAAAATATTTGACTCTGGACTGTATACATAGCTACTTATACTTTCTATGTTGATGCTCGATCATGTCGTTGCTGGAAAGTTGGTCCATCTCTGCTTCCCCTATGCATATCCTTTCTCACATGTTTATGGTCATCAATTAGTTTTGATAGAATAAAAACGTTTTTCCAGTTTAAATCGTCGGATCTATCATTTAGTCGTTTAAAATACAAAATCGAATGTCCATACTTTTTTATGAACTTTTATTTGAATATGTTTCGTATTCTGTAAGATATATAAACCTTCTAGCAAAAGTTTTGAAAATGAGGCATCAAAGGCTTCCTGTAAACCTGGATATTGTAACCAGTGGTTTGGAGTTGTTTGATGTCCGTATTTGTGATCTATGCTAGAGAAACCTTCTAGTAACCAAAGCTCGTAATTATGATTGCATCCTTATGTTGTGTTGGCTTGTAATTGGATCACAGGGTCGTATTGGGGAAGATTTCTACATCTGATGGTCAAAAAAGTGCTTTTACCGTTATTACTGGCAGGTGGGTTGGTAAGTCATCTAGTTTCAAAAATGAGAAATGTGTTGTTACTTTTAGGTTTTATCTTTCTTCTTCCTAGTTTCTTTCCTCTTCAATATTTCTTGCTCTTCGAGGGGTTGGAAACACCATTGGCCGTCCAGAGAGTGACCTGGATGTAGGGTTGGTCCTCTTTCATATTTGAATGAAAATCGAGTCTTGAATTTCTTAAATTTCTGACAAGGGATAAATTTGAAAATTTGGTTACAGCAGTAGTCTGTTGTTTATAGTTTATTTTGCTTATCTCATAGTCTGGCTTTCCACAAATTTTTTACGCTTTTTTCTAGGCTTTTGTGTGTTTCTATTGTAGAGTGATGCAAGCTTGTGAAAAGGTTGACAGCTGGGAGTATAACGATTTCGCTATGAAAAAGCTTTCGGAACTATAACATATCATCTTGTAGTTTGAGGCGTGTAAATATCTTCTATGATACTGTTGTTCTGATAGTATTTAAGTCGATGGTTGCCTGGTCTGCCTAGTTGTACTTATAGTAATTTTCTCATCAACTGCCAAATATTATGATTGTGCTGAGTGAATTTGACCTGTCTTCCGGAACCCTTGGGGCTTTGGGTTGAGATAGACAGATGTACCATTGGATGTTAGGCAAACTTATGTTACGATTGTTCCCTGCTGATGTGTTCATTAGACCTCTATGTATCATAGTTTGTCTAGAACTATTCTTCCCAGTTGTCTAATGCCATTCACAAGTCTTCCAGTCACCATAATTTTTTTTTGATGAATGGGATTTTGTTTGGCTGTGAATATCATCATCGGATACCCTTCATTCATGATGTTGACATTTCTAATGACAGTATGCCTTCTGTGATTTTTGTAAATTGACTTGCCTGCAAGTGTGACATTCTATTTTTTTGTGCGCCTTTGCAAAAAATATTGAACACGAAGAGCTACGAGAAAATTTAACGTGTTAAAAGATGTCCTATGTTTTGTCTTTAACGAGAGTTTATATTCTTTCAGGCTGTTGTCTAGTGGACAACGTGGAGAAATATATGAGGTGAGTGGGAACCGTGTTGCGGTCATATTCGATTGTAACCACGATAAAACATCAGAGGAAAGTGAGAAAAAACCAGCAGGACAGCCCCATGTGTTACCTATCCACTGGGTAGATGGTATAGTTGCTTCATAATATTCCCATAGTTGATGTGTCATCCTTGTGAATCTGGCGAATTACTATAGAAATGATCCACATCATATTTAAATGTAGCTAAGTAATGAAGTTTTTCTATGCAGTTAAAGATCTCGAACACGACTTGGATATGCAGGCATTAGATGGCTACATTGCCATGGAGGCGTTAAATGAGGTATGTTTGGAAGTTACAGTAGCTTCACATGCTTGATTTACTCATATCTTAGTTTCAGATATAAATGTACATGTGTAATTTGTGAATTTTCATGTTTTAGAAGATGATGTTTCCAGCAGTAGCTAGTGCTCATAACTTTTTATATTAGTTTATATACATTTTTGTGTATACATGTCTATAAACAGCAAGAAGCTATGCTCTCTTTAGGTAGTAGCCTTATTAACATTTTCCTCTTCGTTTTCAGTGGTGTGTTGATATTTGTGACCAAATTCTAGCACCATAACGTTGAAATTTGCCAAACTTTTTTCAAAGATCTTGAATGAATTGAGGGAGGTTTTTTTTATCAATATGTGGATACATGCATTCTGCCTTCATTTCTGGACTGTAGTTTTATTTATTGATGTGGTTATAAGTATATAAGTATTGTCCACTACAGTTATTCCATCGTTTTCCTGTCTTTGTAGGTTCTGAAATCCATTCAACCACTTATAGTCTATTTTCCAGACTCCTCTCAGTGGTTGTCTAGAGCTGTGCCTAAATCAAGACAAAAGGAATTTGTAGAAAAAATTCAGGAAATGTTTAATAAATTATCAGGTCCTATTGTTATGATATGTGGGCAGAACAAGATAGAAACAGGCTCAAAAGAAAGAGGGAAATTTGTAAGCGTGTCGAAATCTCTCACTTGTCAGTGTTTACTGTTTGGCCTTTGTTCTTGATCAGTCGTTGAACAAGTTATTTTTATTGGAAACAGACGATGGTACTCCCAAATTTTAGCCAGCTTGGAAAGCTGGTAAGCTAAATATCAAAGTAGCATTTTATTGATATATGTGAATTTTTGAAAATCATGGTGCAACTTCTTTCACACACGTTAAGTGGCATCTATGAATCTTTTGTTATATTTTGCAACGTGTGCAACACTGTAGATATGGTTTTGCACATCCATATTCTTGATATGACTCTTGCTTAGTTTGTGAGTCTGGATTTATTTAAAAAGACATCCCTTGAAATGTCATGTTCTTCGTGATATGCCTTTGTGTGTTGCAGCCGGTTCCTTTGAAGTGTCTAACTGAAGGATCCACGAGAAGGAAAAGATCAGAGGAACATGAGATGTACAAGCTTTTCACTAATGTCATGGTCCTACATCCTCCAAAGGTATGTCTAATGTCATATAAAAAGTTTTGATCACAATATCAAGTGGTCCTGTATGCCTGTAAATAAGGAGGTGTAGATATCTTGTTAAACTTAAGTGAGATAGCATAGACTAGTTTGGTTGTGCCGGTTAGACAATATCTCGTCTTGAAGTCTTTTTAATAGACACAAGTATTGTGCATGACACATGCATGCATTAGCAAACTCCGTTGTAACGTGTTCACCTACTTAACAAAAGTGAAACTACTTAAAGGACACATGTTAAAGGTTGGAGACATATACTGATATTGCCAAGACGGTTCTCGGGTACTACTAGCGATCATCATTCGTATGACTCTGCTCTAGGCATCAACCATCTATGACTAGCTCCTACATATTTTCTAGAGATTTCATATGACAGACTATTATCTATATCTTAAGAAATAACTCTCGTACTTGATTCCATCCTTTAAAATTTTGGTGTAGGAAGAAGATGCCCTCAGACTATTCAAGAAGCAACTTGGAGAAGATAGGAGAATTGTGATATCGCGGAGCAATATAAATGAGTTGCTAAAGGTACATAGATCTAGTTCGACTGCCATTGAGAAAAGCTGAGCCAAACGTGTAGTGTTTCACTAATTGTTGTATACCTCAATGCACTGTTTCCCAGGCATTTGAAGAACATGAGTTATTATGCACAGACTTATACCAAGTCAACACTGATGGTGTGATATTAACAAAGCAAAGTGCGTAACTCAGGATGAAAATACTAGGTTTGTTCTGTTTTAAGTCAATGCTCGAGCTTAGAAACTTGTCGCTTTTGTTTTTTTGCAGAAGCAGAGAAAGTTATTGGATGGGCCAGAAATCATTATTTAGCTTCTTGTTCAGAACCATTGGTTAAAGGAGGCCACTTGTCTCTGCCTCGTGAAAGGTACTTGTGATCGTGGCTTTATCTTGGGGATCTGTAATTTTTGTTGTTTTGTTATCTTACTGTCTTTTTATTCCTTTTTCTTTCAAGCCTTGAGGTTTCAATATCGAGGTTAAGAACATTAGAAGATAATTCTCTACCCTCCCAAGACTTGAAGGTTAGATTTTTATGCCCTAGGATTCTGGTAAATGAATGATTTGAGTAGTAATAATGTTAACAGACAATTTCTTGCAGAATATTGCAAATGATGAATATGAAAGAAATTTTGTGTCGGCTGTGGTTGCTCCTGGAGAGATAGGCGTAAAATTTGAAGACATTGGTGCTCTCGAAAACGTGAAGAAGACGTTAAATGAGCTGGTTATTCTTCCCATGAGGAGGCCAGAGCTTTTCTCCCGTGGAAACCTTTTGCGGGTATTACATTCTGTTTGGTGCATAGCATAGCATTGTTTTTCATTCCTTGATCACTTTCTTCTGATCAACTTGGTTGATGTTCCTGATGGCATGAGCTTTGGTCCAGCCCTGTAAAGGAATATTGCTTTTTGGTCCTCCTGGAACGGGTAAGACACTCCTTGCCAAGGCACTTGCAACAGAAGCTGGAGCAAACTTCATTAGCATAACTGGCTCAACGCTTACATCAAAGGTACATGGACTATATCACATGCTCCTTGTTGTTTGTGTCTTTTTGTATGCATGTTTCAAATAACTAAGAAGAATAATTAAACGAGTTAAAAGTTACGCTTAACCCACAGGGGGCTTGTATTAATACACTTGGAAAAATATAGTTTTTGGGACACACTAGGATAAATGATTTTCTGATACTTCAATTATCCTCATCCAGATAACTTTTTGTTGGATCTGACTCTGCCTTGTCTCGGTTCCCTTGTTTGGCTTTAGTGGTTCGGAGATGCAGAGAAGCTCACTAAGGCTCTCTTTTCCTTTTCCACCAAGCTAGCACCTGCTATTATTTTTGTCGATGAGGTGAAAATTCTGCGTCTTAAATTTCGTTTTGCATGTCATACTGCAAACGACTGATTTATTGTTGTCGGCACACTCTATTATGTTGAACACTTTTATATGATGGGTAAATTTAACGGAGGGGGATTTTTGTTTGTTTAATAGATCGACAGTCTGTTAGGTGCTCGTGGTGGCGCTTCAGAGCACGAAGCTACCCGAAGAATGAGAAATGAGTTCATGGCAGCTTGGGATGGGCTTAGGTCGAAAGACAGCCAAAGAATCCTCATTCTTGGTGCTACCAACCGTCCCTTTGATCTTGATGATGCTGTCATTCGTCGTCTACCAAGACGGTAAAACCTGATTTGAGTTTCATTTGCCTTTTGAAGTAATGGTAAACTTTGAATCCTCATCCTCATTTTAATTGAAAAATCGTGTTATTCTCTATGTAATCTAGGATATATGTTGACTTACCAGATGCCGAAAACCGGTTAAAGATATTGAAAATATTTCTGACTCCAGAAAATTTGGAACCGGGTTTCCAATTCGACAAGCTAGCAAAGGAAACTGTAGGGTATTCCGGTAGCGACTTGAAGGTTGGTATTTGTTTTATTCTTTGTTCTGAGCACAACACTTAGCGACTTTTCTTCTTGATTCATACTTTTATGTGGTTTATATTGCAGAATCTATGCATTGCTGCTGCTTACAAAGCTGTTCAAAAACTATTACAGGAAGAACAAAAGGTACAAAACCAGTTTGGATTAGGACATTGAGTGGTCGTTTGGTTTCACAACTTTTTCGGTTGATGCTTTGCCCCGTTTGTCTCTATAGGGTGCAAGAGCAGATGATGCGTCTCCTGGTCTACGATCATTGAGTTTGGATGACTTCATTCAAGCTAAAGCTAAGGTATTTTAGTTGCGTCAATGTGAGAAGAAATTGTAGTATCTTGATTTTGCGGTTTTGGCCTTTTGCGTTATGGAAATGTTTGATCCAAACCGGAAAGATGTGATCGTGATAATATGTATGGGTGATGTGATTTTGCAGGTGAGCCCTTCAGTGGCATATGATGCGACGACGATGAATGAACTGAGAAAATGGAACGAGCAATATGGTGAAGGAGGGAACAGAACTAAGTCTCCTTTTGGCTTCATTTAATTGTTACAGAATTTGATTTTATTTTTCCTTTCGTTAAAAATGTGTACTGATAAAGTGAGTTATTCTAATGGGAAAAAATATTGTTATATTCAGGAAAACAGTAGTTCTAATGCATACCAGTTGCATTCTGTTGAGTCAAATATTTTTTAACTAATTCTTAAGATATTGTGTCGTTTCTTGGCACAGAAAACGGCGTGTTGTTCCTTAGTGGAGATATAAAACGATGGGAAAGTTGCACGCGCAAAGTCATATATATCTGTACGGTAATTTAATGTAGAGTTTTCCCTTTTTTTCCAAAAAAGTTAAGTTATAATATATTATGTTGTTATGAAAAAAATTTAGAGAGATAAAATTAAATTGATAATTTTACTCAAAAGAAAAGATGAGAGAGAGAAGAAAGAAATCTTTTATTTATGTTCTATTTCTTACAAATGATGCATATCATCATATTTATAAAGAAAGTTTACCGACGTAAGTTTAACTGAAATAATCAACAAAAAAAGAGTCAACAAAAGACGTCGCTGAAAACGCTTTTGTTGACGATGACTTTTCAAAACTCCTCCTTGATTATTTATCATTATTGAAGTATTGCGTACTGCCTGGTTAAAAACTTTATCATGTAAAAATCCAATGAGATAAAAATCATAATAAAGGAAAAAGAATACAGATACGCAATCTCTCCCTCGAAAAGATATATATTATTCCCTTTATATATCTCGCAAATGGCGCATTCCAATATTCTGAACATGCTTTCTGAATGTTGTTGTAAGAAGCGCCTTTGTGAACAGATCTGCTGCATTGTCGGTTGAGCGAATATACTCAATGTTGACTACTTGATTTTTCACAAGCTCTTGAGTATATGAGAAAAATCTTGGTGGGATATGTTTCGTCCTATCGCTCTTGATATAATCTTCCTTAAGTTGAGCGACATATGCAGCATTATCCTCGAACAATTTTGTTGGTTCTTTATTTGTAGTGATTCCACTAGCTTCTTGTATATGATGAGTCATGTACGTGAGCCACACACATTCTCTACATGCCTCATTGAGTGCGATAATTTCCGCATGATTTGAGAAAGTGGCAACCAATGTCTGTTTTTGTGAACGCCACGAGATCGCAGTACCTCCTAATGTAAAAACGTATCCAGTTTGCGATCGAGCTTTATGCGGATCTGATAAATATCCTGCATCTGCAAAACCAACTGGACCAAACAAGGAAATTCTGGGATAATATAATCCCAAGTCAATTGTGCCTTGAAGATAACGGAATATTTGTTTTATTCCGGTCCAATGTCTTCGTGTAGGGGCTGAATTATACCTTGCAAGTAAGTTAGTTGCAAAAGTAATATATGGTCTAGTACAATTAGCAAGATACATCAGCGCACCAATAGCGCTCATATAAGGTATTTCATAACCTCAAATTTCCTCGTTATTCTCACAATGTTGAAATGGATCCTTATCAACAATAAGCGATCTATTGACCATTGGAGTACTCAAAGGATTTGCTTTATCCATACTAAAGCGTTTTAATATCTTTTTGGTATAATTTGATTGATGAGATGCTCTATTTGAAGCCCGAGATAAAACTTTATCTTACCAATGTCTTTCATTTCAAACTCTTCTCTCATATGGGTTCGTGCATCATGAACTTCCTTTTGAGTTCTAATAATGTTTAGATCATCAACATATACAGCGATAATAACAAATCCTAATGAGGATTTCTTGATAAACAAGCAAGGGCATATCCCATTGTTGATATATTCCTTTTTCAACAAATATTCGCTTAAGCGATTATATCACATGCATCCAGATTGTTTTAATCCGTAAAGTGATCGCTGTAATTTGACCGAACAAATATCCTTTGATTTTTCCGAGATCTTGGATCCTTCTGGGATTTTAAATCCATCGGAAATTTTTATATATATCTCACTATCAAGTGATCCGTATAGATATGCAGCCACGACATCCATAAGGTATATCTCTAAATTTTTGGATGTTGTTATACTCATCAAGTATCTAAACGTAATTGCATCCATAACTGGGGAATATGTTTCATCATAATCAATTCCCGGTCTTTGAGAGAAACCTTGTGCCACAAGTCGTGTTTTATATCTTATGATTTCGTTTTCTTCATTTTGTTTTCTCACGAAAACCCATTTGCATCCGACATGCATTACATCTTCTGGTGTAATGATAATATGTCCGAATATATTTCTTTTATTGAGAGAGAGTAATTCATCTTTCATGGCTTTTTGCCATTTCTCCCAATCGGGTCTCGCCTGACATTCTGATAATGATCTCGGGTCCGGATTATTATATTCATCATCAATTTCTTTAGATATAGAAAATGAAAATGTTCTATCCACATCTTCTATTTCATTTCTAACCCAGATTTTTCCATCTTGGACGTAATTAATGGATGTTTCATAATTTTCTATATCATGTTCTTCCTCAAGAAGACTTTAATCATCAGATTTTTCAAGAACCTTTTCATTTTTTTGAATATCTGCATGATGTAATACTTTTGGGAGATCTTTATTGATTCTTCCCAATGTTTTTTTCTTTCAGGGATTTTTATCTTTAGAGTCCATCGGCCTCTCCTTTTTCAACTGAACTTTTGTGTCATTTATTTTATTTCCATCAAATTGTTTCTTTGGAACATCAATTCTTGATGGAGTATTTAGAGCGGGTATATATGATTTCGTCACCTTTTTCGTATCTGTGAACACATCTGGTAATTCATTTGTCATATTCTGTAAATGTGTAATTTTCTGAACTTTCAGCTCACGTTGATTTGTAGGGGGGTCAAGGTGTATCAAATTTCGTGTACACCATGTAACATCTTTTGATGTTTCTTTAATTCCTCCCCCTAACGCTGGAAATTCATCTTCATTAAAATGACAATCGGTAAAACGTGTCGTAAACATATCACCAGTTCGAGGTTCAAGATATCGAATTATATTTGGTGATGTATACCCAATATATATTCTCATTCTCCTTTGTGGTCTCATTTTTGTTCTTTGTGGTGGGGCTATTGGGACATAAACCACACACCCAAAAACTCAAATATGGGATATATTTGGCTGTTGACCAAATGTCAACTCCAATGGGGAATATTTATTATACGCACTTGGTCTAATCTGGACCAATGCAGCTGCATGGAGTATAGCATGACCCCAAACAAAAATTGGGAGATTTGTTCTCAATATTAACGGTCTTGCAATCAATTACAGCCGTTTAATCAAACTTTCAGCCATCCCATTTTGTGTATGCACATGGGGCACTGGATGTTCAACATCAATCCCCATTGACATACAATAATTATCAAAAGTTTGTGTTCAACATCAATCTCCATTGACATACAATAATTATCAAAAGCTTGTGAAGTGAATTCACCAGCGTTATCAAATCTGGCTTTCTTTATGACATAATCAGGAAATTGTGCTTTCAATCTGATTATTTGGGTAATAAATTTTGCGAAAGTCGTATTTCTTTTTGTCAAAAAACAAATATCAGGAAACATGGGCATCCAACTTAAAACCAATTGGCAATGAATGGAGTAGTCCATGCACCTAATATAGGTGTGTAGAAAGCTCCCAACTTCCAAAGTGGGACTTTACACACTCTAATAGGATTTGTCTAACTATTGTAACTCTGTGATACTATCATTGGCTCCAAGTGGTACACCTTCGACCTCTTGCTTTGTAATTGACCACGATCTGACCATCCCACGGATCAGAGGCTACATCATGCAAAACGTTCGTAGCTTCATGTGCTACACCTTTAACGAAATGCCCCAGATCTATAATCCTTCCACCAGACAACTTCAGTTTGCCAGTCGCCATAAAATACACCGATATACTTCCAAGATCAAGAAAAATACTTACGGAAAGTGTCGATTACTATTTCTGATACGACTCTGTTATCGACCAGTACATTGTGGTCTGCTCAACTGGTGTGATCTTGAAACATTTGGGACAGGCAAAGTCACAGCATTGGATCTATATCCTAAAAGCTGGAGGAGAACAAGGTTGTTGGAAAAAAGCGGCTACTCCACGGAGGTTTCGTCCTCACCTTCCATCCAAAAGATCAGGAATATGTATAGATGGTATTATATATTATTTAGGTTGGACTGCTAAGTATACTACTGCGCTCATGAGTTTCCACATTAGATCCCAAGACTTCAAAATGATTAGATTACCTCCAAGGTACGACGATGATCTTCCTCGGAGAATGGAAGATTTCAATCTTATAGAATATGGTGGAAAAGTAACTGTCATTGACCAAACCAACTTTAAAAGAAGGGGTATGCTGAAGTTATGGACTACAGTGGAACATGATGATTGGTCCATGAAGACTCTGGTTTTGCTGCAGCCTTGTCATCGGCATTTGGTCAATAACAAGACTTTGTTCAATGTCAAAGGTACAACTCAAAATGGCAAGCTTTTTTTTATACCAGAGGCATTGATTTCTCCATTTCACATTCTCCTTTATGATCTTGAAAGAAATGATTTGAAAAAAGTTGAAATCAAAGGTGTACCGGACCACTGGTTTAGTAAGAAAAAATATACATTTACGTTGATGGATCAGAATGAGACTACTTTTAACATCCATCATGTTTATGGATCAGATTGATCTGAAAAGTTGAACTAATTCCTTCTTAATTCATGTATGTCAGTTTAATTATTGATTTTAATTATTTTATTGATACATATACGTAGGATAATTGATTAAAATATCACTATTTCAAGTTTTTGTCCTAAATATATCACTAATCATTCAAATTTTCAAAAATAGCATAAATTTAATACTAAAATAATTAAAAACTTCTTCGTAATAAAAAAAATTTAAACCCTAAATTAGAAAAAGTGAATCCAAACATTGTTTTAATTTTATATATAGTTTATTTAACGTAAATAATTATTTTCACATAATAATATGTGTTATTTTTGGAATTTTAGTTTTACTATATTAAATTTAAAAAATAAACTTAAAATAATATTATTTTATGGTATTATATGGTATGATAAAACGGAGATTGTCGAATTTACTATAGCTTCGCAAAAAAGTAACGTGCATGAGAAAAAAATCAGTCAAAAACTTCATAATAATGTGTGAATCCAAACTATGATGAAGACATCCAATAAAAAAATTAAAACGGACATTCAAAAGCAAATAAAACAAGACATGAATCAAATATCATATTACATTAATTACACAACATCGTTCCATCCTATTTAAATCTACACATCCTACTCCAATATGCCATTTTTCATAACAGTAGCCAGTAGCAAAATGTTTAGGTAAGTGTGTCTCTTCCGTAAGTATGTTTCTTTGAGTGCTTACGGCCCACATCTAGCATGTTAGCTCATGAAAATTTATTTCTTTGGAAAAACCTTTGAGCTATAGGTAACTTTTGCTCTCCTTGTTTTATGTTTTACTCAATAATTTTGTTTGTAGATAAGAAGACGAGGCCAGTTGGTAGTTAGCTTCATGATATCATAATTTTGATGTTTAAAACATTTTTTGTATTTTACAGTTTTGAAATTTTTGACTCACTCACCCTTATTACTTAGAAATGATCTCGAACACGACTGGATATGAAGTATGTTTCTATGATGCATTAGATGGCTGCATTGCCATGGAGGGCGATAAATGAGGTATGTTTGGAGGTTACAGTAGCTTAACATGCTTTTGATTTACTCATAGCTTAGTTTCAGATATCAATGTTTTAAAAACTTTCTTTGTATCTATCTTATATTTTCTTTCTGTTTTTTTACGAATTGTTTCGTGACCAAAATTGATGAAATTTACTGTAAATAAATAACCTTAAGTAGGAAACATATGTGGTTAAAGATTTACGATCTCTCTCAAAACATACCAATAAAAAAAAGATAACAAATGTAAGCATAAGATGATCATTTTTTTTCTAACAAAATGAAACAATGTTTGTGGTAAACTCCCCTTAACCAGAAACTAGAAATCAAAAAGAAAAGAAAAATTATATCGCAGGAGGTGAAGAATGAGATTCTACTGATCTAGACACAGAGACCAGAAACTCTTTACTAAAACCAAACTTACCAAAGCGTGGTTTAGCTACGATTCCAAGAAGGCTCCAAACCAAAGAGTGCATCTCCTCGGTTTTGGGCAGCTGATGTCCGAGGAGGCGGTGCATGTACTGTAATCGGAAGAACCCATTCGCTTTTTTCCCGTTCTTGGATTAACAGCGGATGTTCATACCTGTAAATACATGCAAAACAAGAACCAGCAACTGATTTCAACAACTTAACCATTTCAAAACGACTGAACCAGATATTGAACGAGAATGAACATTAGAAGAGTATTTCGAGTAATACCTGCTTAAGTCCATATTCTTCGGGGTAGTTAGAAACTCAAACCTTAGAATCCACTGCACAGAAACATGGGGTGTAGTAAACGACATTGGACCATCCGTGGGAATCGAAAAAAGAAAGCTTGTCTGAATAAGGTCTGCCACCAACTCATGGTGATCGCTTTGGACCTATTGAGAAAAAAACCACATTAGAAAGAAAGAAAAAAAGTCAAGTACTAGAAAGATCTCAATTGCAGAGACGTAGCATATAAAAATCAGTAGCGGAGAAAAGAACAAACAAGGTCCATCGCTAGATGATACTCCTGGCATTTGTACCTTAGTAAGCGTTGGAGAATTTCTCCTAGACGGATGAACAAATTTCCTGTTTATTGTCTCTAAAGTTTCTAGTGTAACCGAGACCTGGAAATTGGATAATTGATCATCAAATATAACAGACCCTAATATAGCCTCAACTTCGATTATACATACAGATATTATAAATTTTCTGGATTTACCTCGAGGCATCTTCTACCTCCTTCTTCATGGAAGAAAGTAAGAGTTCCACCAATCTGCAAACAATTACCATTGTAAGAAATGCTTACTAAATGCAGGAAACGTTATGAAACAATTTGGAATGACATGAAACTGCCATTACAGTATCGCTGAAGTAATAAGTAGAGTCAGCATTCTTCGGGGAAAATCTAAGAAGGACTTGATCATCCATTCTTATGTTGTACGATCTTCCTCGTGTAAATCCTTCTGCTGCAAGAAAATGATTGCACTGGATAAGTTGCTACTTGGAGAATCAGCAGACAAACAAAGACACTAGAAAATGGGAGAAGGTTAAGAGAGCAGACTAGTTTACATGGAACTGGTTCTCCAGCTTTAGGTGACATAGATGCTCCTGGGCCATTTGTCTGCTTGGATTGTTGGCTCGGGGTCACAGAAGTTGATGATTTATCAGGTGAAAAGCCATCTAGCAGGAAAAATATGGAACTAAATTTCAGTAATCTCTTCCTGCTCACCAGCTTAATATTACAGAGCTGGCGAACAAAATAGTTAACGCGTATTTTTTTAAATTGCATCTCCGTACTATTTTCAGCATCAATTTCAAACCAGCACTGTACTAAAGATGACGACTTATGTTAAGGAAATAAGCCTTTTCTAATCTATTCGGCAAACAAATGAGGGGCTACCTGAACCCGTGCCATTTTTAGTGACCGAGTAAAAATGTTGTTCGAGGCAATTACATTAAAATTTACCAGTTCCAGATTCATAAGACACCACAGCAGCTGATAACTGAGAAAGCTTCATTTTTGGAGATGAACCACCAACTTCTTCAATATATGATGCGTCTTTCAATGATAATCGCGGTCCAGAATTCAAGGACAATGAACTGCCAAAGGCTCTGTTTAAAGTTCCTTTGTTGGGATAGGAAGAAACAGATGAGATCTCATCACGTGAACTGTCATATCCATCCTCAACACTATCATATGCGTCATTTGCTCTAGTCTGCATTAAATGCATTTGGTTCATTGTTCTTACGTTGACTACCATGCAATGAAACCAATAGGTATACATACAAGCAATAGTAAAGAAGATAAGCAATAAAATGGCACAGTTGTGAGCATTCCATACCCATTCTGAGTCTCCATCCATCTCTTTCCAGTATATTTCTGTCTGAATGGTACTGGTTGGAACAATCCCTGAGAGACAATGTAAGATCCCTATCAGGTTGCACCACTAATGCCATCCAAACACAAGGATAAAATTTGTTTTCCTACGTTCTGAAATTTGTTATCTTATGAATAAACAGAGTTTTAAACCTGACTTTTACCCAAAAAACTGATCTAAATTTCCCAATTCGAAACTTTGGAACAAAACTTACCATCTGTTTGACTTTCCTCTAATAGCAACCCGTTGTTCTTCTGAATTACCCATACATGTATTGGGATTCGAGTCTCCTGTTGGTAAACAAAAACAGGATTACGGTAGTCAATACTATGCCGCCTTCAATTAGAAAAAAAAATAATTGCAAAAGGGAAAAAATTATATTCAGGAGAACAAGAGTCCTAATACCAGATGCATTCAGTCAGATATTTTAGATCAAGCATCATGTACTGCACCTAAAAAGAAAACGGAAAGACAAGTAAACTAACCACTTCGAAAAAATCATTTGTTGAGTCTTTATGAAATCGACTATTTTCTAATGTCATCAATCTTCCGCTTAATGTGCTCTTGATGTAGTACAGGTAACGTAAAGTAGCACCCTTATAAGAAGGTGGTAAAATGTGTGGGAGTATAGCTCGAACCATTACTGTAGATGGAAATTACAAACAACAACGCCTGTGAGCTCAAAGATTAACATTGTAAGCTCTGGTCGTTAGCATCAAACATGGTCTATGTTACTATTCATATAGTAAAAGAATGTTATTATTCATATAGTAAAAGAAAGGAATCAGGAAAGATTACATGTCATCTTAGCACCAGGAGATAGGCGTTGATTTGAAATTAAGGATGGTGATGAACTGTCTAGGAAGATGTGTTCACCTGAAAGTCTCCACGAAAAATATATGATTAGCACATCGATACAAAAGTATGCATAAATGGCAAGGAACCTAGCACAGTTTTGTTACCTGAAACTTGTGAGAATCAAGAAAAAGACCTTATAATGAAGCACTTACATTTTGTGATATAAGACTAATGCAAGTACTCACACTAGTATAAACATCTGGAGGCAGCTAAGTTTCATAAATGCTATAAAGGTGCAGTGAACATCACGTGTTGAAAGCAATATCATAATATCTCTAAATAAAGAAGCATGGAAGCTGGTATTCTCGGAAGTTACAAAATGTACGAAATTACACAATTTCAATGCTTATTTTATTAGCTATTTCGCATACTCATTCTCAAAGGATTGACCAAGGAAGTTAACTAGAAACAAGCCTACTTTCCAGAGTGTGTATGTGTGTATATATGTTTATGCATGTAACATAGGATTTCAAAAGCATCCACAATATGGAAATCTCCATGCACTGATATAGCATATATAACAGTTTCAGTAACAAAAAGCTCCTTGAATACCTCTTTTTCCTTTGCTTCCTGGTGATGGCTTTTGAGTAGAAAACCACTGAATGTCCAATTTCTCTATTCCCTTTACCTCAAAACTAAGTTTCTCAACTAAAACTGAGGGACTAGCCCCGCTCTCATGATCCCTTACAAGAGAATTACCAACCTCAATAGTTACAAATATGGAATCCCCAGGCCTGTACATATCTTTATCCGTTTGCACACTTAGAGTTGGTTTGAACTTGCTTCCAGAAACACCCAAAGAGTCATGACCTTCGTTGGAACTGCCGATCCCCAAAAATGAAAACCTTGATGATAACATCGCTTCAATGGCTGTGTTCCTTAACAAGTACAACTAGTCGGTCAGAGGCACCAAGCAAACCATAGAAGCTGATTTAAATAAATCCATTAGGCATAAACCCTGTCAAATTGTTCAGACACCGGATCAGCAACCCTTTTAATTAAAGTTTATAGAAAATGCCTCAAATGTAGATCTGAGAGCAAGCAAAACAATCACAAGAAACGAAGAAAGGCTCTTAATTCACATTGCGTGTTTCGAAATATCGATCATAGATCCCGGGGATGCGAAAACTCTGCGAAGCCCCAGAAATTAAGGTTTCTGAGAAGAAGAAGAAGATGACTTACACGTGATAATTAGAATGATGACGAGACTTGGATGGAGTTGGGGCAGCAAGAAAACCCGATTCAAGGTTCCTTCCAAACATAAAATGTGCAGAAAGTAGCTAAAGAATGGCAATGAATCACTTCAACCAAAACTCAGATCCAGCAAGAAGACGACAGGAATCGCTCAGATCATTGAACTAAATTGTGAGATTTCATTATGAGCGAAGGTAAATCTCTTGTTCACAGTCAGATTCGCAGAGACTAATCCTTCAGTCCGTGACAGCAAAAACAGAGATATCAACAGGACGACGGCACCGGAACAAAAGGTCTTCGAAGCCGAACGTCCGGCGACAGAATCCTCTGCAGCTAGAATCGGGAAAATATCGAGAAAAGCATAAAGGTGGAGAATTATACAGTTAACCGAAATGCTTCAGCTTTCTGATCTGATTTTAGATGAGTTTTCCTATTTAATTTCCATTTATGTGTATAAGGACAATTTTTAAAAAAATATCAGTTTAAAAAATATATATCATCATTAATTTTTTCCTAAAAATATCATAAATTAGCATGACTAAAATTTTAGTAAGTGAAATCTAAACTTTAAATTAAAATCTAAAATCTATAATATTTTAATTTGATTTAAAATATATTCAAAATAAATAAGTATTTTATATAATAATTTCTTTTGAACTGAAAAAATAATAATTTTTAGAACAAAAAAAATATAAAACGTGATCTTTTAAGAAAAAATTCTATTTGTTTACTATTACTTTTTTAATGAAAATATTAATTTTTTTATATCACTATTTTGATTTTAAAAGTAAAAAATATATACCTATTTAACTCAGTTATTCCCATTTTAAATTATTTTAAATTTATATCCACGATATACATAGAAAAAAATATTCACAAATTATATATATATTATTTATTAGTATATATGAATTAAATATTTTTATAATATTAAATTTTATTTAAAATTATTTTTAATATTAATTTTTATATATATAAATTAAAGGAACAAATAATTATTTTTTAATAATTTAATAATATTTTTTGTTAATTTAATAAAATATATTGATTTTGTAACCAAATTAATAACAATAACATATATTATAATTATTTTACTAACCTAAACTTATTTATATATTTATTTAAAATTTATTATTTGATAACACATCAAACAATAATAGATAAAAATAATGTTTTTTAATATTTATCAAATAATATATAAAAAATATGTTGACAACAAATACTAAAATATCATTCATAGACACCAGATGTAGAAATCTCTGGAATCACTACTACACGAATGTTATTTTTTTTTAATTTTTTTTTTGGCATTTAAAAGAAAATTACATAGGTGGTCAGAAGATATGTAGGGTATCTTTGACCCAGAACAGTATAGAAATGTTGACAAACAAGAAAATTTTACTTCTCCTACAGGCCTCCTTCGCAAGTGCGTCTGCGTGAATATTCTTCTCTCTTGGTTGGTAGATGAGTTCAAATTCCGGATAGTGCTTTCTCAGTTCTTGGTATTCCTTGATCTCTGCATCAAAAGCCGGTCATCCATGGGGTTCCGAGATCAGCTGGACGAGGTCCGTTGAGTCGGTGACAAACTGAGAGCAGAAACGGTGATTATCTACTAGGCTCGCCATGGCCCACAAGAGGCTCCGAAACTCCATGTGTAGTGGAGAAAGTCCTCTATAAGTTCCTTGCATACCCAAAAGGTCGCTCGTTCCATCTTGTAATTTAAGGATCCATCCTATCCCAACAGTTCTATCCTTTGTTTTCCACGATCCGTCGAAGAAATAGACAAAGGGTGTGTATGCGGGAGATTTGTGGATTCGGTGGGCTACGCTCTGCCTCGAAATTTGATCAGTCTCAACCTGAGTTATGGTCGAAAGCCACACCTCATGTTCTTTCTGAGCTTTTCCTAAGATGGTCGGTGCTGACTGAGCCGAATTTTTGTATACTTTCTCATTTCGTGCTTTCCAAATGAACCATAAGATCCATGGTAGGCCAAGGAAATCGGTATCCAAGTGGAATTCTTTCGGGATACATCAGAATAAATAATCAAAATTCCCATAGATACTTTGTGAGGGGAAGAGTGACGGAGCAGACGGGATATTGGATAGAGCCCATGTTTGACTGGCAGGGGGACATAAAAACAGGGCATGGTTGATACTTTCCTCCTCCTCTCCACAAATGTCACATGCTACGCTTGTCTTAACATGACGATATTGAAGACGGCCATTGGTTGCTAGTGCTCCAGAGAGGGCATGCCACAGAAAGTGTTGTATTTTTCCAGGTGCTTTTATTTTCCACACCGCCTGTTTCAGAGGGTTTAAGGATGGTTTTTGTAGCATGAGGTCTCTCTTGGCGTTCTCCAGTAGTTGGAGTGTCTCGTACCCTGACTTTACTGAATAAACACCAGTCTTGTTCAAATGCCAACAATAGTTCTCTCCATAACCTTTGGGTGTCGGCTTGAGGCTAACAATCAGGTTTATGTCTTCTGGTTGGAACCATCGTTTTAATTCAGTAATCTTCCAGGCACACTGCCCTGAGTGTGTGAGATCCTGAATAGAGAGCTTTGGGTGATGACGATTTCCCAATCCCCGTGGTGCTCTTGGGTACCTATCAGGGATCTAGGGATCCTTCTATACCTGATCGTTATGTCTAGCTCCATAGAGTTTCCTCGCACCTTTATCTACCAGATCTTTAGCCGACCAGATACTCCGCCATCCGTAGGATGGTCGGTATGCCTTTTTTGCCTTAAAGGCGTGGGAGTCTTTAAAGTAGCATCCTTTTAGGACTCTGTCTACTAATGATGCCGGATATTTCTCCAATCTCCATAGCTGTTTTGCAAGGAGAGCTTTATTAAAGTCAGCACATGACCTAAATCCAAGTCCTCCCTCGGATTTGGGTAAGCACAGGGTCGTCCAGGGAAGCCAGTAGATCCCAGAGCCTGTGTTTCCAGAAGTCCACCAAAACTTACCGATTGCACTTGTGAGCTTATCGCACAGTATCTTGGGTAGTAGGTAACATGACATGACATAAGTCGGTATTGCCATAGCCACCGACTTGATCATAATTTCTTTTCCTCCTCGGGATAACAGCTTCGCAGACCATCCATTAATCCTTTGTTGGATCCGATCTCTGACATATGCGAAAATATGGGCCTTGGACCCTTGTAGATTTTCGGGGAGTCCCAGATAATTCCTCATTCCGCCCAGTCGAACTATTCCCAGAGCCTCCTTTATGGCTATCTGTATTGTCCCTGGCACCCTCTTTCCAAAAACAATACTAGACTTGTCTAGATTTATTTGTTGTTCAGAAGCCCTACAGTAGGTTCGAAGTACAATTGACAGCGTCTTGCACTGCTCCACGGAGGCCTCGCAAAAGAACAGATTATCGTCTGCAAAGAGTAAATGGGATATTGATGGGCTTGAAAGAGCCACCCGTAGTCCAAAGATTTGATTTGAGTCCGTAGCCGCCTTTAGGCTGGCTATTAGTGCCTTTGTACAAAGGATGAACAGATATGGTGACAGGGGATCTCCTTGTCTAAGGCCACGTCCGAGGATAATCGAACCTTTTGGTGTTCCATTTAGAAGCACCTGATAAGAGACCGAAGTCACACACCCCATAATCCAAGAAATCCATTGATTGTCGAAACCTAATTTTGCCATCAAGGCTTCTAGAAATCTCCAATCCATTCTATCGTAGGCCTTGCTCATATCTGTCTTGATAGCAAAGAAGTTCGCTTGGCATTTTGTCTTGGTCTTTAGTGCGTTCTCTTGTGTAATGAGGATATTGTCGGAGATAACCCTTCCAGGGACAAAAGCTGATTGTGTTTCCGTGATCAATACAGGGAGGAACTCTTTGAGTCTGTGGCATAAGACCTTGGATATAATCTTGTAACTTACGTTGCACAGGCTGATGGGTCTGAAGTCTGACATCGATCTAGGTTTCGCCATTTTTGGAATAAGACAAATATTGGTTTCGTTGAAGGTAGGTTCCATCTTCCCAAGTGTCATAAAACAACTAACTGATTCGAACATATGGTCCCCCAGCAGATGCCAGAATTTTTGATAGAACAGAGCTGTCATACCATCTGGCCCGGGGGCTTTCTCAGGATGCATCGCGAATAAGGCTCTTTCACTTCTTCTTTTGAAACATCCCGGGTCAGTCGTGAGTTCATTTCACGTGTAACACACGAAGACACATGGCTCAATGAAACTCCCAAGTCGACTCGTGACGATGGGGAGAAAAGTTCCTGGAAATACTCTGTCGCTATTGATTCCACACTCGTTTCTTCTTTGGTCCATACCCCTGTTTTATCCAAGAGACCAACAATATGATTCCTTGCCAGCCGTTGTTTAGTGCAGGTATGGAAAAATTTAGTATTCTGGTCTCCCACTCTAAGCCAAAGAGCCCGACTCTTTTGTTGCCAGAAAATCTCCTCTTCGTAAAGGGCCCCATAAAGTTGTTTTTATATCATTTGAATTTCCGTTGAGCTTATCGTGTCATCCGACTGGGCTTTCTCCAGCCTCTCTCTGAGATCTTCTATTGAACGAGAGGAATCGAGTTTCTCTCCGCGCCTCCATCTGGAGATAGCTCTCTAGCATCTGGCAATACGGTCCTGGATTCGGTGACCCTCCGGCTCTTCCGGGAAAAACCAACTATTCCTTACGACCTCTTCAAAATTGGGTTTAGAAAGCCATCGCTTGTCAAATGGGAAATAGAGTCTTGGTTTACTAACCTTGTTGTGGATGTGGATCCAGACAGGACGGTGATCAGAGCCACAAAACGTATGTATTCCACGAATGTGTGGGAAAACACATTGTGCCATTCTTCGTTTTCCATAATCCTGTCGAGTCGACATCGGATAGTATTAGCTCCTCTTCGACCATACCAAGACAAACAGTTACCTTTGAAGGGGAAGTCACACATCCCACAATTTTCCTGCATTAACCGAAAGTCCAGGAATGAATTTTCAGGGCGAATTCTTCCTCCTGTTTTTTCATGGTTCCCATTTATCTCATTAAAGTCACCTATCATAATCCACGGTTCCGACCGGGACAGACCGATTCTGGTAAGACGTTCCCAGACAATGCTTCGAAATCGTACAACAGGATCACCGTAAACAAAAGAAAGAAATACTTTATTAGCATCAATAGTAGCAGTTACATCGATGATATTTTTATTCGAAAATAAAACAACAACATTAAATTCGGCACGAGCCAAAAGGGTCAGGCCTCCACTGAGACCTGACGGCTCGACCGTAAACAAGAAATCGTATCCTAGATGAGCCTGGAGATCTTGGATGAAGTGCTTGCTCTGTTTCGTTTCCATAAGAAAAAGTAATCCCGAGAATAACATTTTGCGCAATTCCCGTAACCTCTGAACTGCCAAGAAGCTACCAGCTCCTTGGCAGTTCCAACTTAGGATCATTAAGCATTCTCCGGTGGCTTATCTTTAGCCACCGGATCTTTGACACCTTCAGTTGGTTCCCTGTCATGCGGGACCGCACGAATGTTATTAGGTTCAATTATTACATAGTTAGTGGTAAGCAAAATATGAGATCATGAATTCTCTTTATTAGATTCTGCAGAGACTAAGCTTATAACAGAGTTGGAGATTCTACAATTTATTTTTGTTCACTATTACAACAACATTTGTAAAATAAAAAATACGATGGAAGGAATCAAAAGGGTTTGTTTGTTGTCACTATAAAAACACGCTTCTAAAAGCACGTGACCGCTCCACGCCTCTCTGCTTTTGTCCATCCATGGCTCCCACTGTGCAGCCTTCTTCGTCACCTCTTCTCACTAGGTTAAAAATCTAATCTTTTTTCATGAAACCGAATAGAAAGAAATCATTTTCTTTTGTTTATTATTGTCCTGAATCTCCTCATCTGGGTATCTCGTTTTTGTTGGTGTTGTTTATTTAAAATTATTCATATGAGTGCTTTTTATTGGTCTTTTTGTTGCATGCATTGTAAATTTAAACAGTGAAGGAGATGAAAAATATGCGAATGTGAAATGGGAAGAGCTTGGATTTGCTCTTACTCCGACAGATTATATGTATGTAGCCAAATGCAGACAAGGAGAGAGTTTTTCACAAGGAAAGATTGTTCCTTATGGGGACATTTCAATTAGTCCTTGTTCTCCGATTCTTAATTATGGACAGGTTTTCTTCTCTTTATTTTCATATATAGTCACTTATAACTCTTGTTTTGATCTTCTTCACCAAATCAATGTTACTTTTGCTTTGTTTTTCTGCACTAGCTTGCCAAATCTCACTGGATTATCGGACCTTTGGATTATTTAGAAAATGGATTATCTAGAAATGATTCAGATATTGTCGAAGGTTTTCGTTGATTGTGTAACGTTGTTTGATTGAGTGTATAAGTGAGCAAAAGCTTAGAACATAAGTGTCTATACATATGAGAGCCTGAGAAAAACTTTTTGATATTGGTTTGGCTTTGTAGGGACTTTTTGAAGGTCTCAAAGCTTATAGGACTGAAGACGACCAGATTAGGATTTTCCGGCCTGACAAAAACGCCCTTCGTATGCAAACTGGTGCAGATAGGCTTTGTATGACATCTCCTTCCATTGAGCAATTCGTCGAGGCAGTTAAGCAAACTGTGGTTGCTAACAAGAAATGGGTATGGAGTGTGGACCAAAGTGTCTCTATAATTCCATTTTGATATGATTTTTGATCATAACATGCCCATTTCTTTAAAAATAGTGAGAGTGTAATTGATTCTGTGATTTTAGGTTCCTCCTCCGGGTAAAGGAGCTTTGTATGTAAGGCCTTTGCTCATAGGCAGTGGTGCTATCCTCGGAGTAGCTCCAGCACCTGAATACACATTTCTCATATATGCTTCTCCCGTAGGAGATTACCATAAGGTGAGTTTGTTAGTAAAATACTCGGTGAAGTAATGAATGTTGAGAATGTTAAACCGGCTTGTCTCTCTTGTAGGTAAGCTCAGGCTTGAACCTAAAAGTTGATCATAAGTATCATCGAGCCCATTCAGGTGGAACAGGTGGTGTCAAGAGCTGCACAAACTATTCTCCAGTAAGTAAAGAGACACCAGAAATATATCATCCATGGCAACAAGTCAATGAAATATCTAGTTATCTGATTTCTTCTTGTATAAATTTTGAAAGGTTGTAAAATCGTTGATGGAAGCGAAGTCCTCTGGTTTCTCTGATGTCTTGTTCCTCGATGCTGCAACTGGTAGAAATATTGAAGAAGTTTCAGCATGTAACATCTTCATTGTCAAAGTAATGAACATTCAACATTTACTACAGTTGATAGAAAGTCTCAACCTTTTAGATTCCTTTGCATAAACCCATTAATTACTAATCATTCATTTTATAGGGGAACATTGTGTCCACTCCACCAACTTCAGGAACCATATTACCTGGAATCACAAGGAAAAGCATAATCGAGCTAGCTCGTGATTTCGGCTGCCAGGTTCCAGCGTTCAAACCACTTTATCATTTTGATACCTTTTGTATAAATGCTTTTCAAGAAATCAAGATTTTAAGTTTGTCATTCACCAAATGTATCACAGGTTCAAGAACGTGATGTTTCTGTGGAGGAGCTTCTAGAAGCGGAAGAAGCTTTCTGCACGGGCACAGCAGTGGTCGTAAAAGCAGTTGAAACCGTGACCTTCCATGACAAGAAGTGAGTGTAGATTTTTCAATACTTAAGATCTTCTCATTAAATCTTCATTCTTTCTGATTCTTACCTAATCATAATGTTGAATTTCGGGATGATGAAACGCAGGGTAAAATACAGGACAGGAAAAGAAGCATTGTCTACAAAGCTTCATTCGATTTTGACGAGTATACAGACAGGTCTTGTTGACGATACCAAAGGTTGGATGGTGGAGGTCATGGCTGAATAGAATAAGTTTTGACTTAATGTGTATCTCCCCTCTTTAGTGTTTTCATTGTTCTGCACTTTCTTTTCTCTTATGAAACTTGTAATGAAGAATTCTTAAGATGCAAGAGAGAGAAAGAGAGAGAGACTAATCACCGTTTGAAGAATGTAAACGACATTGTTAAACAAGGGAGACACGGATCGTTGCTGTGTATGGTCAAACAAAGTGAAGGAAGAAAGCAAACACCCTAAACAAAGTGAAGGAAGAAAGCAAACACCCTAAACAAAGTGAAGGAAGAAAGCAAACACCCTAAACTCCATAGCATTTGCTTCGCTGTTCTTGAAATATGGCTAAATTTGTAAGTTATGCATAGTAAGAATGAACATATACAGGATTTGTGATTTAATTTTACAAAATGAAAATTAAAATTAATAGATGACAGCTGTGGGATTTGAACCCACGCCCTTTCGGACCAGAGCCTAAATCTGGCGCCTTAGACCACTCGGCCAAACTGTCATTTGTTAACTTAAATTCCACATAAATTATATAACTAATGGAAAAACAAACATGTAAAGAAACACAATTTCCACGTAAAATTATCTAACGATAAACATAAACTAATATTTTTATTACTTAGTAGAGAAATACTCTAAAACTATATTTATACCTATATAATATTGTTTATTCGTAAATTTAAATTAGATATTTATATAATTTTAACTGTTATTTAAAATTATTTTTAATATTAATTTTTTTATATACAAAATAAGGAAATAAAACTAATTATTTTTATGAATTTAATAGTTTTTTTGGTTAGTTTAATAAAATATATTGATTTTCTAACCAAATTAATGACAATAGCATATATTGTAATTATTTTAATAAGTTAAATCTATTTATATATTTATCTGAAACTTATTGTGATGATAACACGTGAACATGATATTTTTGTTAATAACACGTTATAATAAAATTATTTTTTAAAAATATTTCTGAAATAATATATTAGAGATTGTAAAAATATACGAAAGTAATATGTAAACGCAAATGTTTTCATTTCTAAACAACTAAAATCTTAATATCATTAAAATGAATAAGTTTTACTTGAAATAAGTGTATATCGGTTAACATATTAATCGAAATATGTATCCCTTTTCATATGATACTAAATTCAATATTCCGAAATTCTTTAACATGTACATAGGTATCTTCCTTAGTTAGTCGTATTCGATGGTTGTCGACTTGTAGTAGAATATGTATAAATTAAAGACTCACAACTTTAATCGTTTGGTCTTAAATAATAATAAATAAAAAGTTAAAAACTAGGTCATATATATAATATTTAATGTTAACATAGTTAACTTTGCTAAACAAAATTAAATCTATAAACTTTGCATGACCGAAAATAAAATAAATTAAAAGACTCATGGAATAGTTTTCTTTGTTAATTAAGACTTAATGAAGGAATTCGAAACGCTTGTTTGTCATTGTTCCTATAAATGGAGACGTAATAAGTCATTAATTCTCAAAACACATCAGCATTCCATAGCTTAAACCACTTTCTTGATCTCTTTTGTCTTAATCTATATCCAATGGCTCCTTCTGTGCAGCCTTCTTCATCACCTCTTCTTACAAGGTTCGAAAGTAGTATCATCTTTGTTTTATGAACAAAAGTTTTCATAAAAATGAACCTTTCTCTTTAGTTATTAGAACCATCTTTTGGTTTTTCAGTTTAGTCATTTGAGTTGTTTTGTTGGTAATGTGTTTTAAACAGTAATGGGTCAGATGAACAATATGCGAATGTGAAATGGGAAGAGCTTGGATTTGCTTTGACTCCAACAGATTATATGTATGTGTCGAAATGCAAACAAGGAGAAAGCTTTTCACAAGGGAAGATTGTTCCTTATGGGGACATTTCAGTTAGTCCTTGTTCTGCAATTTTTAACTATGGCCAGGTTTTGTTCTCTCTTAAGTTTTCATCTTAATTCGTTTATACAGCTTGTCTAGACTGACTAATCTTAAGTAAAACCTTGTAATGGATTTGGTTTGTAGGGTTTATTTGAAGGTCTCAAAGCTTACAGGACAAAAGACGAACGAATTACACTCTTTCGACCTAACCAAAATGCTATTCGTATGCAAATTGGTGCAGACAGGCTTTGTATGACATCTCCTTCAGAGGAGCAATTCGTCGAAGCAATTAAGCAAACTGTACTTGCCAACAAGAAATGGGTATGATTAATTATGGAACTATACGTTTCTATATATTCCATTTGATCACATTTTTATGGTTTTAGGTTCCTCCTTCGGGTAAAGGAGCTTTGTATATAAGGCCTTTGCTAATAGGTAGTGGTGCTGTCCTTGGAGTAGCTTCAGCACCTGAATATACATTCCTCATCTATGTATCTCCCGTTGGAAATTACCATAAGGTGATGAGTTTGATAACGTTTATATTATTTTGTGGAACCATATGCACTTAAAGATTGAGTCTGTTGAACATTGTAGGCAAGCTCTGGCTTGAACCTCATAGTTGACCATGAGTACCGCCATGCACATACCGGTGGAACGGGCGGTGTGAAGAGTTGCACAAACTTTTCTCCAGTAAGTAAAAGATACATATAACAAGTTTAATGGAAGGTTTCTTTATGTGTTTAATCGAATTTGTGTTTTTTTTGTAATTAAGGTTGTGAAATCATTGCTTGAAGCAAAGTCATCAGGTTTCTCTGATGTCTTGTTCCTGGATGCAGCAACTGGTAGAAACATCGAAGAAGTTTCTACTTGTAACATCTTCATTGTCAAAGTAAAGAAACATTCAACATTTATCAAATATTCATTTGCGTGCATAAACTCATTAGTAGGCATTCATTCTGTAGGGAAATATTGTGTCCACTCCACAAATTTCAGGAACCATTTTACCTGGAATCACAAGGAAAAGCATAATCGAGCTAGCTCGTGATATTGGCCACGAGGTTCCATAATCATTCTTTTTTTATTACATTGACATATTTCACAGATCCACATATTGTGATTCAAGATTATGTCACAGGTTCAAGAATGTGATGTTTCTGTGGATGAGCTATTAAAGGCAGAAGAAGTTTTCTGCACAGGAACTGCAATGGTCGTTAAAGCTGTTGAAACAGTGACTTTCCATGGCAAAAAGTGATAAGATTTTATAGACATATTCATTTGGTTTTTGTTCATTCCGACACTAACGTTTGCTTTTGGTTCATGTTTATCTTTAACCGCAGGATAAAATACAGGACAGGAGAAGAAGCACTATCTACAAAGCTTCACTTGATGTTAACCAATATTCAAATGGGCGTTGCTGAAGATAACAAAGGTTGGATAATGGAGATTGATGGGTGTGTTGGAATAGATTCGCTTTCTGACATAAAAGAAGTGAATCTAGGAAAGACAATATCAAAGGATAAGTAAAAACAAAGAAGGAAGAAATTAAGCAGTAAGAAGAATTAAGCATAAAAACTATGAAGATAAAGAAAGGAGAACGGAAAACAGTGTTATGGGTTTTTTTCTTCTCATTGTTAGTTGTCTGGTATTTTTATGGTGAACTAGATTTGGATCCACACCTCATGGGAAAAATATTCACATATTATAATTAATTATTTATTAAATAAATATAAATTAGATACATATATAATTGATTTTTTATTTAAAATATTTTTAAAAAAATTAATATTGATTATACAAATAAAATATACAATAAAAATTAGATTATACAAATAAATTAAATTATCAATATTTTGGAAAGATAATATTATTAAATAGGTAAAATTATAAATGTGATAAATATTGAATTATTCTAAAATTTGGTTTTATCTTTTGTTTAACTAATTTTATAAAAAAATTAATATTTTATTTTATATTATATTTATCTTTTATGTTGAAATATTAGATATTTACATATAGTATAGTAATAAATATTGGTCTAATGCCATTTTCGTAAATATTCCAGTAAATTATGTCTTATATAATATTTGCTTTAAAAAACTCTTATGGTGTAACACGTCAGCATGGTATACTTGTAAATCACACGTAAAGATAAGGTTTCTCTGCTAAAATGTTTCTCAAATAATATATTAGGAATTCCAATCAAATACACATAATTTTTGTAATTCGGTTGATTATCACACTACAAGAAAACATCCATTTTGCGACCACGGAAGTGGTTGCAAAGTGGTCGCAAAACTCAAAATTGCGACTACTTTGCGACCACCAGAAGTAGTTGCAAAATCATAGTCGCAAAAATATGTAGTCGCAAATCAGTCGCAAATTTGCGACTAATTTGCGACCACGGTAATAGTGGTTCAATTTGCGACTGATTTGCGACCAATTGGTGGTGACTATTTTTGCAACTACTTTGCGACTGAATTTCCGTAACAAATTTTGCCACTATTTTGCGACTACATATGTGGTTGCAAAACCCGTAGTCACAAATCAGTCACAAAGTTTTGTGACTGATTTGCGACTACAAGAGTCACTACAGTCGCAAATCAGTCACAAAATTTTGTGACTGATTTGCGACTACAAGATCCACTGTAGTCGCAAATCAGTCACAAAATTTTGTGACTAATTTGCGACTACATGAACCATAGCAGTCACAAATCAGTCACAAAATTTTGTGACTGATTTGCGACCACAGTTAACACGCAGTCGCAAATCAGTGGCAAAAAGTGCGACTGATTTGCGACTACAACGAAATTAGATTAAAAAAAACTTAATTAATAATATTTTTAATTAATTTTTAACTAATAATATTATGAATTTTTAATACAATAATTTTTAATTAATTTCGTAATAATATAATTAATATTATAAATATTAATTAATTTTAAATAATTTTTAAATAATTTTTAATAATAATTTTTAATAATATTTTTCAAAATTAATTTCTAAATAATTATGTTTTAATAATATTTATATTTCATTATTACCACTTCTTACCATTTGTGTTTTTGTGGTTTTTTGGATTGGAAGAGATTTTATAAGTGTTTAGAGAGGTTTTAGAAAGTAGGAATGTTTGATTGTGAAAAATGAGGGAAAACCATCACATATTTATATAATTTTTTTACGACGACGTATGTTGTCGCAAATCAGTGGCAAAATTCGAAATTAATGACGTGGTCGCAAATCAGTCGCAAATTTGCGACTGATTTGCGACCACCAAATAATTTGGTGGAAATCGAAAATTTTCAAACTCCCTCCAAATTAATTCGTGGTCGCAAATCAGTGGCAAATTTGCCACTGATTTGCGACCACGGTTAATTTATTCGGAAAAAAAACATTATAGTCTCAAATCAGTGGCAAATTTGCCACTGATTTGCGACTACCAAATAATTTGGTGGGAATCGAAAATTTTTAAACTCCCTCCAAATTAATTCGTGGTCGCAAATCAGTGGCAAATTTGTCACTGATTTGCGACCACGGTTAATTTATTCGGAAAAAAACATGTGGTTGCAATTGCGACCACGGCTAATTTATTTGGAAAAAAATATTGTGGTCTCAAATCAATGGCAAATTTGCCACTAATTTGGGACCATGGTTAATTTATTCGAAAAAAAATATTGTGGTCTCAAATCAGTGGCAAATTTGCCACTGATTTGCGACCACGGTTAATTTATTCAAATAAAATCATATGGATGCAAATCAATGGCAAATTTGCCACTGATTTGCGACCACAAGTAATAATTATGACTAATTTGCCACCACATTCTCAATGCAGTGGCAAAATGGTGGCAAATCAGTCACAAATAATATTCTAAACCCTAAATTTTTTAATTTTGGTAAATAAATTGAATTATATAAGATTGATAACTTGATTATAAGTTGTACAAGCTTCAATTACTAAGAAAACAACAACATTTACCAAATTTACCAAATTTATAAATCATTTATCTAAAACACTTAACATATTTACTTAACCTTATATCTCTTATATACATTTCAAATGTTCTCTAAAATTTAAATGAATACAAAAATGATTTTGTATATATGTGGTCACTTATAATGGTTAGTAATCAAATAAAAATGCAAATAGAAATTGTAAATGTGAAAAATACTTAGGAAAAATGTGAATTTACCCTATGTGGTCACAAATCAGTCGCAAAATAGCGACTGATTTGTGACTGCAGTTCAAATTTTGATCTTGTGGTCGCAAATCAGTGGCAAATTTGCCACTGATTTGCGACTGCAAACATCAGCCGCAAAATAGTCGCAATTTAGTCTCTTAATGGTTGCGCATTGCGACAAATATGCGACTACAAGTTTTAGTCACAATTTTGCGACCACTTTGCGACTACATCTCCGTAGTCGCAAAGTGGTCGCAAAATCGTGGCAAATATGGTCGCAAATTTTGCGACTATGTATGTAGTCACAAAATGCAGTGGCATTTTAGCATTTTTCTTATAGTGTCAAGAAGAGATATTTCTGGGAAGAATAGTCTTGATTGATATGTAAAGTCTCTTTTCATTTGGGTTTAGTAGTTTTATACTACTCAAAGATCCACAAAACAATGACAAAGATACAATGATATTTTTTTGAGTGACAAAAAAAATACAGTGAGATCTGTTGATCACCATTTTTAATATTATGGAATTTTTTTCCATTACATTATAAAAATAACATAGAGAATCCTGATGATTGTTGTTTTGTCACTAGTTCACGACGGATTTTCAATGTTATTCCGGTAGAAAAAAAATTATTGGAAATTTTTGATAAAAAATTGATCGTTAGAAAATTTTGACATAAAACTGATCGTCAAAAGTTTTGATACAAAAATGGTTTTCAAAAAAGTTTTCGAAAATTTCCAACGGAATTCTAAGGAAAATATGAAGTTTTCAAATGATAATTGGTCGTCAGAAAATTCATCGAATTTTCCAATTATTTTCTCACGACTAACCGTATATTTTTTTTAATCCATAGAAAATATTTTATCACCATTTTTTAATGTTATGAAATTTTTTCCATTACATTATAAAAATAACATAGAGATTTTCTACCATTGTTGTTCGTCAGG
The DNA here is from genome assembly GCA_018901945.1 of Pugionium dolabratum. Lineage (NCBI taxonomy): Eukaryota > Viridiplantae > Streptophyta > Magnoliopsida > Brassicales > Brassicaceae > Pugionium > Pugionium dolabratum. Next base: position 105,887 of record JAEVFF010000124.1, on the reverse strand, counting down.
AATGTGCAACGGATTTTCAATGTTATTCCCATAAAAAACGATTGCCATTGTCAAAAATTTTTGACAAAATACTGGTCATTGAAAAAGTTTTAAAAAATTTTCGACGAATTTGGAAGAATAACTAGTCATCTGAAAATTCATCAAAATTTTCTAACAATTCCCAGATGACCAACTATATACCTGGAAATTCGTCGGATACGTCATAAATTTTCAATATTTTTTTATTTATGTGTGTTACTCGAATGTTTTTACCTATTTTTTTATTGGAAAGACGATTTATTTTTTTTCCTGAAAACTATCGTATAACATCATATATCTTTCAAACTAATGTCACGTTTTTATATTATTCCCATAAAAGTTGCAAACTTATTTTCTCTTGATTAAAAAATTTGAAACTTATTTACCCCACATGTTATAGTTCGAAACCATAATACACATCAACAGTAAACCAACATTAACCACGATGATGTGCATTACGGTTTCGAATTTTAATACGAGAGATAAGTATGTTTCGAACTACCTAATCAAAGAAAAAAATTGCAACTTCTCAAAAAGATATAAATAGATATCTAGTATTATATCTAGTATTATATATACCATAGTTTCGAAAAAATAGATGGTCCTACCTTTCGTATTTCGTTTGCTAGTTGATCCAGACAAAGTTATCTCAATGTGCTGAGTTCATACATAGTTTGTATGCTCCTAAACAAAGTTGGTATTATCGGGTTGTTAGACGCCTTTCCATATTTTATTTTATCAAGAGAGAATATGTAGTCATTTTCATATATCACATGTCGAAGCTAACATTTCATTGTTTTATTTGATTTCGATACATTAATCTATATTTAATTTGAAAGTTAAATGGATCGTTCTTGAGGTGAAGTGTAATCCGTTTGTATATGGATACGGCTGTTTTCAAATAAGATGACACAAAAACGAATTAACAAATATGGTCTTATTCAACTTATCTTAACCTATAATAGGTTTTGACCATTGAGTCTTTAATAACATTTTCTTTAGTAGATTGAGTGTTAAAGGATTTGCCTTGATAACAAGAATCAATACTTACCCAACAATAATAATTTTTTATTTTATCTTCTACATTCATATCTTCTTATTTTAATATATTAATCAAAATGGTCGGAAAAGTATATTTTTTTTTCTTCCGAAACATACTTGATCTCTAAATCTCCTTTAGTGTCGTCGGCTCGTCTCCTATAGTTTTTTCCTTTGTCTTCTCCGATGCACGGTGGGTCACGTAGCAACGGCGTGGTAGACTATATGTCTTCTCCTTTAAGTCTTCGTCTTACTTGTTTTGAGTCGTATCCGACAATGGTCTTCGGTGGTGTTAGGGCTAATTTATTAGAAAACATCAACATCCAACTCAAAACCAATTGACAATGAGTGAAGTGGTTCATGCACCATATACAGTAGTATAAAAATGTCTTAATTTCCGATATGAGACATTTCACATTCTAATATACCTATTCGAGATGTGGGCGGGACATGCACCAACATCTCGAACATACCACGATAATACGGATCACTTATATGGGCCATTTACAAATCCTTAATATATTATTTGAGAAATTTTTTAACAAAGTAACCTTAGTCTGATGTGTTAATAACAAAAAAGTTAGCTGACGTGTCAACATTACAGCGAATTTCAGTTTAAATATATAAATAGATTTAAGTTACTAGAATAATTACAATACATGTCATTGATATTAATTTGGTTAGAAAATAGATATATTTAATTCAACTAACCCAAAAATACTATTACATTTTCAAAAACAATAATTTTTATTTTTTAAAAAAATTTTATACGTTAATTTATAAATAATTTTAAATAGATATAAATAGATTTAAGTTATTACCGTAATCCCTAATATATTATTTGAGAAATATTTTAAAAAAATAATCTTACTCTGACGTGTTATTAACAGAAATATCATGATGAAGTATCATCACTAGAGTAAATTTCAAATAAATATACAAATAAGATTAACTTATTAGAATACAATATATGTCATTGTTATTAATTTAGTTAGACAATTAATATATTTTATTAAACTAACCAAAAAATACTATTAAATTCATAAAAAAATAATTATTTTTTGTTTCTTAATTTATATACACATTAATGTTAAAACTAATTTTAAATAAAAATTCAAAATTATATAAATATTTAATTTATATTTACTAATAAAATATAATTTACGAATATTTTTCCCACGCATGACATAGGTATAAATCTAATATGGTCTTATTCAACTTATCTTAACCTATAATAGGTTTTGACCATTGAGTCTTTAATAACATTTTCTTTAGTACATTGAGTGTTAAAGGATTTGCCTTGATAACAAGAATCAATACTTACCCAACAATAATAATTTTTTATTTTATTTTCTACATTCATATCTTCTTATTTTAATATATTAACCAAAATGGTCGGAAAAGTATAGCTTTTTTTTCTTCCGAAACATACTTTATCTCTAAATCTCCTTTAGCGTCGTCGACTCGTCTCCTATAGTTTCTTCCTTTGTCTTCTTCGATGCACGGTGGGTCACGTAGCAACGGCGTGGGAGACTATATGTCTTCTCCTTTAAGTCTTTGTCTTACTTGTTTTGAGTCGTATCCGACAATGGTCTTCGGTGGTGTTAGGCTAATCTATTAGAAAACATCAACATCCAAGTCAAAACCAATTGACAATTAGTGAAGTAGTCCATGCACCATATATACTAGTGTAAAAATGTCTTAATTTTTGATATGAGACATTTCACATGCTAATATACATACTCGAGATGTGGGCGGGACACGCACCAACATCTCGAACATACCACGATAATACAGATCACTTATACGAGCCATTTACAATGTGGGAAACCGTTTTTCGTGGGAAATTGTATGTCGTACTAACCTTGAGTTCTGATACCAGATTAGGAAACATAGACATCTAATTTAAAACCAATTGACAATGAGTGTAGTGACCTATGCACCATATATACTAGTGTAGAAATGTCCTAACTACTGATGTACTATGATCGGCTTTGTCTCAATTTCGCTAGAGAGTTGAGATTATCGATTACTTGTTCGGGGTAGGCTGTAGTCGGGCCCAAATTTGTCCGACTCGGCGGCGCAGTGGTAGCAGGTTGATAGTTGATAGTTGATAGTATTGGTTCATAATCTTGGTCGTTTGTATCCATCTTTCCAGTTTTTTTTTTATCTCATTTTATTACTTTAATAAAATCAAAAAACAGTTGTAAAAAAATACATATTGACCAAAATAAATGACTCAACCCTATGCAATCAATCAACCACCTCAATTCAGCTAAGTTATTTTTCTACTATTCCTATTTTCGTTTTAGATGGTTATTAATTTAACCAATTTAACCATCACTGAATTCGTTGCCGCTTTTTTAGCAAGTAAAATTGTACCCAATAGGATTTGATTTATCCAATAACCATTGAATTTTGGACAATTTTTTAAAATAACCATTTTTTAAAAAAATAATATTAAAATTTTAAAAATAACACAAATTTAAAACTAAAATATATTAATATTTTTGATAGAAAAATTAAATTTTAAATTAAAAAATCCAATTATAATTATAAGAATTTTCATATAATTATTTAATTATAAGAATTTTCATATATTAAAAAAAAATTTAATTATAAGAATTTTCATATAATTATTTGTATTATTTTAAAAATTTTAATTTTATGGTGCTATATTTTAGATTAAAAATTTTAAAAGTTTTATTATTCTTGAATTTGTCATAAAAGAATATGGTTTAAATACCAAAAACTACAAAACATTTTTATTCAAAATATTTTATACAAATTTCCTTGATAAAGTCTTTCAGTTATATTTATTTACTGAGGACGTTTGTCTGAAAGAAGAAGGCAAAAACCTAGAAAAGCTAAAAAGCAATTGGGAATTGATTTTCTAACCAAAATAAAAGGAATCCTATTTTTTTTCCTGTGATCTTCGCTTCTCTCTCTCTCTCTGTTACGCACGATGTGTTGAAGATACATCTCTCTTCCTCTGTACATACTCTCTCTATCCAGTGTTGTTGAAACAGAGAAAAGGGTCAGATTTAGGGTTTTTGGAAGATTTTCTAGGCTGGACGGCCTGCAACGATGTCTTCCTCGTCGCAATCTTTTGCGGCTGGACGGCCTGCATCTTTGGCGTCTCCGTCACAATCGCATCGCTTTTGTGGGCCTACAGCCACCTCTTCTGGCGGCGGAAGCTTCGACACTTTGAACCGTGTCATCGCTGACCTTTGCAGCCGTGGTAATCCTAAGGTAATGAAGAGCATTGCAAAGTAGTCTTCTTTTCTTGCTTAGTTCCATGGGAAATTAAAATTAGTAGAAACCCAGAAAATTTCTCTTGCTTTTTGTGCTTAGCTTAAGGAATCTCTTTGTTCTTGTAAATGGAATTTCGAAATTTAGGTCAAATAGGTTTTGGCAATTTTTGATTTTGATGTATTGCTAGTTTCCTGAAGTATGCGACTTTTTTTGGGTTTTGTATCTGATGTTAGCAAATTGCGATGTTTTGTGTAGGAGGGAGCTCCTTTAGCGTTTAGGAAACATGTAGAGGAAGCCGTTCGTGATCTTAGCGGTGAAGCTTCCTCTAGGTTCATGGAGCAATTATATGACAGGATTGCTAATTTAATTGAGAGCACGGATGTGGCTGAAAACATGGGTGGACTCAGAGCCATCGATGAGTTGACGGAGATTGGATTTGGTGAGAATGCTACAAAGGTTTCTAGGTTTGCAGGTTATATGAGGACTGTGTTCGAGTTGAAGCGTGACCCTGAAATCTTGGTGCTTGCTAGTAGAGTTTTGGGACATCTTGCTCGGGCAGGTGGAGCAATGACTTCTGATGAAGTGGAGTTTCAGGTTAGATTTTTTGTCTTGTTTTTGCCTCTTGCTATCATTGGTTCAGCTTATATGTGCTCAAGTCTTGATTCTTGTTTTCACAGATGAAAACTGCTTTCGATTGGCTTCACGGAGACAGGGTGGAATATCGTCGTTTCGCCGCTGTTTTAATTTTAAAGGTATCCTGACGTCAACTGTCATATCCTCAAGAGCACCTCCAGTAAATCTTGTCTTTTTTCTATTGGTTACTCACAAAATAAATTTCTGAATCACAAACAAATTTGATTATTGATGTTGGAAAAATTGTAGTGAGGATAACTTTTCAAGCCAGTAAATAAATAATGATAGAGCTGTGTTCTTGCAACATTGCAGGAAATGGCGGAAAATGCTTCCACTGTCTTTAATGTTCATGTCCCTCAATTTGTCGATGCGATCTGGGTTGCACTAAGGGATCCCCAGTTGCAAGTACGAGAACGAGCTGTTGAGGCATTGCGCGCTTGCCTTCGTGTTATTGAGAAAAGGGAGACTCGATGGAGAGTACAGTGGTTTGTATTCTCTTTTTCTTGACAATGATTAAATGTCCTTAAATGTTTTCATTAGGAACGGTAGTACTATATTTGGTATGATATTTTGAAGCGTGTTGTTGCTATATCTTCATTTGCAATCCTGTTACATGGTTTCACCCTCATTTAAGTATGCCATCTGGTGGTGCGTCGCTTTTTTTTATTCTGTAAATGCTACTGATATTGGATTTTTGTGCCGCGGTCCCAAAAATGGATAAATTTTACTGTATATTCTCCCATGGTGATATTTTTGTGCATGTATAACATGATCAATTTAGCCTCAATGTATAGTAGATTGGAAATGTAACTAACCTGTATAGCTTGGTTGTCTTGCATTATCATTGTTCCTAACATGTTTGAAGGTTTCGACAAGTTGATTAGTGCTCTTTCACTTGCAGACTTCTGGATTTAAATATATTGTTGTCAGCACAATGTCTCTAATTTAGCAATAGAGTTTTCCTTGTTTGTTATGACTTATGATAGTAACTGATCTCCTCATCTGGTTTTGCAGGTACTATCGTATGTTTGAAGCTACACAGGATGGGTTGGGCAGAAATGCTCCGGTCCATAGTATTCATGGTTCCTTACTTGCTGTGGGGGAGCTGTTGAGGTAAGTCTAGAAGTGAATTTGTTTTCTTAAATTATCCCTTTCCACTAGTCAGACACCCAAGTTTATAAGAGGAATATTTTCCTTAATATATTTTGTTCCAGTGATGCTCTGTTTTATCTGTATTTATATTGTAGTTTACACTGTTAAATAAAACATAATTCATGTAACTTCCACCACTCTTGTATAACTGAACCAATGACTCTTGAAGATGAAAAATTGCCTTGTTTTCTGCTATCACCAGATTGATTTCATGGCATATCAGGTGTTGGAGTTTATGACTTAATTTTAAAGTTCGTTTACAGGAATACAGGTGAGTTCATGATGTCTAGATATAGAGAAGTTGCTGAAATTGTCCTCAGATACCTTGAACATCGTGATCGTCTTGTTCGCCTTAGCATCACCTCGTTGCTGCCTCGCATTGCTCATTTCCTTCGTGACCGCTTTGTTACCAACTATTTAACGGTAGGTGATTGAAAGATTTCCTGGAACCAAAATTTATCTGTAAAAATGTGACGTGAATGACTTCTTGCAGATATGCATGAATCATATTCTTACTGTGTTAAGAATACCGGCTGAACGTGCCAGTGGATTCATCGCCCTTGGGGAAATGGCTGGTGCTTTGGATGGTGAGCTTATTCACTATTTGCCGACAATTATGTCTCATCTGCGGGATGCGGTGGGTCAAATTGATCTTTTACAATATGTTAACTTTCTGTGTTTAGTATAATTTTGGTCTTATTTTTGTGAACTGAACTAGAAAAAGGTTTCTGTGATTATCTTTTGCATGTAGATTGCTCCACGTAAAGGTAGACCTTTGCTTGAAGCTGTGGCTTGTGTTGGTAACATCGCAAAGGCGATGGGATCCACAGTGGAAACTCACGTTCGAGATCTTCTAGATGTTATGTTTTCCTCTAGTCTGTCTTCTACACTTGTTGACGCTCTTGATCAGATAACCATTAGGTAATAGTGGAAGTGCGAAACGATAGAAGTTTGTTATTACTTGCATTAATGTGTATTTCATTGCTTGACGATTCTTGTGGGTTTCAGCATTCCTTCATTGTTGCCGACGGTACAAGATCGACTTCTAGATTGCATTTCATTGGTTCTTTCAAGATCGCACTATTCTCAAACAAAGCCTCCTGTTGCGGTTGTCCGAGGTAGTACAGTGAGCATGGCACTACAGTCTACTGACCCTAGTTGTTCAGCTCAAGTTCAACTAGCCCTGCAGACTCTGGCTCGTTTCAACTTCAAGGTCAGTGCTCCTTGCTACTAACATTTTTCTAAACAATATGAAATTTTTGTTTCTGAGTTTCTGATTTCTGGCAGGGGCATGATCTTCTTGAATTTGCTCGGGAAGCAGTTGTTGTTTATTTGGATGATGAGGATGCAGCCACAAGAAAAGATGCTGCTTTGTGTTGTTGTCGAGTAATTGCAAATTCCTTATCTGGGATCGCACAATTTGGTTCGAGCAGGTCAACACGAGCTGGGGGAAGACGAAGACGCCTTGTGGAAGAGGTTTTATATAATTACTAAAAGCCCTTTGCATTTTTTCTTATTGCTTGCTTGTCTTTAGTCTTCACTTTTCTCATTACAAAATGTTTCTTTTCAACCTTTTCCAATTTTGAACTCCAGTATGTCATCTGCTTCCAGATGGCATTTTTAATTGCATTACCAGTAGTAGTCCAATTTTTGCTCTTGCCTGAGAAATGATGTTTGGGCTCCGCAGATTGTGGAAAAGCTTCTTAGGACAGCTGTTGCAGATGCTGATGTAACTGTTCGCAAGTCGATCTTTGTTGCTTTATATAGCAACCAATGTTTCGATGATTATCTAGCACAGGCTGATAGTTTGACTGCCATTTTTGCTTCCTTAAATGACGAGGTATGGATATGTTGTTTGAATGAAATAGCATATGTCATATGACAAATCTATTTGTTACATATCTTTTATTCGACTCTCTTGGGTGTATATTTTAATCAGCTCCAAAGTAGATATCTGACGACATGATACCTTTGTTGTGGAAATTTGATGATACTTCTGTTTCTTTTGTTATTTTATCTTTTCGGTCCTGTTTATTATTTGAGTGAATAATGTTTTGAACCCCAGAATTACCATGCTATCAGACATCCTTCTGCAGATTGTTATATTACTTGGACCTACATGCGTGATGACTTGCAACTATATTGCTTTTTGGAATTTAGTTTTGGTGGGTTCATGAAGTTAGTTACTTAATTACTCCATAATAGCGAACATTTGGATGTTGACAAAAAAACAGAACTTTTAGACACCAAGACTTAGCTGGACTTTTGGTCTACTAATTAGCTTTTATTGTGTCACAAAACAGTCTTGATTAATTAAGTTGTACTGAAAATGGCAGCTGAGCAACTTAGTTGAATGAATTGTGGATGGAATGCATGTCTTATGTTGGTGGATGCACAAAATGCATCCGTGTGACACCCCTGTTAAATTGATAGAATGATTGGCTTATGTTCACACCACATGGCTACTTTATATGTTTAGTTAACGAGCCGTTTCAATTCATATATTTGAATCTCTGTTCAACAGGACCTTGATGTCCGAGAATATGCCATCTCAGTTGCTGGAAGGTTATCCGAGAAAAATCCAGCATACGTTCTTCCAGCACTTCGTCGCCATCTTATACAGTTGTTAACCTATCTTGAGCTGAGGTAACTGCAAATTTCTTTAGTTCTTGTATGATGATTTCTTTTCTATTATCAAGTATCAGGTGCATTGACTTCAATTGTAATGTCAGCAGTGCAGATAACAAGTGCAGAGAAGAGAGTGCAAAGCTCCTTGGTTGTTTAGTTCGAAATTGTGAACGGCTCATTCTTCCTTATGTAGCTCCTGTGCAAAAGGTTTGATTTGTATTCTCTTCACTTCTTAGATAATATGACTATTATTGTAGTTCACGGGGTTGTCATTCTTTTTTTTTCTAGGCACTTGTTGCAAGACTTAGTGAAGGAACTGGAGTGAATGCTAACAATAATATTGTTACTGGAGTTCTTGTAACTGTTGGGGATCTTGCACGAGTGGTAAGTTGAAATGTAAATGTGGTAAGTTTGTAGTTTCTCTATTCAGTCTCGAGCAGATATAATTTGCTATGCATGGCATTTGCAGTCTGATTTGAATCTTCACAGCTGTGTTGGCAAAGCATATTTCAAAATTTGAATGGCCTAATATTGTCTTTTATCGTCTTTAAGTTGACAGAGTCATGGTACTTCTAGTTCCTTTGTAGTTGTTACTTTAGGGTTTGGCTAAGACATTCCTCCCTGTTTTTTTTTTTCGTTGCTTGCTCAGGGTGGCTTGGCAATGAGACAATATATTCCTGAGCTAATGCCTTTGATTGTTGAAGCTTTAATGGATGGAGCTGCTGTAGCCAAACGTGAAGTGGCTGTTTCTACCCTTGGTCAAGTTGTTCAAAGTACAGGGTATGTGATGGACTTCTACCTCTTAAGACTTAAACTTCGTTTTTCAGTGATTTGATAATTTTACAAGGTTTTGTGAACATGACATGTATTTATGGCTCTCATTCCATTGGTAACTTAGGTATGTTGTGACTCCATACAAGGAATACCCGTTGTTGCTTGGCTTACTCTTGAAATTGCTGAAGGGTGATTTAGTGTGGTCCACCAGACGAGAAGTGCTCAAGGTAGTATCTGGAGAAATAAATTTCTAAGGTATTCTAGAACATAGGTTATTTGAAAACATTTGTTCTATCTACAGGTTCTTGGAATTATGGGAGCTTTGGATCCTCATGTACATAAACGTAACCAACAAAGTTTATCAGGATCGCATGGTGAAGTTCCTCGTGGTACTGGTGATTCAGGTCAACCTATTCCATCGATTGATGAGTTGCCTGTGGAACTCCGGCCATCATTTGCTACATCTGAGGACTATTACTCAACGGTAGTTCTTAACCCGTGTGAATATTTTGCAACTGTAGTCTGAATTGTACTCATATTACTCTCCTCTTTGTTATAGGTTGCTATCAACTCGCTTATGCGAATTCTTAGAGATCCATCACTTCTTAGTTACCATAAAAGGGTTGTTAGATCTCTGATGATCATTTTCAAGGTAACGGAGACCATTTGACTGTTTTCAGGATAAAATTTGGGATGGAATTGCAATGAACATGTACAACTTCATCCATCTTTGTTTTTTGCGAGGTTAGTCAATGGGATTGGGATGCGTGCCTTACTTGCCAAAGGTATATAGAATATTGTGTCTCTGGCAGCTTTTCAATCATTGCTATCTCCATTCTACCTTTTTGGTTCCTTTCATGGAAATTCTGTTGGAGCTGTGTCTGTGGTTTCCTTACTTTTGAATACACACGCCTACTGTATTACTTCTGAGTTCAGTTCAATTGTATGGCATTGTGATTTTTGTATCAGCTATTTGAGATTCTCAATTTTGTTCTGATTTAAAGTGACTTTTTGATTATTCTGAAGGGCTGGGTCATTCCATCAGTTAACACTATATGCATCCTCTGTCATTTTGCTAATTCGTTGGGTTGGGTTCGTCTCTGTTTTTTAAGGTTTTACCTGAGCTTTTTCACACTGTTCGCACTTCTGATGAGAACTTGAAGGATTTTATTACATGGGGTCTTGGGACTCTTGTTTCCATCGTGCGCCAGGTATATCCGCCTTAATATTTGTAGTTATGGCCAAAATATGAATGACTTTGTAAACTCTTAGCTTATGTTATCTGTCTGCAGCACATTCGGAAATATCTGCCAGAGCTGCTCTCACTAGTCTCTGAACTATGGTCATCCTTCACCTTGCCAGGTCCCGTACGCCCCTCTCGTGGTCTTCCGGTAAGTTGTATGCAGCATCCTAGAGTAAGATATGTTTCTTATTGCTTTACTGACATATATATTATGGAGAGTACTTCATCCCTCTTACTTTTCATCAGGTTCTGCATCTACTGGAACATCTTTGCTTGGCACTTAATGATGAATTCAGAACTTATCTTCCAGTCATCCTACCATGTTTCATCCAAGTATTAGGTGATGCGGAGCGGTGTAATGATTACATCTATGTTCCTGATATTCTCCACACACTCGAAGTGTTTGGCGGTCAGTAAAACTTGTCTTGTTTTGACATCCTCAGTCTTTTTTATTATTATTCAGGCATGCAAGTTCTAGTAGTTAATGTATGCAATTTTCTAACCGGAGAATAACGAGGTTCCATGGTATCATATCGCGTAGTGTAAGACGAGTCATGTAGTACGCATACTTTTTTTCTTTTAATTAGAGAATCGGCATTCTTTTTGTATATGTAATCTTTGAATAGTCAGGTTGTTACTCGGCAGTTTCTATTTTCACACCATGGCCAGACTTCACTCCTATGGTTGACCGTTAGAGCCCATATGTACAGGTACACTTGATGAGCACATGCATTTACTCCTTCCTGCCCTTATCCGATTGTTTAAAGTAGATGCTCCCGTAGCTATAAGACGCGATGCCATTAAAACTTTGACAAGAGTAATCCCATGTGTTCAGGTTAGGAGCTGTTTTTTCCACTATTTATTATTTTTCTCTCCTTATGTTGCTAATTCAGGGAATATTCCATATTAAGCTTCTCGTAGTACCTTTTTAATTATCGATATATCCTCAGGTTACCGGTCATATCTCTGCTCTTGTGCATCACTTGAAGCTAGTATTAGATGGGTGAGTTTCCGTCTTCGATTCGTAACAACTGAAAAGCTAAACAATTGTAATGTAATCTATATGAAAACTTATCTGCGCCTTTTCTTGGTATGCTGATTTTAACTGTATGGACTTAGAAAACACTGTATTGGTTACTTCTTAAGATCTTTCTACAATGTTTCTTTTGAAGTTAGGCATTGTGTCAGTATCTCGTATTCTCTTTAAAATGAGTGGGTTCATCCTACTAATAGTGGAATAACATCCTAGAGTTGACAAGGCATTATCAGAAAAGGATTTAATTATTTTTATTTTCTCATTAGCTTTCATCCGTCATTGCTTACTGCTTTTCAAATGAACTGTTACAAATCTGCATTTTAATGAATAGTTTAGATTTGATTTTAAGGTATAAATTTGTCTGCCCCGAGTTATTTACTTTTGGAACTCAAGATATGTAAGCCAAAATTTCTTATATCATGGACTTTATTTTCCATTATCGATTTGACTAAACAGTTTTCTGATGGGATGGTCATTCATGTTTCTCTTTCCTTAATTGTGGTGTCAGTTTCACCAAAAGTGTTTTATATGGGGTCTTTGTTGTAATCTCAGGAAGAATGATGAGTTGCGGAAGGATGCGGTGGATGCACTGTGTTGTTTGGCCCATGCTCTTGGAGAGGACTTCACCATATTCATTGAATCAATTCACAAGCTTTTGTTGAAGCATCGCTTGCGGGTCTTTTCTTTTTACTATCCTCTACATAAAGATAGCACTAGAAATTTATCTGTCGTGAATTTGTATCATAGCTTGCATGCTTATGAATTTCATTCTTGCATATATATATATATACATATTTTGAATGTAAATTCTCACTGTACAACATCTTTTCAGCATAAAGAATTTGAGGAAATTCATGCTCGATGGCGGAGACGTGAACCGTTGATTGTAGCTACAACAGCAACTCAACAGTTAAGTAGGCGACTGCCAGTCGAGGTTATCAGGGACCCGGTGATTGAGAACGAAATTGATCCTTTTGAAGAAGGAACCGACAGAAACCATCAGGTACTCCTTGTTGTGTTGTTTTTTACACAATCTTTGATGTGTTAATTTTTTTTATCAAGTTTTGTGTTAAGCTCATATTTTTTGCTGTAATGTTGTACAACTTCCTGGCCGGTATCTTTCTAGTTAATGGCATACTCATTATTATATGACTTCTTTGTGTCTCTGCAATCTGCATCTTACCCTTGTTGGTGGAAAGATTGGTAAGAGTACTGCTAAGGAGACAAACTTTGGGGTTCATTGCCTAATATAGGATTGCTTAGCTGAATAAGGCTGATTGTATAACCAGCTTAGATTTTTCTTTTTCGTTTTTTCTTATCCAAATGATGGGTGCGTATCTATCTATAACAACATACATTCATTGAAGCACTCAGACTTTGTCCTCGAGAACCAACCTGAGTCGTTTGCTTCAATAAGTTTGTAAAATATGCTCTCTCCTTTTTACTCTTCACCATGAGCATTCCTTCCTGCAGCTTATATAGACGAATAAAAAACTATGTTGTTGACCTAATATGATCCTCTTGTAAAATTTCTGTAGTCATTGTTGTTTTTTAAAGAGCTAAAATTGTTATGGCTTTTGATTATCTATCTAATAGGTAAATGATGGTAGACTACGAACAGCGGGAGAAGCTTCTCAACGCAGTACCAAGGAAGATTGGGAAGAATGGATGAGACATTTTAGTATTGAATTACTTAAGGAGTCTCCCTCTCCAGCATTAAGAACTTGTGCAAAACTTGCTCAGTTGCAGGTATTTCATCTATGCTCTTTCTTTTCCTCTCTTGCAATGCTATGCATTTTAATGATTGTGTTTGCAGCCATTTGTTGGGAGAGAATTGTTTGCTGCTGGTTTTGTCAGTTGTTGGGCACAGCTGAACGAGGCTAGCCAAAAGCAGTTAGTTAGGAGCTTGGAGATGGCTTTTTCATCTCCAAATATCCCTCCTGAGATTTTGGCGACACTACTCAATTTGGTACGCTTTTTGCTAAACTGCAAGAAAATAAAATCAGGACAGTGAGCTTGCTTCCTTTGATTGAATCAGTCTATGATGAACATCAAGCGTGTTTCCTGCAACTACATTTTTTCTCACTGAAAGCTAGTGTTTTAAACCTATGCGAATACATAGTGTTTAGTAATGAAATAACTACATCTTGCTAGACTGGAAACAAAAAATGCTTAGGTCACCATTTCCTTAGTGATTGAACTTGTTAGTCTTTCTACTGGAAAATAACTTCTGTTGTATACATTAGGTTGGATACGAATCATGTTTATAATCAAAATGAACCTACCTCTGTTTGTGAGCATGTTGCTTGGTCCTGTCACAATGTGACAGTCACATAAGCTTGGTTTTCTCAATACTTTTCCTAGGCCGAGTTTATGGAGCATGATGAGAAGCCTCTTCCCATTGATATTCGTCTCCTGGGGGCTCTTGCTGAAAAGGTTTGTTCGTGTATTTCCTATTCAAATTATAAAACGCACTTCTTCGTGTCAAGCATTCATCTGATTTTCTTGGTAATGGTTCAATTTTCAACTTTCCAGTGCCGTGTTTTTGCTAAAGCTCTGCACTATAAAGAGATGGAATTTGAAGGTCCACGGTCGAGGAGGATGGATGCCAATCCAGTCGCTGTTGTCGAGGCTCTTATACACATAAATAATCAGTTACACCAGCATGAGGTTTAGTAAATTTTGTATCCTATTTTTACCACCTCTCCATCTTTGTTATTTGTCGTTATTGATTGGTTGGGATTTGTTTTCTTAGGCTGCCGTCGGCATACTGACCTATGCTCAACAACATCTTGATGTGCAATTAAAAGAATCATGGTAACATGACTTTTCTCAATCATGATCACTACTACTTGCTCTGTTTGATAGGCGCACAGACATATGATTGTGTGGTTACTAGTTTCTTTGATCCCAATCAGTTCAAAAATAGTAACATTGTTTGTTTCTAGGTATGAGAAGCTGCAGCGATGGGATGATGCACTCAAGGCGTACACTTTGAAAGCATCTCAAACATCTAATCCCCATCTTATATTAGAAGCGACACTAGGTCTGTGGTAACCAAGTCTAACTTTGGGAGGATTTAGTGTTCTCTTGTCCCTTTTAATGTTTTTCGTGAAATAAGGTTTTGAGGTTTTTCGGGTCGATATGTATTATCAGGATCTGAAGAGCTAGTAGTTCATACAGAATTGTGGTTCTTAATTCATAACATTCTCGCTCTGAGACACAAGTTGGCAGAACAAAAAAAAATCCAAGCATCTGTTTTATGTGCATAAGCTCGAGCCATCTATCTATATGAAGGCATTTTATTTATCATTGAGAAATTTATTTGTCATGTTTTTACTAAGATGAATTTGGCCTCTATGAATTCTAATATTTTAACAGTGTCTTAAGTTGCTTACGCCCTCCTAGAATTGATCTTTCTAAGTTTCGCAAGCTGATGGCTGCTCTCTCCTAGTTTTCGGGATTATGTTCCAGTGCTAACATTTTCTGTTGTGCATTGATTAAACTGTGTTCTTGTGTTGCTTCTCTTTCCTTTAATGAAATGTCCTGAATATCTAGCGTATTGACCATGCTGCAGGACAAATGAGATGTCTCGCTGCACTTGCACGATGGGAAGAGCTCAACAATCTCTGCAAAGAGTACTGGAGTCCAGCTGAGCCGTCGGCGCGTCTGGAAATGGCACCAATGGTTGGTAAATTCTGCTTATGTTAAATTTGGTGACGTCTACATGGTTACATGGATTTCTCTTTGCAACTTTACTAGGCTGCAAATGCTGCGTGGAATATGGGAGAGTGGGATCAAATGGCAGAATATGTGTCTCGGTTAGATGATGGTGATGAAACAAAGCTTAGGGGTTTAGCAAGCCCTGCTTCTAGTGGTGATGGAAGCAGTAATGGCACATTCTTTAGGGCTGTTCTGTTAGTTCGGAGGGCAAAGGTATACTTGAACCTATACTTTTGTGTTTTAATTCATAGCAGGCTTTCTTTAAATCTATTTGCTATACACTTATTATGTGTATGTGTGCCTGTGGTTATTGCCTTTTCCTTATTAGTATGATGAGGCGCGGGAATATGTTGAAAGAGCTAGAAAATGTCTTGCCACAGAACTTGCAGCGCTGGTAGGTTTTTCCATTTCAGCTCCATTTTTTCATTTTCAGCACCATTTTTTCATTTTCAGCACCATTTGTGTATTAACTTTGATACCTTTGAATCATCTGTTGTGAATAAGGGAACAGAAGTATCAGTAATGATGTGTTACTAGTCTCAGCCTGTTCATTATGTCCTTGAAACTATTTGAGTACGTCATGGATTGTTGGAGCTAGGAATATACATTCTTGTATCTTAGTTGCATGTTGAGCTCTACTAGTCAACATTTTGTGCGTGCCATTGTTTGGTTTCTGTCAGTAAAAGCATCATGTAATCACCTTGGTTGCCTTCGTAGTTGCTCTTGAATATTTCTCACGTGGACTGAAAAACTTGGACATGTCTGTATCCCTTTTTGTGTAATTGTGCTTCTGCAGGTTTTGGAGAGCTATGAGCGTGCTTACAGCAATATGGTTCGCGTCCAGCAGCTTTCAGAACTAGAGGAGGTCAGATCTCAATTATTCAAGATCTCTCCTCCTGGCCACTCTCCCTAACAACCTAGGAGACAAGTCTCCATCTTTACTTTGATCATATTGTATTAGCATATACATTGATGGAACTTTCTTGTTTTTTTCTTCCTGTTGTGTTGATAATAGGTAATTGAATATTATACGCTGCCTGTGGGAAATAATATTGCTGAAGAACGGAGAGCCCTAATTTGTAATATGTGGACTCAGCGGATTCAGGGATCTAAGCGTAATGTGGAGGTACAGTATTTCTTGTGTTTCCATGCTAGTTGAGCCACTGAGCTGAATGAAGTCACATGGTATTCTAATTTCTAACCATGAAATATTGTTGTATGGTAACTTTAGTAAACGAATATTTACAAAAAACAGATTGAGTTTTTTTTCTTCTTTATATCAAGATTCAAGGTTTGGTTTTACATGTGTTCAACTTTTGATCCATAAAGAACAGTAGCTTCCTTTTCATACTATTAGTCAAAGCTTGTGTCATCATAGGTACACCTAAACAATAAACTAGGAAACTAATTGACATTTTTATGGAATGACCTCAATTGTTCCTTATGGTAGTCTGATTTTTAATATGTTTTATTCTCAATACTGTTCAGGTGTGGCAAGCACTTTTAGCTGTTCGCGCACTTGTGCTACCTCCTACTGAAGATGTTGAAACTTGGCTCAAGTTTGCCTCGCTTTGTCGAAAAAGTGGGAGGATCAGTCAGGCGAAGTCCACCCTACTCAAGCTCTTGCCGGTATTGCCCTTTTCCGTTTTGGGTTGTAAGATTTTCTGTGCCAAGAGTGCAGCTTTATTCTGTTCTGTCAAACTTGAGACCTCGTTGTAAGATTTTCTGTGCCAAGAGTGCAGCTTTATTCTGTTCTGTCAAACTTGAGACCTCCTTATTTTGTAGTTCGATCCAGAAGTATCGCCAGAAAGCATGCAATATCATGGACCTCCACAAGTGATGCTTGGATACTTAAAATACCAATGGTCACTTGGAGAGGAACGTAAGCGCAAAGAAGCATTTACCAAGCTGCAGGTATGTCATTTTCCAGTTAGCTACTTGCATTGTCTGGCTTTGTTCGTTTGCTTACATTTTCCCAAGTTCTTTCTTAAATGGCCATGTTGTTTCTTCCCTCAATGTAATTTATTTTTTTCTAGATCCTGACAAGGGAACTCTCAAGTCTGCCACATTCTCAATCTGACATGCTGGCTAGTATGGTATCTAGCAAGGGTGCAAATGTTCCACTTCTCGCACGTGTAAATCTAAAACTGGGAACATGGCAGTGGGCACTTTCCCCTGGATTGAATGATGGTTCTATTCAAGGTGAATTGTAGTTACTTTTAACTGTGTAAGTGTAGTCGAACTGTCTGGCCCTGACACGTTGTTAATATGCTCTTTTCCAGAAATTCTTGATGCATTTAGCAAATCTACCATATATGCTCCTCAATGGGCTAAGGCCTGGCACACGTGGGCGTTATTCAATACAGCAGTGATGTCTCATTATATTTCAAGAGGGCAAATTGCTTCCCAATTTGTTGTTGCTGCAGTCACTGGATATTTTCATTCTATAGCATGTGCAGCTAATGCCAAAGGAGTTGATGATAGTTTACAGGTAACATGTGCATGCTTCCATGGCTTTTCCATGTTTCGCATTCCCAACCCATGTATTTCTTTTTCTTTGCCTTGTTATGTCACATAGATTAAATTCCTACCTTGCTGCTTTTCTTAAACTTGTTGAAGTGAGAAGTTGGTTTGCCACACTGGTGGTCTGTTTTTCATTTGCAGAAAAATGTCTTCCCTTATTTTCTGGTCAAACATTAATGGTTTTTGTATGAGCTTACCCTTTGCGATCTATTATTATATGCCTGATAAGAAGCACATTGGTAACTGCTTTTAGGGAGTTTGATCAAAGTTTTCTTTGCTTCACTCTAACTTTTAGTCTGGTGTTGAATCTACTTTAACATGCATTTTAAGGGTAGAACGTTGTGAGCAAAAAGTGAATTGCTGACTAGAGTCTACGGTCTCTTTCAAGAATGTAAAAGCTATTACATAAAGAAATGCTTGTATTGTGTTCTAAGTTGCTCTTGTTGAATTATTTTTCCCTTCTGTCTCATTTCCTTAGGATATACTGCGTCTTCTCACGTTGTGGTTCAACCATGGTGCTACGGCTGATGTCCAAACAGCATTGCAGAGAGGATTCAGTCATGTCAACATTAACACATGGCTTGTTGTGTTGCCTCAAATAATTGCTCGGATACATTCAAATAATCGTGCTGTCAGGGAATTGATACAGTCTCTTCTCATCCGCATAGGAGAAAACCACCCACAGGTTTGTAGTTTCCCATTAACCTTAACTTTAAAAAATCTCCATTGATATTATGAATTTGTGATGGGAATTATAAATATGTTTTGCTCTGCCATTGTGATCGAAAATTTACCTACTTCGATTTGGAGTTGGTATCTTAGACATTTGATCTCTTTATTATTAACTAAGTATTATACCAACTCCGGAATGCATAATTTCTCCTTGACTATCTTTTGTCAAACGTTTTCAGGCACTTATGTATCCCCTTCTCGTTGCATGTAAATCAATAAGCAATCTGCGTAGAGCTGCAGCTCAAGAGGTGGTTGATAAAGTTCGCCAACACAGTGGTGCACTTGTTGATCAGGTTAATAGTCATCTTCTTGTGTTTAGCTTTGTAGACGTATTTGAAAATTAATTATTTTAGTTGAGCTGATTGGTGGCCCCTTTCCTTTACCCCCACAATGACCATAAAAACAGGCGCAACTTGTATCACATGAACTTATCAGGGTTGCGATACTTTGGCATGAAATGTGGCATGAAGCACTGGAAGAAGCTAGTCGCTTGTACTTTGGTGAACATAACATTGAAGGAATGCTGAAAGTACTTGAACCATTGCATGAGATGCTTGAAGAAGGTGCAAGAAAGGACAATACGACCATACAGGAGAGAGCATTTATAGAGGTGGGACCATTTTCAATCCCCGTTTTGTAACTTGGGTGTAAATTTGTGTTTTCCTTATACATACATGCCTTTGGCTGTGTCTTTACGTATTTTGATTTCATCTTTCTATAGCACATAACTATACAGCATTGCAGCATCTAATTTTTTAGCTATGTAACCTGTCGTCATTTTTTGTGTTCTGGGTTTGAAGAATTTAAATCAACCAGACCTTGATAGAATCAGAGAATTGCTGTGTGGAGTGTTTGTTCTCATATATTTTAGTAAAGCCTATTTGTGAACTTATTGATGTTTTTTCATAACCGCAACTGAAGTTAGTGTATTGTTGATGCAGGCCTACCGTCACGAACTACTAGAGGCATATGAATGCTGTATCAATTACAAGAGAACTGGAAAAGATGCTGAACTAACACAGGTGACTGAATTAAAAAAAAAAAGAAAGATATTCAGCTGATCCTCCTGCTCGTCATAATAGGAGAGGCACGGGAGTTGACAAGTTTTTCTTTTCATTTGTTTATTTTCATTAGGCTTGGGATCTTTACTATCACGTTTTCAAACGCATTGACAAACAGCTGGCCAGTCTCACGACATTGGATTTGGAAGTAATTAAGCTCTCTTTTCCTTTGGTTCTCTCTTTCCTTTTGTCCTTAAGTTCTAATCTGACTGGCACATTACATGTTGGATAGTCTGTTTCTCCTGAATTGCTTCTGTGCCGTGACTTGG
The DNA here is from genome assembly GCA_018901945.1 of Pugionium dolabratum. NCBI lineage: Eukaryota > Viridiplantae > Streptophyta > Magnoliopsida > Brassicales > Brassicaceae > Pugionium > Pugionium dolabratum. The sequence goes on along the minus strand of JAEVFF010000124.1, from coordinate 85,802 downwards.
AGCTAGCGGTTCCTGGAACATATCGTGCAGGTAACGTATTGAGCTGCCAAAGTTTGTCTGAGCTGATTTATGTTTCTAACCCAGGCTTCCTTGCTTAGATCCATACTTCGATTTTCTTTTATGTTAGATGCCCCTGTTGTGACGATTGCTTCATTTTCACGTCAACTTGTTGTCATAACCTCTAAACAACGTCCAAGGAAACTCACTATTCATGGAAATGACGGTGAGGACTACGCCTTTTTGTTGAAGGGACATGAAGATCTAAGGCAAGATGAGCGTGTTATGCAGGTGATTCTCGAAAAGTAATTAGTTGTGTGGTATTCTGATGAATTCTGGTTGGAATATCTGTAACTGAAGTTTTCAATGCACTTCATACGTATACATTTCTAAGTACAAAATCACACTTATCTCTTTCCTCTATAATGTTTTCCAGCTTTTTGGTTTGGTGAATACTTTGCTTGAGAATTCCAGAAAAACAGCAGAAAAAGATCTGTCCATCCAACGGTATTCTGTAATACCACTCTCTCCCAACAGTGGCCTCATTGGATGGGTTCCAAACTGCGATACCCTTCACCATCTTATTCGAGAGTACAGAGATGCGCGAAAGGTTTGCCGTGTATTCACTAAGGTTTTCACTCTTGAATATCTGCAATGTGCCTTTGATTCTCACACATGTCTTTCTGAATTTTCAGATCATTCTTAATCAAGAACATAAACACATGTTAAGTTTTGCTCCCGACTATGACAATCTACCGCTTATAGCAAAGATTGAAGTATTTGAATATGCTCTAGAAAACACAGAGGGAAATGATCTGTCCAGGGTACTCTATTTCCAACTTCTAGTAGTTTTTTCGTGGGTCAAGTAACTAATCCGCATACTAAGTTGCTTCAATTCTCCTTCTTGGTAGGTTCTCTGGTTAAAAAGTCGCTCTTCAGAGGTATGGCTGGAGAGAAGAACCAACTATACTAGAAGTCTAGCGGTTATGAGTATGGTATGTGGTTGCTTTCATCCTTGTTCGTTTTCCACTTGTTTAGCATCACATTAAAATTTACGCATGTTGAACTTGCTATTAAAATGAACTTTTCGCATTACCTTTTGTTCAGGTTGGTTATATTCTTGGGTTAGGTGATCGACATCCAAGTAATCTTATGCTCCATAGATACAGGTACACAAAACTAAAAATGTATTCCATTACATAAACGATCCAACTTTTGGTTCTATTTCCTTATTAATGGTTTCCATTTTGCAGTGGTAAGATCTTGCATATTGATTTTGGAGATTGTTTTGAAGCTTCTATGAATAGAGAGAAGTTTCCTGAAAAGGTATGAACTATAGTGTTTTCCTCGTATTTATTATATACTTGCTTTGTGACAATTGTGGGTATCGATGAGGAGAGAGCTTTATTGATTGAACAATGTTAGGTTCCGTTCCGACTGACAAGAATGCTTGTCAAAGCAATGGAAGTAAGTGGCATAGAAGGAAATTTCCGCTCAACATGCGAAAACGTTATGCAAGTTCTCAGAACGAACAAAGACAGTGTAATGGCAATGATGGAGGCGTTTGTGCACGATCCTTTAATCAACTGGCGTCTTTTCAATTTCAATGAAGTCCCTCAACTAGCCCTGCTCGGTAACAACAATCCCAATGGAGCTGCTGTAGCTGAACCTGAGGAAGAAGATAAAGATCCCGCTGACATAGACCTTCCTCAGCCTCAAAGGAGTACTCGAGAGAAGGAAATTCTTCAGGTTTCTTATTTGTTCTCATTCCTTCAAAAGAGGGTGAACTTTCGTTTGTTTGTTGTTGATTTGATTCTTGGATTATTTCAGGCTGTGAATATGCTTGGAGATGCTAATGAAGTGTTAAACGAGCGTGCAGTAGTTGTAATGGCTCGTATGAGTAATAAGCTTACAGGCCGAGATTTCTCTTCTTCTGCAATTCCGACCAATCTCATTGCTGATCACAATAACCTGCTCGGAGGAGATTCTCATGAAGTCGAACATGGTTTGTCTGTTAAAGTTCAGGTTCAAAAACTAATCAATCAAGCCACATCTCATGAAAATCTCTGTCAAAACTATGTTGGGTATGTTCCTCTGCTCATCTCTTTATCTTCTTTTGCATCAACATAAGTTTTGTTTGAGATATTAGCAAGTCATTTTAATATCATAATTAAGAATCTAAAATACTGATGTTCTTGAATTTTATTAGGATTTTAGAATGAATTATCTAATGGATTGTTGGAAAAATGTGAATTAATTTTCTTGTTTTTATTTTCGCAGGTGGTGTCCTTTCTGGTGAAATGTGTTTTTTTATATACAATTTTAATGTGAATAGGGGCTTTGAAATTACAACTAAGTTGCTTTTATCTGGGTTTTTAATTCGATAGTAAATTATGATCTTTTAATGTAAATAATTTATTAGGTCTCTAATCAATGTATTTATTATATAAGACGTCGGCGTGATTTTATAAAATCGTGATTTGTTTACATTTTATCTTCTTGCATCTCAAATATACAATTTATCGCTTAATGTATTTTTCTAAAATTTTATGATTGTCGTCGACAAAAAAATAGAAAAGAAATTATTTTATGAATTATATAATCTTTCTTAGCTTAATAAATGAAAATATTTGATGAATTGTTGGAAATCTCTTAAAAATCAACTTAATCGTTCCAAATAAACAGCTTAACCGGAAGACTTTTACCACTCGTTTCAATTAAAATTATTATTCTAATAGAATGCAAATTTTGTTACACATTGGTGGTGTCCTTTTTTTGAATTTTTCATATAGAATTCAAATTTTTTCAAAAATACAAATATAAAATTCAAATTCGTATGGTGTGTTGTTGCCATGTTGGAAAGAATCTATATTGTAATAATGTTTCTGTATTAAAAACCTACCAAAACGAGACAAATGGTATTTAATTGCCATGTGGTATTGTCATGTTTCGTTATTATAGTTCTCGGTGCGTATTTTAGCACGAGCAGCACATAAAAGTTTGAAAATTTGGAACTTTTATTTGTTCTTTATAGTAGTTTTATCCGTTTACTCACCATCGACCGCAGTAGTTATAGCTACAATTAATATTGCAATTTTAATTGTAATATATATTATTTATTTGTCTATCGCCGATAATTATAGTTATGTTTAATCATAAATTTTTAATTATAGTACTGTTTTATTCAGCAGTTAAAAAAAATTATAACGTATAAAACAAAGTTTGACCGTTGTAATTAATCATAAATACAATAAATACATACGACAAATAAACAAATAACAATTTATCACAATTACAACCGCAACTTCTTGCGATTAACAAACAAATATGATTAATCTTTAAAATATGGAATTTCGAGTAATAGATGAGATCTAAAATATTTCTCAAACGTTAGAAACTGACTTCTGGGCATTAACTAAAATGAGTGATTGAACAAACAAAAAACTAAAATGATTGATTTTCTTCATCTTCTTTTTTTCTTTCTTTGGTTTAGCAAAAAGACAGAAAAACGAGAGACGTGGAGTCTCGAATTTATCAATCTCCTTGCGGCAATTTAGCAGCCACACACCACCCTAAGAGTTTTAGCGCAGTTTAGTACAGTATTCAACGTTCGTGCTAAACTACGCATCGATAATTAAAGGTGATAACTTTCAGCCTCCTCTCGCCACCACTTGCTTCAATATTGACACATTTTTCCATTGCCCCCACAAAAATCCAATCAAATAGAAATTTTGTCGTCTCAATTTCTGTGAGAATCCTCCTATTTGTTCTGCGGCAGCGTCTGAATCATGATTCTTTCCGGGAACTGAACAAAAACAGAGAGAATTCTAGTGAACAAACAAAGGAAACAAAAAATGGCTTCTTCTCTGGAGATTGTTAAATTTTGTGGATCTCCTGTACCGTTTTCCCGCCATAAATCTCCAGTAAAACTGGAATTTCGAAAAAGGGTTTTCAGATTAGCCGATTCTAGGAATTGGCATCGTCTTGGTAGACGTGTTAGGGTTTATTCATCTGCTCGTAACGGTGATGATCAGTCCAAAGGTCAGCTTTCGTAATTTAGTTTCCTTAGTCTTCTCTTACTAATCTCTCTAGAAGTAGTAATTAGAGTGAATTTTCATTCTGCAATAGATGAAGGATCTGGAGAGTACACATTTTAAGTTCACTCGTTAGACAGGATTGTTCGTGATTAGCTCTTTAATCGTTTTGTTAACTAGTCAAAGCTCTGTATTGGTTTATATCTTCTTGTTTCTTTCTCTTACTCTCTTTTTTTTCCTAAGTTAAAACTCAAAAAAGGGTCTTTAGTAGATTATCCTTGTGTTGTTTCTACTACAAGTTTGTTTATGTATTGCTTGATTCAAGTTGAGTGAGGTTTTTGATTTGTTGAGTTTTGCAGGTGAAGAACCTCCAGAATCTTTATTTATGAAAGAATTGAAGAGAAGAGGTATGACTCCTACTTCATTGCTTCAAGACTATGAAGTGGATGTAGATGAGATCAAAACCAGTAAAGAGACTGGAAATACCTCCAAGACAACTGCAACTACTCCCACATTCGACCCAAGCTTGTTAAATCAAAGAGAGAGATCATTAGCTTTAAACAGCGAAGGGCTTGAGGTCTGGATACTTATAACTATACGTTGGCATTTAAATTAGTGTTCCTTCTCATGCCAATAGACGAATTTATGCTTCATTTCGATCATTTGTATTCCGGTAGTTCTTAGCAGCTGATGTACTTACTTATTAGGAGTTGGTTTTGGTTATTAAAGAAATGTGTTGTGTTCAGGGATTGATTCCGCGGGCTAAGATCTTGCTGACAATTGGAGGGACTTTCTTCTTGGGGTTTTGGCCTTTGATAGTGTTAACTCTTGGAGCCTTCTCTGCGCTTTACGCTGTAAGTTAATAAGAACTACAAATGAACTTTTCTTTGTTATCATTGAATTTAAAACTGCAATGAAGAACTAAAGTGATTTATGTTGATTGGTTTTGTTTTGAAAATGTAAGTACTTTGGAGCAGATTTCGTTCATGATGGAAGTAGAACTCAGGTTTCACCACCACCGTACATCGATCCATATGCTTTGTTGGAGGATGAGAGGATATCAGGGATAGATCCTCGTCTCAATTAGAAGCATCAAATATGTTAATTTCTGCTTTACACGCACAAGTACTAGCTAATATATATTGCATTAAGTAAATATATTTTACACTATTGTTGGTTCTTCTTTTATTTATTCCTTAAAAAGAAAAAAAAAATATGTGCTTCTCTACTTTACTTCTTTATAAAAAGGGTTTTACAAAGAAATGCCCTTGAGAACTATTTTCAATTTTTTGTCATTCAAACACAACCGGCCGATCTCTATAATTAACGTAAAGTTGGTTATTATTATGTTATTTCTGGATGAATTGAATCACTTTAAATCAAAAAAAATAATTAAAACGACTTTAGTATATAATAGAAGGAGATTTAAGCCAAACAAAACTCGATTTTGTTTTTTATGTTCAGACACTAGATGAGAGTTATGAGAGATGTGAAACAAAACAAAAATCAAGTAGATAGAGTAATAATCATACAGACACAGAGAGAAAAGACACGACGACTAAGACTCGTTACAAGAATGTTTCGAGTCTTGTTTTTTTGGTTAAACGCAAACACAAAAGATGAGATGAAAGCCACGCAAAATCCATTTTTCTTTTTCTGTCTTAGTACTCTTCACCTTCGTCATCCTCATCGTCACCACCTTCAGCACCAACCTCTTCATAATCCTTCTCCAAAGCCGCAAGATCTTCACGAGCTTCAGAGAATTCACCTTCTTCCATACCCTCACCAACATACCAGTGAACGAAAGCACGTTTTGCGTACATAAGATCAAACTTGTGATCGATCCTTGAGAACACCTCAGCGACACTTGTCGAATTTGATATCATACAAACAGCTCTCTGCACTTTCGCTAGATCACCTCCTGGAACAACTGTTGGTGGCTGATAATTTATACCACACTTGAATCCAGTAGGACACCAGTCAACAAACTGGATCGTTCTCTTGGTCTTTATTGTTCCAACAGCTGCGTTTACGTCTTTCGGGACGACATCACCACGGTACATCAAACAGCAAGCCATGTATTTCCCGTGACGCGGGTCACACTTTGCCATCATGGAAGCTGGCTCAAACGCACTGTTTGTTATCTCTGCCACTGATAGTTGCTCGTGGAAGGCTTTCTCTGCCGAGATGACTGGTGCGTATGACGAAAGCATGAAGTGGATTCTTGGGTATGGGACCAAGTTGGTTTGGAATTCAGTTACATCCACGTTCAAGGCACCATCGAACCTTAGAGAAGCAGTCAATGAAGAAATCACCTGAAACGATGTATCAAAGATCATGAGAATAACATTAGAAACAAGCAGACCGAGTAACTTTGTGGTTGGCTTTATACCTGAGAGACGAGACGGTTTAGGTTGGTGTAGGTTGGCCTCTCAATGCTTAGTGAGCGTCTGCAGATGTCGTAGATAGCTTCGTTGTCGAGAAGGATAGAGACATCAGTGTGTTCCAAGAGAGAGTGAGTGGAGAGGACACTGTTGTAAGGCTCAACAACAGAGGTAGAAACCTGCGGAGATGGGTACACAGTGAAACCCAGCTTGGACTTCTTCCCATAGTCCACAGAAAGTCTCTCAAGGAGGAGAGATCCAAGACCAGATCCAGTTCCTCCACCAACAGCGTTGAAGACAAGGAATCCTTGGAGACCAGTGCAGTTATCAGCAAGCTTTCTGATCCGGTCCAAGCAAAGATCAACAATTTCTTTCCCGATGGTGTAATGTCCACGGGCGAAGTTGTTAGCTGCATCTTCCTTACCGCTGATGAGTTGTTCAGGGTGGAAAAGCTGACGGTAAGTACCGGTTCTGACCTCGTCAATCACAGTTGGCTCAAGATCGACAAACACAGCACGTGGAACGTGCTTCCCTGCGCCGGTTTCACTGAAGAAGGTGTTGAAAGCATCATCACCTCCTCCAACAGTCTTGTCACTTGGCATCTGGCCATCTGGCTGTACCATTCCAGATCCATATAAAAAACAACACATCAGTAAGGAAGCACATAAACAAAAGGAATAAGATCCAAAGATCTAAGGACATAGAATCAACTATTACTAGAGAAAATCCCAACGAAAACAACTTTTACATATGGGAAATACATAATCGACACGTTATTAAAAAAGCACACAGATATAAACAGGTAATATTTGTAACAAAATCTACAAAAGCTCGTTTATCGAACATTTTTGTTATAAAAACGAATTTAGTGCAGCAACCCCAGATCTGAGAATTCCTAATAACAAGTGAATGTAACATAAAATATCTCAGATCTGATCTAACGAAATACGAAAAATATAGCAAAATAACACAGAAAATATAGCAAAATAACACAAATATATACGAGATAGGGAGAGGGAGAGGACGAGGCGAACCTGAATGCCATGTTCAAGGCAGTAAAGCTCCCAACAGGCATTTCCGACCTGAATACCAGCCTGACCAATGTGGATCGAGATGCATTCCCTCATTTTCGTTTAGTGGAAGAAGAGAACTACAAACTAGAATTGCAGGAAAAAACGAAGAAGAATCGGAGGGCGTTTATGAAGACGCTCCTCAAGATGAGATCTAGATCTGACTTTTTCGATTTCTAGTTTCTACCGATGCTGTGTTTTGAAGGTGTATTTTATAAGAGAAATCATCCATCTGTAGGTAACGGCTCGTATAGGACACGTGTAGTCATATAACTGGGTTACTGCCAACCACGGTTAATGATATCCTTATGAGCTGGCACATATTCTAATTTTGAAAATTTTGCCGCTTAGGTTCTGTTTGGCAATTGGTTTTATGACCGTTTCTCTCTTCTTCTTTTTTTGAAATGCACAATTTTGCTTAACCGGATCTAAACCGTATCAGCTCTAAATTTCTACAGTAAACCAAAGCGAAACAGAATTGTACCAAAAAGGAAAAAAACAAATCGAAGATTTGAAGTTTGAAAAGTTTACTTCTATCAACTATATAAACTTATTCGACTAAACCTATTTGCACATGTAGTTTTTGGATCTTTTTTTAACTATATAAATTGTATTTTTTTTTATAAATTACACAAAATTCATAAATTCTTCTAATTGTAGAAATTCTAATAATATTTATGCGTTAAATAACTATTAAATCTGGTTCTAATTCGAAAATCTGGGTTTAACTTGAGTTTATTTTGAAATTAAAACCAGATTTTCGAAGTAAAACAAGGTTTAATAACAATTTAACGTGTAAACAAATTTCTGTAATTAGAATAATTTATGAAGTTTATTTAGTTTACGTAATAAAAACACAGTTTATGTAACTTATAAAGACCCAAAAAGTACGGATGAAAATAGGTTTATTCGCATAAATTCGTATAGTTGACGGAAGTAAACCCAAGTTTGAACAATGAGAGCCCTGACGGCTGCACACGGCCATTGTTTTCCAATTTGTCGAGTGTTGTTCGCTCACGGCTACCACCTTAATCTGAAAGACCAAGAACCATTCCTCCAAATTTGCCTTCTTTGCTCTTGGATGCTCGGATATGCTACATTGGCATGCCAGTAAGACTTTCAACTGTCCATAACTTACTATTATACCTATTGCTTTGTTACTGTGTTTTTTTTCTGTTCAGGCATTGATGTTGTTCTCCTTCTGTTAACTTTTATGGTTAATAGTGTTGCAAAATTGTATTTGCCAAAAGTAAACAGATCGAGTATGTATTTCTCCTCAAGTTTCTTCACCAGTGCTGTAATGAATAATCCGCTGGCAGGCCAAGGAACTTGATGCAAATACTGAGTACACTACATCGAGCTGTTAGCTAAGGGAGCATGTAAATCCAAAGAGCAGATCAACGAGGACATCAAGCGACCTAAATATCTCCAAGCTCAAGCAGCCATTGATTATGGAATTGCAGACAAGATAGCTGACTCGCAGGACAGTTCATTTGAGAAACAGGTAACTTTCACATTGTACTTATTACATTCACCAAAAACCAAGTATATCTTTTTTGTTGCCTTCATTCATGGTAATATGAAAATACGCTTTGTTTGTAACAGTCGTTGGAAGCTCACGGAGGAGGCAGTCCAACAGCTCCAGCCGGACTAAAATGATCAATTCACCAAAACTAAAAGAGTTTGAAGCTCAATTTTCCTAACCATTGTTGAATATGTAGCTGTTACAATCTATAAGGAAACACATGTAGTATTATCATACAATAGTGTTGGTAAAACGGCAGAAAAAAGGGTACATACAAAGAGTTTCTAGGTGGAAGCTTGGTTTGTGATACATACATATAGATGCAGGTTTCTAAAACTCTGAAAAAAAACTGAGTTTTGGTCTTCCGGGTTTTCAGAAAGAAGGGAAAAATCGGTTAAGGTTATAAGGCAATGCATAAAACTCTTCGGTTCGAGTATCAGTATGGTATACTCTGAATTTCTCCCACCAATGTCTTCCACTGTCTCTTCTTACGGAGGCGTGTCCATAACTATGAGTACAGTCCAACAAGAAAGCCGCCATTATCCCCACGGTTGCAGCCGAAGAGAATATCACTTGCATTATCACGTTGAACTTCGCCGATGGCAACATCAGAAAACGAATCAGTACAAAAGAGACAAGAGACATAAACTGATGATGTCAGGTTTTTGTTTTTCTTTGGCACTTACAGCAGAAGTACGAGTGTGAACGGGGCCACGACCAGAGACAAATAGATATTCGGTGAAGTAATGTGCGACAGAGAGACCGATGAAAATGGAGAATCCGAGGATGAATTTAGTCCTGAAGCTATTCAAGTTGCAGAATTGAAGAAGGCCAAGTCCTGCAGAAGCTGTGCACAAGGTTCTCTGCTTGATCTCAATCACATTTATAGAAAGCTAAAAGGATCAGAAAGAGCTTAGTTCTTGAGTTATACATACCAACATAGGCGAACAGAACACAGTACAAGGCCGCAAAGATGGGTAATGGTATTGAAGCAAGAACAGCCCCAAACTTCCCTGTGTTTAACCAAGATTAACAGTTACTTTCTTAACAGAAAGAAAAAAGACTGATTGTTTTCAAGTGATTTCACGGGTTTGATCATTACCGAAAATGGAGAAGAAGATCATGAAACCTGCAGATATCTGAACAACTCTTCTGCTCCCAACCTTTGTTAATCCTAGTAGCCCTGCATTTTCACTACAAAATGAGAAGAACAAGAAGAGAAGAGGTTAAAGTCTGGGATCTGAAAAAGGAGTTTTCCTGGTTCAAGAAACCCGAAAAGCCGAAGAGAATGATGGCATTACACCAAAGCAGCAGAACCAGTTGCTGTTCCAAACAGTCCATCAAGCAAAACGCCTATGCCCTGTTATGTTTTAGATTTCCACAAAGTACACACATCGGTTTCATTGTATACTAACCTTCTTGAAATCGAATCATATATCAATCCATTTTACCTGCCATCCTATGCCCCGACTAAGCACGGAGGGAGGGATATGAGTCGCGCTGCCAAATCTTGAAGCGGCTATGAGCGATCCCGTCGTCTAGTCCATTGAACAAACACAAAACGTGCTCTTTAAGAAAGATAAGTCCTTCTGTAAACCAAAAATCTGAATTGAAATGGTGACAAAAACCTCGACAATCGCCACGTAAGAAGCAGACAGCATTGCGAATGCATCGCTTCCATGAAAGCTTGGACGTCCCCATTGCAATGGATATGGAATTTTCACCCTGAGAAAGAAGAAATCGTCAGAGAATCCTTCTTTTGGAAACAGAGGAGATCCAATGAAAGATGTAAGATGATCAGACCATGGAGCAGCACTAATGAGACCGGACCGGTCTGTACGACAGCTAAGCTGTGTATTATCAGGCCGTTTGTCGTAAGCTCCAGCTGCTGTCAGAATCTCTGCGTAAGCCCAGACGATCGCTACTGTAAACAGAACCGCGAATTGCTCGCATATAGATCTTTTACATTTGAACAAGTGAGGAAGGTACTGGAAAATATTAGCACACAACATTCAACAATCATTGTCAGAGATTCAGAACTGATGGGTTTTGTAAAGAATTCTCACGAAAATTAACTGAAACCTGAGATACAATTATGAGTATGATCAACGCTGGGAGACCAATTTCTACACATCTCGCAAGCTGCAACAGAAAATAAAAAACATGAACAGAATACTCTCAACAAAAAGTTCCAAACCGATTTGGTTACCTGAGGAAATGCGAACGCAACGAGGCCAACGCCGGTGAGAATCACGAGAGGAGCAGCCGAAAGGGGAGAAAGAAACCTAACCAAAAAAGCAAAACATTAGGGTTTTAGATTACTTTTTCCACAAGTACTAATTCAACAAATTTGACTCCTAACCTGATCAACATCCTCCACAAGCCGAAGAAACCTATTACCATATGACATATAGAAGCAATGATTAAAGCTCCTTGGATAGCTCTCATTGTCTCCTCAAATCTCTGTAATAACACAATAGCTTTTCAACTTTTCTGTTTTGAATCATACAACCCGTTTTTGATAACAAGAAAATGGGTTTGTAATTTTAACCAGGTGAGGATGGAGATAGTAAGTGAATCTGTAAGAGAAAGTAATGTAAAGTGCAGGGATGACGTAAGCATAAGAGGCTCCAATGACGACAGGAAGTCGACTTCCGAACAAACTCTGTAACAACGTGTTTATTCCCGACACGAACAATACTGTGTTGATCACTTCCGCTTTCTCCACCTGAAAATGACGTCAATTTCATTTTCATTTTACCAAAAAATACCTGTAACTAGAACGAGATTAATGATAAAGCTTACGTCACCACCACCCATGAGAGGGACAAGTATTGAAGGTATAATTACAGTAGTTCCAAGCATAACTATGTAATGTTGAAACCCTTGAACTATGCCTTCAGCTGCATCATTGTTGTTAAGTAATCACAAAACACTAATTGTCCTAACCCATAAAATTTTAACATTAAGCATAATTCGACTGCTAAGTAAACACAAAAGAAAAAAGCATACGCCAATTTGGAGAGCTCGAAACACAAAATTCGACTCCAGGAAGCTGATCTTTAACTGGAAATGGGGCAAAATCATCGCTCTTTGTCGCCATAATAATTTCTTCGACGATTTCTATACTCACTTTGTGAAGTTTATATCATTTCGAAAAATGGATTCAAATGTGTTAATAAGCGTTCATTAGATGGCCAACTTTGTTGACTCTTTCTTGTCTTCTCGTGCACGTAATTAGCACTAATATTTAACCACTGCTTTGACTTAACCAGATTTTTTACTTGTCTTTTTTATTGTTTCCGCATTTACCACTGTCTATTTATTTGGATAAATGTCTAACACAGCATTTTTTAAAAAATTTATTCCAAAATTAATATCATTAGATCAAATTTTTAATAATATCAAAAATTTAAAATTAAAATATATTAAATGAAAAAAATTAAACTTTAAATTATAAAAAAATGAATTCAAATATAATGTTTTAAGTTTATATATAATTTATTTAGAATAAATAATTATTTTTATATAATTATTTATGTTATTTTTATAATTTTAATTTTATAATTTTATATTTGAAACAATTTTTTAAAAAATGTTATTTATAGTATTAAGAATATGATGTTTACAAACTCTAAGAAGATTCTTTATTTAAGCAGCAAATTATTCTCATCTTAAAGCCAAAAAAGTATACAACTAACTTCATCCACCATTTAAACATTCTCTTGTTTTTTTAACCAAAATCAAGCTAAAATGCATGAATAATTGGTATGACTTATTGTTTTAGGTTGAATAAAATAAAACAAAAACAGTATTATCCTCAGTTAAAAGAAAAAGAGAAATATCTAACAAGGTTTACTTTCATATACTAAATGTTTTAAATAATAAATGTTTTACAATTTTTCACATATATTAAAAAATTAAATTAAAATTTAACTATAAATACATTGTTTTTCTGATTAACAATTTCCTATAATTCTAAACCAATAATAATTCAATAAACTTAACTCACTTTCTTAACTTTTATAATTTATAATTATTAACTAACAAAAAATATATTGAAAACTTATAAAAAATATATTTTTATGAAACAAAGTTAAAAACCAAAACGTTTTTCAATTAGGAACATAAAGAATATTAGATTACAATCTCTAATATAGTAGTTGAGAAATATTTTAAGAAAATAATCTTAATATAATGTGTTATTAACAGAAATATCATGCTGACGTATCATCACCACAGTGAGTTTTAAATAAATATAAAAATGAGTTTAAATTACTAAAATAATTATAATATATGCTATTGTTATTAATTTGATTACAGAATCAATATAGTTTACTAAACTAACCAAAATTTATTATTAAATTCATAAAAAATAATTATTTTTATTTTCTTAATTTATATATACAAAATTAATATTCAAAATAATTTTAAATAAAAAAAAATTATATAAATATCTAATTTATATTTACTAATAAACAATAGGGCAAATGTCTAAAATAGCAACTTTCTAATTAGTTTTTATTCCAAAAAGAGTATCCTTAGTTTAAATTTTCAATAATAGCACAAATTTAAAATTAAAATCCATTAACACTATATTTTAATAAAAAAAATTAAATCCTAAATTGGAAAAAATGAACCCAAATATAATACTTTAAGTTTATGTATAATTTATTTAAACTAAATAAGTATTTTTACATAAGTATTTGTGCTATTTTTGGAAGTTTAATTTTGGGATGTTAGATTTGGAAGAAAAACTTTAAAAGATGCTATTTTATGGTATTCTTATAAAAACTAAACAATATTATATAATTTGTGAATATTTTTATGAAAATTTTGAAATAAACGTTTTAAGACGAAACTTTTATTAATTATTATTCCGATTGTTGCTTGAATTTTGACAACTAGTATACATTTTCACATTTGCATATCTAAATTTTTTTTTTGTTTACGATATTTTTGGTGACTTATACCAGGATTTTTGGTTATTATATTAAAATGTTGAAAATTTTAGCTTAATTAATATTGCTGCAATAAAAGAAAGCCGTTTAGAAACAAAAACAAAAAGAGCGGTTTAAACTTAATTAGTTAGCCGTAAAAAAAATTGACGGAGGTTCCTTACTCTGAACGGTTGTGTTGGTTTTAGTCTATCAGAAGATTCTCAATCTGACGAAGATTTCTACCAAGAATTATATTCGAGAATATCAAATTCCCCTCCAATATCTGATTATTCTGGTGAATTCATCTGTTTCTTTTATCGATTGTTATATTCACAGCATGAGATTTGGCTTCAGCGTGAAGGAGGATTTTTTCTTTTCTAGGGTTTTGCTATTTACTTTCTTGACCGTGAAGGGATATTTCACGGTCATCTGTTGAACTTTCCATAGAAAAAATAAAAAGTTGGTATGACTTCAAAATCTTTCAGCAAATTAGGGTTTCTGAATTAATCTTGGATTGCTCAATAAACTACCTTTTAGGGTTTCCGTGGTAGAGAAAATTAGGGTTTTACTGTGATAAACTACTCTTGGGGTCATGACTGTTAGTTATGGTTGGGAACAGAGTCGGAATTGTGGATCTGATAAAGACATTTTTCTTATGCTTGATTGGTCACCTGACGTATAATCTATTTTGTTGCAGAACAGAGTTAACATTGACATAGCAGGCTGTGTAGTTGCGTTTCGAAATCGTGATGCGTGTTCTTAAGCAGAAATGGACCCAAGAAGAAGAATCAGCTTTAAAAGCTGGCGTTATCAAGCATGGTCCTGGTAAATGGCGCACAGTTCTCCGAGACCCTGAATTTAGTGGAGTCTTGTACCTACGATCCAATGTAGATCTTAAGGTCATGATTCCTTCTTATTCTTTGTGTCAACTCTAACGTTTTGTGATTATGATTTTAAATTGGGGTTTGTTTATTGTATTGGGACAGGACAAATGGAGAAATATGAGTGCTGTGGCAAATGGGTGGGGATCGCGTTACAGGTCTAGGTTAGCTGTTAAAAGGACGCAATCCCTTCCTAAACTGGAAGATAACTCACTGCAAGTTTCTACTACTCCTGCTCCAAGCAGGCTTAATCTAAGGTTAGAAATATGAGCTGTATGTGTTTTTTTATTGAAGAGAAAATGTTTCTTGCATATCTGTTTATGCTATTTCTGAAGTTTTTAACATGGATTGTTGGATAAATCTCAAAATGTAGGATATGCCATCAGTTTTTGGCTGTGAATTGATAATGGGTCTCTCTATTCACGCCTTGTTGTAACCTATGAAAACGTGGCAGGCTGGATTACCTTATAATGGAAGCAATAGCTACCTTGAAGGAGCCTAGTGGCTCTAATAAAACATCAATCCGTGCCTACATTGAGGTATTCAGTTTTACTTCTTATTCATAGTCATAGACACTGCTTATTGTTAAATTTTTGTCTGCAGCTAAGTCCTATCGTGCTACATTTCAATCTGATGATCCTCAATGGGTTATATGTTGTCAACTAAATCTATCAAGTCACCATTGCAGATGAAAACCCATTATAACCCAAATTAAGCTTAAATGGATAGGAATTTTGCTCTACTTACTAGTTTTTTTTAAGTAGAGACATTTATTGATGGAAATAACTTTTTGTTATCTAACTATTTGATTCAAGCATGGGAAATAATGAGTTCTACATGAACGATTACCGTTTTTAAGATGAGTTGCTTAACTTCCTTGTAAAAGACTGATAAGGGATTGACTGTATCGGTGTTTGATTCGGCTGTATAGGAACATTATAACGCTCCGCTAGACTTCAGACGGTTGCTGTCTACCAAGCTTAAGGACTTGACAGCTTGTAGTAAACTTCTCAAGGTAAGGTTCAATGCATTCATTTAATGTATTTGACAGCAGGTAGCAATATGCATATAGTTTTGTTTTGAATAGTATGTTAAGTCTTTGTGGGTTTTTAGTAGAACAGAGACATGCTTCATTCGTAGTGACTTGCAATGTTCAGTTTGTGTGGGTTTTGTCTTTACAGGTTAAAAACAAGTATAGAATTCCGAACACTCCTTTATCTGCCCACAAGAAAAGAAATATGGGGAAATCTTCCGGAAAACAGAGTATTCTTTCGTCGCCTTCACCTAGAACAGACAGAGATGAAGTGAATATTCAGACAAGGTCACAGATTGATATAGAGTTAGCCAGAATGAAGAGTATGAACATACATGAGGCGGAATTGGTTGCAGGACAGGCAGTTGCAGAGGCAGAAGCTGCCATGGCAGAAGCTGAAGAAGCTGCAAAGGAAGCTGAGGAAGCAGAAGCCAAAGCAGAAACAGCTTTAGCTTTTGCTAAAGAAGCTGCAAAGAAATTGAAAGGTAGAGAAACAAATGAAAAGAAATTATGACAGAAAGACATTGCAAATCTCAAAATGGTTGTGTGAAAAATGTGAGTCAACAGATGATTCGTGCCTGAGGCAATGGAGAGTGAGAAGAAGAAGCTGAATCTGTTGCAGGTGGATAGAGAATGGCGTAGGTACTTAAGTGAACTCTTTTTGGTTGTAAGCAGCAAACGTATATGTGTATATTACTTGTTTCTTTCTTACAGTTCACTTACGTTAATTAACTTTGATTCTAATCAAAGTCAAAACAAAACAAGAAACAAGAGTTTATTTTCTACCACGAGATAGTAAAGTCCATTTACTCAAAACCAAAGGAACACAACCTCAGATTCTGAATCCATTGTAATGTTCACACTCCACTTTACAGCAAAAATAAGTTTTCAAACACACTCTGAAATGCTACAATCTTCTTTGGGAAACCAACACCAAGTCCAACTAACTGCTCATCATTCTATAATTTCTGATTATACTGGAGGATTTGGGTATACTTTAGGTTTCGGTTTCACTTCGATTTCATTAACACTTCGAACAAAGATTGCATCGGGTTCATGCCTGCAGAAACCGAACACTCAAGAATTGGTTTAAAGAGGAAACACAATAATATGTATGTATGTTTCTACATGTCTAATCATATCTAATAGCACTATAGAGAGTGAGACTCTTACGGTTTGTCTCCCTCTTCAAACGTGTAACTAGAAGCAACAGCCAGTAATCCACCATCTCGGCTGAATGACAACGCCGCAATACTCGTTGGATACTTAGTGTACTACACAAAAAGAGGAGCAATCAAGACCGTATCTCATTTACCAGGTGTCGCACTTACCAGGAACATTGTAAGAAATAAATCTCAAAAGTTCTTGTCACATTGCTAACCTGATATAGCCTCTTCTTGTTGTTACCATCCCAAATGTTGACAAAACCATCACAACCACCCGTAGCAAAAGTGCCATAACTATCATTTTAAAACCGTTAGGTTACTAGAGGCGATGGACGACAAATATTACAGAAGTTTCTTAAAAGAAGATTTATCATCCACAATACTCTGAACTATATCCCTCCACCTATATATGTTTCAAACCAGAAATTTCACAATAAGCTGTTTCATTTTCGACATTTTAAACAAACAGATTCTGCCCCTTCATCACGTACTAAACTGTATTTTATTGCCGTTTTTCGGAAAAGTTAGGTATATCTAGAAGCAATCATATATTTGAAAGGAAAAATTCGGATTCCTTCTAAGATAAAGACTTACATCGGATGGAAGGCAATCGCATTTACAGGGTAGACAATGTCCCTTCCATCCTCTGATTTCCGGTGACATTTGAAAGCATATCTGAAAAGAGGTATAATATAATTATCAGATTAAAAAAAAAGAGAGTAAATTCATCATAAAGAGGTAACAGAAAAAACATTAGGAACATACTTTTTAGCTTGAGCAGCCTCTGATAGATCAAAAAACTCCATCGAGACCCTCCCCTCCACAGAGCTAAGGGCATATCCTGCAAAGTATTATGAAAATAAAAGTGTGGAAGAGGAAATTGAGGTGACTGTATACTAGAAAGAAACTTTGACTGTTGAAAAAACCACCGAAAGCAACATATCAGCCAATTTAACCTGTTCCATTGGGATAACAACGTACACATCTTGTCTGGTACTTAAGTGAGGACTCCCTTCTTTGCTCAGGCTGGGACATATTTCTGAGATCATATATGTTGACATGCCTTCCTGCTGTTGCCACTACCAAACGATTTCCAACAAGAGAAAGGGAGTTAACACGCTCAGGTTGCTGATATGTTCCAATCTGTGTGCGCTCCGGCCCACTTGCAGCTCTTGGGTCCCAACATTTAATTGTTTTATCCCAACTTCCAGTGATCACTTGCCCTATAACGTCACATAAACATAGTGTTCAAGTAATATTACCAAAACGCTGAAAGCTAAATTCTTAGTTCTAAATAAAGTCACAACATGAAAGACAATCTATACATTTAGCAGATAATATATGAGCAACTTTTAACAGTTTCACCAATGTTTAATTAACAATTGACTTATCTAGCCATGAAAAGCACCAAGTATCAACAAGGTAAGTTTTCAACTAAGCATAAAAAACATGATTACCACTTTACCAACCTGCAGCATAAGAATATTCAACACATTGCACTGGTTTATCGTGAGTTCCCAAAATATCCTCTTTGCCAGCATTAAAGTCGATCCTGAGGTATAGCAAGATAAGCACCCATAAGCATAATTTCACAATACATTGTACACGCTATACCACATACGTTTTCTTTCAAGGATCCTGAATTCCATGGATAAATTTTCACAGGCATTACTAATCATAGTTGAAAAAAAAAACGAGGAATAACTTAAACAACAGCAATCTGACATGTCCTTTACTGGAAGCATTAATACCCAATAGCCTCCGATTCGAGATACACATCTAGTTCAATCTGTTTGCCACTACAAGTTAGAAATTCAAAAGTTTCAAGGTCGCTTACAAAATTTTTAAAAGTTCAGAGTTCCAAGGTCGCTAACAAGATTACGCAGTTCCAAGTTAGCTATATAATCGATTAAGAGAATCCATTGTATACTCTCCTACACCACAGGTAACACTAAATCTCACTTCCAAAAGAACAATGAAAGCTTTATCTACACTGCTTCGATAGAAAAAAGGTCAAACTAACAGACCTTCTAACTTTATTATCGGCACAGACGCTAAATCCAGAAGATTCGTCATGAAAACAGCAATCAAGAACCGGCCCGCCATGCTTGAACTCCCCTCTCATCGAATCGGCGTTCGCATCATACAATCTTACACTCTTCGATCCAGTTACACAATCAAAGCATCATATTAGTCAGATCAAACTTTAAACGAGCAGAATAATAAAGTCCGAGAGAAGAAGGCGTGTCTAACCTTATCCCATGAAGACACTAGTAAATGATCGCTGCTATTAGAAAACCGGAGATTAGAAATCCCATCGGAGGGCGGATTCGAAAGCTCGCGACCAACGGCCGGTACCAAATTCATCCTTAAGAACACAGATCGAATTCTAGGGTTTATGCTGTGACTGTAGAGAGAGAGAGGTAATTTGAAGAAAAAAATGAGCGTTTTGAATTTCAAATTCTCTCGTTACAGAAAGAATCGAATCAATACACTTGTTATTGACGTTAAACGCTAAACTGGGCTATAAATAACTAATAATGGGCCTACATTAAGCCCATGTAAAGAATCAGACGTGTTTCTCCTTCTCGATGATGTGTCAGGCTGACCTCATAGCCTAATCTCGCCACGTCACGTCTAAAGAACCACGTCTGAATCAAATCTGATTTACTTTTCGACAATCAATGGTGTAACATTTGCCACGTGGCATAAGCTCACAATTGACCTTTTTTAAAATTCTTGCATTTTGTAGGCTTATTTATGATGTACATTACATTTACTTGCAAGAAAACTGAAGTTTATCAATCAATAATAATAATTAAAAATAATGTTTCCACGCGGAAAATATTAACGTTTGAACTGAATTAAAAAATAACAAGATTATTTATCAAGAAAAGTAATAAACCAATCAGATATATTGACAGCTGGCTTATATAAATCTATTTAAAAAAAAAATTAAAACCAATCAGACGTGCACGAGTTTGGTTTAACGCGTGTCCCACGCGACACAAGTCGATTCCGAGGAAAAGAGTTTCCTTTTTTTGTGTTTATTCCCATCAAATCCTTTTTGTTTACGACCCAAAAAAAAAGGAAAACTACCTTTTTGTATTGTTGAATTTTAAAATAAAAGGATATATACAGATTGAGTTAATCTATAACAGTTCGGGATTTTAAAAAGGAAAATAAATATTTCTTGTTTACAAACTCACTTTCCATTATTCAAATATAATTAGGAACAATAACAATGGACAAGTGAGACCTACGCCACACCTATATATAAGTGAGAAGTAGTAAGACACAGGAGACGAAACCACTCACGAGTTTTCTTTATAAGTGATTGGTAATTAAGAGAGAAAGAGAGAGATCGGAGGAGTATGGATCTTATCAAAACGGTAATCGAACTCTCGCCGACAACAACGTCCAATGTTCCGAAGCAACTGATGCAACAAGCTGAAAAGAACGTGTTTGCACACGAAGCTGATTTGCTTAAGCGTATGTTGCAGAATCTTGATCAACAATCAAAACAAATCATTACATCTCAATGTGATGATGATACTGATCAAGATCGTTCCTCGAAACGCGTATGCTTAAACGAGGATAAAGATAATGAAGATCCTTCTTCGTCTTGTTCTGGAACGGTGAAAGACGGAAACTCTGAAATTGGGCGAGAATGCGAGGAAGATTGTGCAATTGTTAAACCTAGGTTTGAAAGTTTTGGTGGTGACGAAGATCCTTCTTCCTCTTTTGAGAAGGTGATTCACAGAATCTCAGAATCGCCGCGAGGAGAAAAGGAAAACGGCGACGTTTCGCTTGAGTGTAGGTTGGGAGTACGTTCTAGTGATGATGAAGATCCTTATTCCTCTTTTACTGCGACGGCGACACTCAAAATCTCAGAATTCCGGCGAAAAGAAGAAAAAGAAAAAGAAGAGTCTGCGAACATTAAACCTAGGTTTGAAAGTAGTGCACAGTCAAAAAGAAAGCGTTCTCCTGATGGTGATGATCTTTCTCCTTCTTCTAGGGTGAAACAGAGAACCTCAGCTGAATTGCGGCAAGAAGAAGAGGACAACGAGGTTTTCTATAAGCCTTGGTTGGATAGTCTTGGCAGTGATAAAGATCCTTCGACTTCTTCTCCGTCTCAAGAAGAATTCGCTGCTCTCATCCTCCTCCAGCTTTCTCGTTCGAAAACGCAACCACCTCAAAGGCAAACTCAAACGCAACCACAACCGCAGAAGCCGATGAAGTTGGATTCCTACAAGTGTAGCGTCTGTGGAAAAGTGTTTTCTTCGTATCAAGCTTTAGGTGGTCACAAGGCTATCCACCGGGTTAAGCAGCCACAACAGTTTGTTGAAAACGCAACCGCAGAAGCTGGAGACAAAACGCGGCCAAGAACGATAATGTCCCCGTCTGGAAAAATCCACAAGTGTTCTATATGTCATAGTGTGTTTCCAACAGGGCAAGCTCTCGGTGGACACAAACGTCGTCACTACGAAGGCGTTCTAAGCATTCCCAAACGCAGTCACAACGAGTTGAGTCCCAGTAATGGGAGTGTTCATGGCCAGGAAGACGTTCTCAGCTGTCACAAACGCAATCCTAACGATGTTATTTTCAGCAGTGGAAGCAAAAGCGATGGAGAGAAGGTCAGTCCTTCTAACGGGAGTGGCTCTACAAAGATGTCGGATCGAAAGCAGAGCTTACTGCAGTGGATAGATCTTAACGAGCAACCGTTGCCGGAGTTTGACAATAACGACGGCGAGGCTGACATCGGCGCATTGCAACAGTAGTTTTTTTTTTGTTTTTTATTAAAATGTATAATGCTAGTTTCAATCGTAGAACGAAAGCAAAAGGAACGATTTGATTCAATTCTTTTACTTAGTATTACTTAGCTTTTAATGTTCACAAATTCCTTCGAGGCTTTTCAATAAACAAACAACAAAGCATTGATACACTAACATCAAACACAAAATCAGTGATTCATACATTACTAAATCGTTATATGTACACAAACCAAAGAACCATTAGAAACAAAAAAAAAAACTTCTGTATACAAAACTAAACTTACTTTAGAGGCATTACTTGCAATCTTACATTAAAGACAAACGTAGAACTATGAGAAGGAAGAGAGAGCAAGGAGAGAGGGAAAGAGATGATGATGATGATGATGATAAACTTGTTAATCTCACCTTTATCTTGGTTTGAAAACGATAAGGTCGGGATTCGAGCAAGGAAAAGGCCCGTGTTAGCAAATCTGTTCTTGGTGAGAGTAGTGTAGTCAAAAAGAACACATCTGTTCTCTTGAAGAAGATCAGTTTTTCTACAGTTGTTGTGAAGTCAAGCTGCTTGTGATTGGTATCCGACTTAGTTGTATTACGTGCGTTTTCATGCTACAATCTGTTACCTGTTTGATTGCGTTTACCCCAAATCGATATCAGAAGAGAGTAGAAATCGCAGAGTAAAGCAGACTCAAAAACAAGAACAAAGAAGAGAAAGATTCATTACCTGCATAGCTGCTACTCCTGATAAGAAACCTTGACATCTTTCAAGCAAAACCTTTTCCTTTGCAGTTATATTCACGGTTTCAACCATTACAGAATTCATTTCATCCACCTAGCCATGATAATAACATTCACCATCGTCACAAATGAATCCATGAACCACAAGGGTTTTGTTTTAACTTCAAAAAAATCGTGTATGGTCAGTGAAAGTGAAAGAGAATTATACCTTCAACGTAAGCGAGAATATGGAAGATGACATAGCTTGCATTACATCGACGGCTGAACTAACAGCAAGCTTAAGGTCTTGGATATCAACCTAAACAATTTCGAGAAGCTGCTTAATTTTTTATAACCTAAGATTTTAAAAATTAAGCCAAACAATCATATCAGAGTTATTATGTAACATAGGTACTCACCGTTGTTTTTCCAACAATTGGTAGACGAAGCGTGCTGGCTTTCAAGGCTTCGATTGCTCCCGATAAAGAACTTGAATGATCTCTGTCCAGCAGAGACCATTCTTCTAGATAACCCATCTACAATTCAACAAACACAGGAACAAGTTTACTATTACTAATAGTAATATCTATAGATTATTCCTTTTTTATATGCCTCACCTATAGGGATATACCAATACTACGGTTTTCATTTAAAAATAAATAAAATATCATGTTTCCTTGACCAAGATTCAAAATATTGTGGTAGCAAGTAAGTATACCAACTTTTAGAAGTAGATATAAGAAACGAATGAGCCAGATTCAGTTGGCAACCTATTACGGTGCAATTACCATTTGAGTTGTGTCCACAATTTTCTTTTCTAGTTACATCAAGAAGGAATCACAAAGTCAAATTCCATAGAATATGTCTTTTTATTCTCAAAAATCGAAAAAAAAAAATCTCCATTGGAAACATTGGCTCTTTAAACTAAGAAATCGTTAAAACTCAAAAAGAGTTCACATTCTTACCTGTCCCCTCAGAATAGAAGCCAGTTTCAGTTTCTGCCTTAGCAAAAGTAACTTGATTTGTTTTAAAGTGACACTGTGACGCAGCTCCGAGATTGATACCCATGCATTCCACAGGTTTTTCTGGCAAAGAGAAAAAAAAAAAAAGTAAATTAGCATTCTATGTTATTCCGGAAACAGCAAGAAACAATTGATTTATATACTTAAACCATGTTCTTCAAACAGTTTATCTAGTTAAACCTTCACTCTTTCTCTATGCAATCTTTCACCATTCTAGTTCAGTAAGATTAACACATTCATGCTTAATGTCCATCTTGTCATGATTTATCTGAAATGATGATATATCTTGCACTCAGCACATCAAGATCCTAATATAGATGAACAAATTATACCATTTCTAAATCTGCAGCAGTGGCTACAAGTATTTACAAACCAGAAGGGACACAAAAGGATACTTTGTAAAATTATTGATTAGAAAAGGAAATGAAAAACTCATATGCCATACCTCTACGTTCAGTCTTTGCACCGTTAAAGTAGAGTCTGCTCTCGCATTGATGAATCGCCACTGCAGGTAACGATTATATAGAAGCCTCAACAAATGTGCATCCATGACACGATCTTCCCCAATTTTCCCTCTCCTAATATCAGCAGAGAAACTAAGAATAGAAGGCGTGTTGTTGCGATTATAAGCATTCATTTGATCAGAAACTCCATTTCTCACTCGAGAAGGACTAGATAGTGCCCTAGCTGGAGATGATGTAGTTGTCGCCCAAAGCTTACTCGGTGAAGCAGAGCGAATAGCAGCACCTCTTACAGGAGAAGCCATACCACGAGGAGACGATAAAGGAACAGCATCGCTAGAAAACCGTTTTGAAAGACCAAACTTTGATGATATACTACTGGTTTTCAAACCCGGGCTAGAGGATAAAGGTGAACCAGGATCCTGCAACCGCCTTAACCGGCTATTGGTCTCTTGCCAGAACCTAGCAGAAGCCATAATATTACGAGGCAAGCTCTTTGACTTAGAGATTTCGCCATTAACACCGGAGCCACATTCCTGGACACCATTAGTGCTACCAGAAGAAACACTATCAGTATCAGAAGCAGTAAAGTCACAGGAAACAGTAGACGTCAAACCATTATTTGGTCTTTTCTGGCTCTCATCTCCAATTTCCAAATATTCATCCCTACCTACCAAATCTAAACTCAGTCTCCCATTAACAGAAACCCTAGGACTCTCATCAATCATAGAACTGTGCAACACTGACCTCCCCACAAACCCAGATCCGAGCTTTCCTCTATCACTGCCACAGTCTAAGCTTCTAGAAAGCGGATTCGGCACAACAGATTCGGAAATTTCCCTCCGAGAAGCTCCTGGCCACCGTTGCTGGTCCACTGGCTTCGAATTCTCTCTCTGATCTCGAACCGGCGTCGATCTCCGACGCTCCGGAGTAGATTTCCGGTGAGAAACCGGCGTAGCAGCCTCCTTTTTTTTGCTAATCGGGAGAGAAAACGCTTCCCCTTGAAACGAAACAGACAAACTCCTAGTGGAAGTGATAAGCATCTTCGTCGCCGCCGACATTTCGGTGCCACTGCTGCCAACAGTGACCGGAACCGCCGTGGGTCGGCGACGGTCTACAGATTGCGACCGTTTGGGTAACAACGAAGGCGTTTTGATGGAATTAGAAGCGGAATTTGGTCGAGATAGTAGAGGCGATGGGTATCGTTTACTTGTCTTCAGTATTGCAGAGGATGAAGACGACGAGGAGGAAGATGTGGTAGTGGTAGTGGTTGATGTGGTGTTTGAGGAGACGGAATGAGAAGGAGAAGGAGATAAGTAGCGAGACGGAACCTGTTTGCCTCTGGGTCTTCTTTGTCCGCCATTGTTGGCGACAGATTGAGGTTTATCTTGCCGATCTCGAGGTGGGTTTCTTGAGTCAGTGCTGGAAATTGCTGCAGCCACCATTCTCAAACCTCCGAGACAGAAAAAAATAGAAACTATTGCTTAACTTCTTTTTCTTCGTTGATCTTCACATTGCATTCAAGAGATTTGTCTCTGTTTCCCACCAAACTCAACCCCAAAGTTAAAATTTTGAGAGATTGCAGTACAAATCGAAGAATTGAAGATGAGTTAAACAAGGTTTTTTTGCAGTTCCTGTTGCTTCACAGCCCAGGAAAACGAAAGAGAGCGATGGGAAATGGGGAGAAATTGCAAGTGGGGTTTGTGGATTTGGGGTTTCCTGAATCTTTTTTTTTTTGTTATTGTAAGCTCTTTAAGTCTCTTAGTATATATTTTTTTAATATTATTTTTTTTACTTTTTCAGAGGTTTACATCAACTTTAGAGGCTTCATTTGCCCTAAAACTAATATTTTATTGTAATGTGTAGAATGTTTATTCTTAATTTTCTTTGTTTGTTATGAAAGGATCATAAGTTAGTTTATTCTTAGAAGATCTTCCTAATAATATACCATAATTTTTTTTGTTATTTTCATTTAAATATTTATAATATAAAAATTTTCAAAAAATTACCTAATATTTAGAGATTAATTATTGTTTGATATTTAGTAACTAAAATAATTTTACTATGATTATTGAGAGTAGTTATCATTGATAAACAGTTTTATAAGAACTGGTTTATCTTTATGCTTTTGGAAAAGTTGATTGAATATTTGCATGTGATCAAACTGATACTTTTCTTAGAATTGTTATTGAGGATTACTTTTGGTTCTGAGCTAAATAGTTGACATATCATATAGACATATACAAATGCACTTTGATAGAAATTTACATATCTTAGATATTAGTTTTTTTATGATAGTTAATCTAGTAATTGAATTTAGACCCATGTTCTGTCCGAAGAAAAAATTCATACATTATAATTAATTATTTATTTAGTAAATATAAATTAGATACATATATAATTTATTTATTATTTAAATTATTATTTTTAAATATTAAATATTGATTACACAAATAAAATATAAAATGAAATCAAATTATGTAACTAAATTTAAACTGTTTATATTTTGAAAAAATATTATTATTAAATAGATAAAGAATTATAAATGTGTTAAATATTTAATTATTCTAAACTTTTGTTTTATATTGTATTTGACTAATTTTAAAATTCTTAATATTTTATTTTATATTATGTTTGTTTTTTATGTCGAATTATTATGAATTTATATATAGTATAGTGTTAAATATTTGTTGAGTAATACAATATTTGAATTTTAGTATTTCTTCAATAAATTTTGAGAGATTTTTGGGGTTTTAGTAATGTGAATCAATTTTTAATTTTCTTAGTTGCTTCTTAAAATTTTGGTGGTTTCTTAATTGTAGTTTATAAATAATATTTTTGAGTAACTAAATGCAGGTTTTAAGTTGAAATTTAATTATATGGGTTATTTTATATAGGTTGAATCAAAAAAAAACAAGTAATAATATATTATAGAGTAATACCCTAGAATAGCACATTTTAAAGTTTTTTTTCCAAATCTAGCATCATAAAATTAAATTTCCAAAAATAGCACAAATACTTATTTGAAAATAATTATTTATTCTAAATAAATTATACATAAACTTAGAGTATTATATTTGGGTTCATTATTTCCAATTTAGGGTTTAATTTTTTCTATTAAAATATAGTTTTAATGTATTTTAATCTTAAATTTGTGCTATTATTGGAAATTTCAACTAATGATGCTATTTTTGGAACAAAAACTTAGAAAAGTGCTATTTTAGACATTTGCCCTATATTATACTATACGTCTAATTTTCAATTTTAATAAATATAAGTTTTACGCAACATGAATAAATATTAATGTACCTAATTCTAAACAAAAAATCTTAATAAAATGAATGATGTTTGATTTGGTAGTTATACGGTCAATATATAGTCAACTGCAAATAGATCAATTTGTTTAATTCTTAAATAATTTTAAAGAAAGAAATAAAAGTGTGTATGTGCATGAGATAATTAAAGTAATGTATTTTGCAATTAGTATTGAAGAATATAAAAAATGAAAAGATGTAATGTCACTTTTAGCTTCCATTAATATTTTTATTGCTTTGGAGTGAGTATTAGTTAGTCCATATTTAGTCATTTTGCTTAGAGTCAAAGTTATCTTAAACAACTCTCTTAATAATAATAACATTCCCATAGCTTACACTTTATCAAATTATTAATGGTAATGATAATATTTTGTATCAGTAAATTTTGAAAAACGAGAAAGAAAACTTTCTAAATATATATTAAAAGATTTTGTTTCCATTAGAGATCATATATGCAATTAAAATTCATATATGAATATTTTCTACAATGATTGTAATTAGATTTTAATCGTATTTTAGTTTAAAAAAAAATAGAAATGATAATTTCATCGAATGTAATTGTTTCGGATTGTGTTCATAATATGTACGTTAAAAAAAAAGATTTGCGTGTTATAATTGTTGGAGGTAGAATTCGATCTCCAATACTCGATTCAACATAAATTAGAATCGGTACAATAATTCGACCACGTAATTTTGTAGTAAGAATGATCTCTGCCGATTTTCATAGGAGATTTTTCAAAATATCCAATCTCACCCGATATTGAGTATGATATTTAGTGTTTTGAAACATCATTTATGATGAAGATATTGAAAGATTTAACGAATTATAAATACATAAAAAGAAAAGATTATTGATATTTAATAAAAACTTGAAATTAGGAAAGATAATATTGAATAGTTCATTATATCTCTTTTTCGCTGAACTGACAAATAAATCTTAACTTTTCTTTTCACCGAACGTATCGTATCTTTTAAATCCTAATTGTTTTGTTTATTTTTAATTGGAGAACGCATATTCATTAATATTTAAAAATTAGAAATAAAATTATCTTCAAAAACTTATAATAAAATAAATATAAGAGTTGAATTACTAAATAAAAATGATGAATAAGGTGTGGGGATGACATCTCTTTAATCGTTATTAATTCATTAGAAAAAAAGGGAAAAAGCCTTTAAGACCATATCCCTCTCTCTTTCTCACACACACACAAACACTCTCTAGCTACTTTGACAACTTCATTACACTAAAAAAGCAATAGCGTGTGTGTGTGTCTAATGATTTTCCCTTTATTCTCATTAAATTTTCATTTCTTATTTTCTATAACCATACAAGGAAAATACTGCCAAATTTGTATCTGAATTATGACATTACAATGTTAATACAAACTTTAAATTATATACTTTTTAATTAATTCAAATAACTAAAATATAAACTTGATTAGGTCCACTGACCAAATACCCAAAAAAGACTTTTGCAGTTTTTGAGAATTTTACATAAATTTATCCAATTCATAACACTATTCCGAATGTTTTTCATATTACTTGACCAATTAATCTAGTTTATTTACTTTACTAAATCTAATTGGTGAATAATAGTTTAGTTTTGTTAAAGATATGTACATTACCAAAAATACATTAAAAGGTATAAAAATAAAAACTAAAATGATCGATGGTGGTCTAGTGATTGAATGATTCATTTTAAATGCATTTTGGTAGAAATTTTTTAAATATTCCACCAGATTTATTTTATAACATTTTTAGAATGTTCTTTTATTTTATAAAATGTTTTACAAATTTTTTATGCAAAACTTAAATGCATTTAACTCTCCTTCTGATCTAATTTTGAGTTTTTGGAAAAAAAACAATTGACAAAAATAACATTTTTCAAAATTTTTGTTCCAAATATATTAGCATTAGTTTAAATTCCTAAAATATCATAAATTTAATATTAAAATATTTTAATTTTTAATAAAGAAAAATTAAACTTTAAATTGAAAAAATAATCCAAATGTAATATTTTAATTATATTTGTATTTATAGTAAATATGTATTTTCAGAAAATAATTTGTGTTATTTTTAAAATTTTAAGTTTTTTTTGGGTACTAAAATTTTAATTTTATAATACTAAATTTGGAATAAAAATTTAAAAATGTAATATTTTAGGATATTATTATTTGGAAAACTCTCCATATCTCTTTTTGTTATTCCATATTTGTACTCCCAAATTAGTAAGAATTAAGATTAGAATTTGAAAGTTCAATTGACTAAAATAGCATTCTTTTAAGTTTTGGTTCTAAATATATCACTAATCATTTAAATTTTCAAAAAAAATAATACAAATTTAATATTAAAATAATTAAAAACTTATTTTTAATAAAAAAATTTAAATACTAAATTGGAAAAAGTGAAACCAAACATTATGTTTTAATTTTATATATAGTTTATTTAAAGTAAATAATTATTTTTACAAAATAATTTATGTTATTTTAACAATTTTGTTTTTATTATAGTAAATTTGGAAAATAAACTTAAAATGATGATATTTTGGGGTATTACTAAATTTTAAAATTAATTCAATCTATATTTTACTGGGAAAATGATCGTTACATAAGCTAAGTCTTAGAACAAAATGAATGTTGGAGAATTTGTTAATTTGTAGAACAATATTTGTTTGTTAAGATCATGTGACTTGAACCATACTTCATAGATTATTTGACTAATCAAATGTGTTTGTTAACTTGAGGAACCAATATATATTAGTTAGCCAACTTTCAAAGGAATAAAAAATAACTTTAAAAGGAATTATAATATTTAAACCTTTTGACAAATAAATAATTTAAAAATATTAATGATATAATACTGTCAACTTTGTACTTTCCAGACGTCGAAAACATCCTTTCCACATAATCTTAACACATTTTTCTTTCAAAAGCTTTTTCTTCTTACATTATCATTGTTTCTTATTCTATTCTTCCTTTTCTATTCCTCTTAATTCAGTTTCTGAGATTGTAAAATTCAAATAAATCTGTATTTTTGATTCACTGATAAAAAATGAGCATATATACCTTCAGATTTTTTAAGAATTTCATTTTGTTTGTATATTTATTTCTGTAATAATTGTATCTATTATAAACAAAAATCGAGTCTTTTTTTAATTTTAAAAATAGTCTTGAACAAATAGTTTAGAGAAGATAACCTTAGGGAGGATTAAGTGGGTTACTAGTTGTAGCATTTCTAAATACATTTTAGAGTTGTGCAGTTCGACATTATCTTTTCTTATATAATGGTATTAAATCCATAGCTCGTTGTGTTTCAGTGATAAAAATTTTTTTTGAACAAATAGCATATTAAACAGTGTAACAAAGAAAAACATAAAGAGAAATATAAAGTTAGTTAACATTAGTATTATAAAATAGCATATTTTTAATAACATTAGTATTATAAAATAGCATATTTTTAATTTTTTTTGTTTTAAAATTTAATACAATAAAATTAAAATTCTAAACTATTCTAAATTTTTATGTAAAAATAATTATTTACCATAAATAAATTACATAAAACATATGCTTGACTTTTTTTTAATTTGTGATTTAGATTTTTTTGATTAATAAAAATATTTTAAATTATTTTAATATTAAATTAATATTATTATTAAAAATTTAAATATTTGAAAAAACTAAAAAAAATATTATTTTGGAGAACTAATGTTTAATTAATACCCACATAAAATATTCATTATATTTAACTTAAGAAAAGTTATTCAGATTTATTTTATCTTCAGCTTAAAATCGATAATTTAGTAAATTATTTGGAATATTGGTTAGACACAAAACATGAAACACATGGAGAGAGAGAGAGAGAGTTGGTGTAAAATAAAATAGTTAGTAGTATAATTAAAGAATAATGCGTGGCCTTGAATCAAACAAAGATGTGATTTAAGTAATTGATTTTTGGTTGTTCCCAAGTTTCTTAGAGGTAACGTTTCACAATTTGCACGAGAAATTATAAAACACTAATGAACAAATTTCAGCACGACCTTAATTATACGTACGATTACTCTTTTAATCTATTTTTATGTTTTATATCATCTTTAATTACCAATTAATCTTACCTTAAAAACTATACTCTATCGTATGTGCATATATATATATATATATATATATATATATATATATTCTGATTTTAAAGTTCAGTTTTGTTGAACCTAGATTCTGTAATTACATAGAACAATTTAGTTTTTAGTAAATACGTTCTCAATATAAAAGGAAAACTGATATTAATATATGTTAGTTTGGTGAGTGCCAATATAACAAAATATTTAATAATTTTTTTTCAATTTTTGGATCATCATTTAAAATCAATAATTTTTTTATTTTATACACTTCTAATTTGTTAAATTTTTTTAGATCTTTGATTTAAATACCACTGTAATGCTCATAAACGCTGTCCCAATACATTCATCGCCATCTTCGGTATTCGATAAGATAGAACGTTTTTATAATATTTTCTTGACTTTTCGAAAATAAGAAAGATCATTCATATTGCGGAATTACATATCCGAATTGTTGGACTGATTTTGTCTTGGACCGAACTCGATTTTAGATATACGAAACTCACCTCCAACGCATTTATAAATTTATGAAACCATAATAATATTTGTCTATCCGAACTTTTATTATTAGAAAAATGTACCTATTTGTTTAAATGGTGTTTTTCAAAAATAAATCATCAGTATGGATGTTTTTAACTTTTCTTTTTGTAAATTAATTTATTATTTAATTGAAACATTCTAAAGTACTATAAAATAAGTTTTTATTTCAAAATATAATCATTATTTTTCACAATAACATTTTTTGTCAAAAAATACTTGAAATTTATTTTTAATAGTTTATAGTTTTAATATTTGGATTTACCTTTAATATTTTCAGTTTAAATTTAGTTTTTTAAATTTAGTTTGGAGAAATTAATGTGGTATTTTTGAATTTTTATTTTATTTTAGAAGAATGACCTATTTAATTTTCCAAGTAATGGACACTTTTTGTTTATTCTATTAGTATTAAAAAAAATCACAATTAGACAATTCCACTATCGATTCTCAGTCACCATCCCATCTATCAACAATCTTTCTCCACTTTTTTTGCTTTCAAAATTCATAGAAAATGTAGATAATTTATATTGCTAATTTTTTTTTACCTTTTTGGAATAAAATTCAAACATTATAAAAAAATTTCAATAAATGGGTCTTAAATTCGTAAAACAATATAATGTCTAAAAGTCCATAGAAGTTCCATGGAGATCACAACTTTTCTGCTCGCACTCTAACTTGCCCCATCTTGCATTCACTCTCTCACAAGGGAACACCAATTTTCCCAAACTGCAAACAAAGAAAAACAAAATTAGAATTACACATATTGATCATAAGTTCTCAATTCTTTCATTTCAGATCCTCAAAAGGTTTCGATTTCTTTGTAACTATGCCACTTAACTTTGAGATGTACAACAAAATGCCCATTACACTACTCTCCCTTCAGTTTACCTTCTATTTACGGTGTTGTGTACATGGCAAATCCACTGCGAGAACTCCTCTTGAGATCCAGCTTTCACGGGATTTGATCTATCATGAGCCAACGCAAGAAAGAGAGAGAGAGAGAGTGATTAAAACCAACTACCGTGAGATGCAATGAGCTACAAGATGTCATCCATCACCTCAGGATTTCTTTGAAGTGATCAGCACATTCTCTACAAGGGTACATTCGAGAAAGTATAGCCATCTGCAGAATAAAACTGTTCAGTATTAGCTTTCACAAGTGTTTTAACACTTAGGACTGCAGGTTCTTGTGAATGATTGATTGAAAAGGTAAAGCCTTGATAAATTTTTAGAGGTTTCAAGCTGATAAGTGATAACTATAGGCTTCAGAGTTCATTAGTACCAATTTCAACCTCATCTAAGTAACAGAATGTCTATAACTAAACAATAGACTCGGGCAGGAAGAATTGTACCAGTTCTTTAACATCCTTCTTTTGCTGCCTTGTCGGTTTTTCTGGATACTGATGAGAAAAGTAAAAAAGAAACATCTGGTTCAGAATACACACCTGAGTAAGTTTAACCAATTCACAAACATCTACTTAGGTCGCATCAAGATTTGAAGTATGAGAATAAACAGAACTGAACTAGAATCCTTGATTTGACAATGTAAAGCTAATGAAGAGAGCAACGCAAAGTGATTTGAAGAGCACTCTCAACTCTCCAGAAGCTCAAAAGATTCCAATAAACAACCCATACCCAAAAGACCCCCTGTAAGCATGTTCATCCCTCATATATCAAGGAATGTATGTGGATGATAAGTATGGTTCTAAGTCAATTCTGTATAGAAAGATATTCACCAATGTTCAACCAAAGTGTAAAATACGATCAATTGCGAAAGATAACTGAAACTCAACCTGTGCAGCAAGAGTGTGCAAAAATGTCCAAGTGGCCCTCCCGAGCTCCTCTTTAGTCACAGGACCTGTAGACTTGTCCTGAAAGAATACGGAGTAAGTTTGGTATAAAGGTTACAACTTACACATGTTCCTATCATTAATGAAGAAAATCTAATGCAATGAAATGAATACAGGCTGGTGTAATTACTTACAAAACCCTTTTCAGTAAGGGTTTAAAGGTGAAATATACGCAGTCACAGGAAAACCTTATAACTTGGATGCAGGACACAGCTTTTCCTGGCTAGTTACACTATCCTCATATCATCATATACCAATAGTATAACCCGTAGTAATTTACTTAAGTAGAGCACCGATTTGTTATCTACCCATATATTTGCTAAAACCCAAGGAGAGATGGTTTCTGTGACGAAGAAATGTTCTAGAAAACGAGACTAAGAAAAGGTAGAAAGAGTTCATTGGGGAATTTCATCGAACACGTTGGTGGTAATCATAAGCAGGAAAAGGTTTTGTAAAGCGTAAAGCAACCGGAACAGATTAGAGAGAAAAGATTCGTACCACGATAGGGAGTTTCTGACGATTAGAATTGTTGGTTGCGATTGCTAGGGAAGAGTCCAAAGCGATGACGGGGTTTTGGATTGTGGATAACGAAGGAGTGTATTTGATGCCAATGAAATTGGAGAGATGAGTTTGGACGCAATTTGATAGTTTCTCGAAGGTCTGGAGAAGAGGCTGCCATGGGTTCTCGGCCATTTTTTTTTTGTTTCTCGGAGAAATACAGGAGAAAGAAATAACAACATATAGAGAAAGATGGTCAATTTACAATACTTCTTACAATATTTCTTGAAACTAGTTATAATGTTACCAATTGAAATTTACAATACTTATTGAAACTAGTTAGATCTTTGTGATCCCATTGAAAGGAATATGAACACTGGAAACATGACTTTCCCTTATCAAATGTTCTAGTTTTGTCAATTTTTATTATAAAAAATCTAGCTTTTCTAAATGTTCTTGTTCCAGTGAGATTCATGCCATTAGTTTCCTCGTGTCCTTTCCTCTGCCTCGGCCTTAGTCCACGCAGCCTACAAATGAGAGACAACAAATAAAAACAAAACCATCTCAAATGATTACTTTGTTAATGGAAAAAAAAACTAACCTTTTCTCTTTCAAGTTTTGACAGACTCGGTCGGATAGAGTTCCCGAGGTCTAAACCACCCCAAGCATCTTGCATTTCTCTATCTCTTGCTTGTCTTCTGGTTAACAAAGATGTTTCTGTCTCTATCTTCTCAGTTTCAGGTTTCCTTTTATGCTTATTAATTGTTTGGTACAAGCTTGAGTCACCAAGTCCTAAACCACCCCAAGCTTCTAGCATTTCTTTGTCCCTTGCTTGTCGTCTGGTTAGAGTCGTTCTTGTCTCTTCTCCCAAATGCTCAGTAGCTTCTGTTTTCTTGCTTTCAGGTCTCTTTTGGTTATTGTTTTTCAACTCTTCAAGGCCTAAACCACCCCAAGTTTCTTGTGCTTCTCTATCATTCACTTGTCGTTTGGTCAGAATCGGTTTAGCCATCTTCATGCTTTCAGGTTCCTGATTATGTTTTTCCAGTGTTTTGTTCAAGCTACCTTCATTGTTGTTCTTTGAATTTTCCTTCTCTTCTACTTCAGCCTTGGTCACTTCCTTATCTGCTTCCTCTTTCTCTAGCTTTGGAACATGTTTCACAAGCATTTTTTCCAAACTCTCACAATCTGACTCGCTTTTTGCTGCCTGTTTTCCCTGTTGGATCCTCCTATTCTCGTAAACTGCTTCTAATGCATTTTTATCTCTTTCCAACCTGTGAACCGGCTTGACCAATATCTTTTCCAGGCTTTCTTCTTGACCCTCATCTTTGTTGTGCAAGTCTACATTGTCTTTTCCCGGTTGTTCTGTCAACAAACAAGAACGTTTCTCAGCTGTTTTAAAACTTCTTGCTTCAAGATCTTCTTTGTTTCTCTTCTTTGCTTCTTGGACTTCTTTCTCTAGCTTGGAGACATGTTTTACCATACAACTATCCAGGCCGGGAACTTCTGGCACACTAGCTGCTTCATTATCTTGTTTTCCTGGTTTCTTTACATTCTCATACATTTTTCCGCAGTTCCTTATAGTTTCTTCAACTTCCTTATCCAATCTTGGAACATCCTTTTTCACCACTGAATTTTCCAATTCTGGGATATGATCCAATGGCGTTTTGTTTCTGCTGCTTGAGTTCTTTTTGTACATTGCAAGATTCACTGTCTTGTTCTTCTTGGCTTCTTCGATCTCCTTTTCAAGCCTTGAAGAATGTTTCACAAGGATGCTTCCCAAATCTGGAACAGTTTCACTGGCAACACCTTGAGGAGCCTTTCTGTCTTTGTCAGGCATGTGCTTTAAAGCACTTTTGGCTTCATACACTTCTCTTTCAAGTTTACTCATGTGCTTGACTAGATACTTGTCCAAACTCGGAATCTGTGACTCGTTTCTACTCGTTATTTTTCCTTCATTGAAAGACCCAAAATTAGAATGTCTTCTCATTCTTGTATCCATCGAACAAGAACTACCATGGTCTGAAACAGTTGGTTCGATCTTTGTGGTCTGCAGCCTCTGGTTACCAACTTCAGCCAAAAGCTCATTTAAACCACAAGTTGCAACTATAGAGGCAAGACTTGAAAGTTGATCTTCTTGTAAGCCCTGAAGCCTTTCAAACATCATATCTACTAGCTTCTCCCTGCTAAACTTCCCAAAGGACTGCCGCCTCTTGATGTTAAGCTGACTCTTTTTGAAAGAAGATGAAGTCTCCTCACAGTCAGCTACTTCTTCATCAACTTTGTTAATAGCGAGTTCGGAATCAGACTCTGTGTCACATTCTGTAGACATCTCAGAGCTTTCATGATTATCACGCAGATTAGGATTCTCACTGATTTTCCTCAGAAGATCTTTAATCTCGGCTTTACTGAGAGAGGGGCAATTTGCAAGCCTAGCAAATGCAGTTTTAACAGCAGCTGCTACTTCTTTATCTACATCAAATGCAGTTTCAAAAGACGCTGTAACAGTATGAGTAGGAGATCCCCCTCCATGTGTTCCTGATGTTTGAATTCGATGTTGTTTCCTCGAGCTATTTGGTTTGTCATGCATTATCACTCCCAACGCAGATGCCGCTTCAAAAGCTTCCACCGCGGCTTTTTCTGCATTCTCCATCAAAGTTTCTGCTTCTAAACTCGGGATCCTATCAACCGAAAAACAAATAACTATAGTTAAGACACTAGAGAGGTAGAACAAAAATGTCTTTTCTGGATGCTAAAACCATTAATTTACCCAGCAGCTCGAAGTATTCTACACCAGGATGCTTCAACCAGGACAGCCTTGCGGAGCCCCATAGCCTTGCCTGCAGCCTCTCTCACAGCTATTTGTTCCCTTAAAATTTTGCAGTAGTGTGGATTTGAGCCGCCTAGTGTTTCATCAAGAGTCTGGTTCATTCCACCAACCTCCTACACAACACGTACAACAGCTTCAAAATTCCAGAACTGACATAGTGTTGTTACCAATCAATAACAACATATAACCTATAATGAAACTTGTACCTGTAGCTTCTTTATCTTCCTATTCAAGTATGAATCTCCTTTTCTGCGAGGGGACCAGCCAAGAGGTGAGGTTTTACGTTGAGAGGACCTCTTTGATTGTGATTTTCTTAGAGCTGGTGTCTCTCTTGGTGATTTATTCTGCATTCAACCAGTTGGTATATGAAAACAAAATCGAATTTTCTAAACCTAAATTTCATGGAAATAGATACATAAGAACGGAAGCACATAACCACCTTAAAAGAGAGGTTTAACACTAAGCAGTCAAAACTGAGACTTTAAATAGTGGAGATGTCCTCAAGTTCAAACAAGTTTGGACACTTAGGCAGAACCCTAACGTATTGTTAAAAGTTGAACAACCAAAAACCTAAATCCTCTACGATACCCCAAATTACCAAACCCTAATTGTTATTTAACAAGAAGAACTTCAATCCACTGTAACTCGAAAAATCAGACGGGAAAATGAAATGGATTAACCGAATGTGATTAGATCTAGAATCGAAACTGAAAATTACCTGCCCATATCTCGAACTCGAAGAAGAAAATTCAAGAGGATCGGCAACTCCGACGCCGATTTTCTTGTCAGAGACTGGAAGACATCCCAAATCCAAGCAACCGAGATTCATGGTAGCCTTCACCATATCTTCAAATTGTGGTATCAAATTTTAGCGAACAAGATTCAGAGAAGCGAAATCTTTGGAGAAATACGAGAAGACGAGAGAAGAAGAAAGAGTGTTTTTTGAGTTTTGAGGGAAATATACAAATGAGAAAGTAGCCGTTACGAAAAGTGCGAGATATGATTTTTTTATTCTCTCAACGGTTCGTTTTGTGGGACAGAGTTCGAGAGACTTATATTCTGTGTGCGGCTGCACAGTAGTTAACAATATTCTAAAAGACCTTCGACCGACACGTGGATACAAAAGAATATACCTTCACTCCATGTATATGTCTTTGCGTAATAGTCAAATGCTAAAACCAAATTTGCTCACTTTACTCATTCGCTTTAACGAATTCTCCGTTTTAAAACCGTATGTGAGATTTTCATCTCATACGACTCCTCCTTTAGGTGCATAATGAAAATAATATATGGAAAAATTTGATGTCATTATGAACTAAGCGGAGCTAATGTTTTTACAAGAAATTCCTAGCCAACCTTCTTGCAAAAGATCTTTTCTTACTATCAAGTGGGTTCATGCTAGATAAAAATAAGAAAGGAAACTCTAAAAATTTCTTTGTTTTCAACGCCCCTAAATTTCCGGGAAATAGTCACTTCAACAGTCTTCAATGGTTATACGGGTATCCAAAGTACGAACGAGATGGATGTTTATTGTTCCAACCATTTTAATTAGTCCCAATCCCAAAGAAGAAGAAGAAATTTTGTAGTTTATAAATTTTCAATAATAATACAAATTTAACATTAAAATATATTAAAATTAAAATAATTTTTAAATTAAAAAAAAAAAGAATCTAAGTAAGAAAAATAAATTAGAATAATATCCTAAAATAACATTATTTAAGTTTATCTTTCAAATTTTTATCACATTAAAAATAAAATTTCAAAAATAGAATAAATTATTATGTGAAAATAATTATTTATCTTAAATAAATTATATATAAAATTAAAATATAATGTTTGAATTTACTTTTTCTAATTTATAGTTTAATTTTTTTATTAGAAAGAGTTTTTTTATTTATTTTAGTATTATTTATGTTATTTTTGGAAATATAAATGATTAATGGTATATTTGAAACAAAAACTTAAAATAGTAGTATTTTAGACAATTAATCTATAGTATTTTAAATTGTATAATCTATTTACATTAAATAGTGTTTTCGTATAATTATTTATGTTATTTTAAAAAATTTAATTTTAAAATGTTAGATTTCGAACAACAATTTTAAAAAAATACTATTTTATAATACTATTCTAGTATATATATATATATATTTATAAATATAAAAATGTTTAATTTAACTTAGATCACATAATTCTTAGATCACATAATAATTCTAAAATATTATTTCATCACATAATTCTAAAATATTATTTGATCATAATTCTAAAATATTATGCCTTCTTTGTCTCTTTATCGGAAAGCAATGATCACTTTTGAATGACATTTCTCATAACATGTTTGGAGACATATAATTACAACAAGGAGTAATTGATAAAAATAAACTAAAACTTGATTTCAAATGAAAGTGTAACCCCAATAAAAATATTTGCAAAACTAACCTATAAGTGTGAAGAAATTATTGAACACTTTTTTTGTCTAAAAAATAATGTCGAAATGTCAATTACGTTTCAGTCACTGCGTACTTTTTTGTTATCAAAGCAGAGTTCATGAATTATTCTTCAGCTGCAATAAACTGTTTTTCCCACCAAAGCACACTTCTCCGAGAAGTCTGCGAGATTTATTCCGATCAAATTAGACTTCTCGGAAAAGTTTGCTTTGCTCGAAATAAACCTCGCAGACTTTTCGGAAAAGTCTGCTTTGATAAAAAAAAAACAGTTTATTCCGGTTGAATCAGAATTAATGAAGTCTTCAAAGTTTATTCTGATCAAAGCAGACTTCTCCGAGAAGTCTGCTTTGATCAGAATAAACCTAGCAGACTTCTCGGAGAAATCTGATTTAGTGGGAAAAACAGTTTATTCCGGCTGAAACAGACTTCACAATGTCTTCGAGGTTATTCCGATCAAAGCAGACTTCTCCGAGAATTCTGCTTTGATCGGAATAAACCTCGCAGACTTCTCGGAAAAGTCTACTTTGGTGGGAAAAACAGTTTATTCCGGCTGAAGCATATTTCACGAATTTTTCGAGGTTTATTCCGATCAAAGTAGACTTCTCGGAGAAGTTTGCTTTGATCGGAATAAACCTCGAAGACTTAGTGAAGTCTCCTTTGTAAATCAATTACCTAAATCAAATAAAAATCGTGAAATATTTAAAAAAAAATTAAAATTGCTATTAACATAATTTATATACATATCAAAAATACGTAAAAGTTATAATTAATTCAAAAATAAGAAGATTGGATTCGATCTAATTGTATAAAATATTTGCTAGTTTTTGTTGTTATGTGTTGTGGATTAATAGTTGATGTTTGTGTAGAGAATTCATGCTAGAATTTGAAATATCATGTGATAAATTTAAAAATTTAGATTTACAAATTTTTAAAGGAAAATTGTTTGAGTTTTGCATTTATTTAACTATCTTCAACATCTTCATCCAATTTTTAAAAAAACTTTCGCACATTTAGTGAATCTTATTATTTAGGGTTTAGGGTTACGCAAACTTCTCGAGATATTGTCATAGATTTAACAAAGCAGACTTCTCGAGAAGTCTGCACAAACCAGAAATTAAATGTAACTAAACCGGTTTTCTTCAATTTAGAGTTTAGGGTTATGTAAAAATACAAAGCAAACTTCTCGAGAAGTCTGATTTAGCCGGAATAAACTGTTTTTCTCATCAAAGCAGAAATGTGTTTCAACCAGAATAAACTGTTTTTCTCACCAAATCATACTTCTCGAGAAATCTTCGAGATTTATTCCTATTAAAACAGACTTCTCCGAGAACTATGATTCAACCGGAATAAACTTCGAAAACTTCGAAAAGCCTGCGCAAACCGGAAATTGATAATTTTTAACATAACCAAATTTAACTTTCCATATATAAAGAACGTAAACCTAAAATTTTATCATAATTTCAT
Organism: Pugionium dolabratum; assembly: GCA_018901945.1. Lineage (NCBI taxonomy): Eukaryota > Viridiplantae > Streptophyta > Magnoliopsida > Brassicales > Brassicaceae > Pugionium > Pugionium dolabratum. The sequence continues at coordinate 44,752 of JAEVFF010000124.1, read as the reverse complement.
TTAAAAAAAAAACGTGGGAGCCTTCATCGTGCAAAAATGACTAAAAGGTAAATTTTTTCTTCTTCTCTTTTTACCTCCTCTGTTTTCTTTTCTTCTTCTCTCCTCATGTTTTTTCTTTGTTTATATGGTTTTGGTTTTGTGATTTTATAATATTTTTATTGTTTAGATCTTTTGTTATTTTATAACATTATTTCTCGTCTTATAGTGTTGTAGATCTGGAAAAGGAAGTGAAGAGATTTAAAAACGTAAGGTTTTTGCTTTTATTAGTTTTTAATTTTTTTGTAGTTTTGGTGATTTTTGTTGTTTTTGTTGTTTTCTTAAGTTTTTCTTGTTACGTTTTTCGTAGTTTTGGAGATTTTTTGTTTTTTTTTCCTTATATTCTTATCTTATTTTTCATTTTCTATTGTTGTAGATCTAGAAAAAAGATTTACAAAAACTAATTTTGTTGTTTTAGTAGATTTTAAAGTGATTTTTAATAGTTTTTAAAATTTTATATGGTTTTCTTAAAATTTTCAATAGATATTTGAGATTTATGGTGATTTTACAGTTTTTTGTTGTTGTTTTTGAGTTTTTTCTTACGTTTTGAATTTGACATTGGTTTTTGAATTAATGGATTTTCGTGTTGCAGATTTCATTACAGGTTTGCAGATTTCAATTGCAGACTTAAGTTGCATAATTGAGTTGTATATTTCAGTTACACACTTCTTATATTTTTATCTTATTTCTCATTTTCTATTTTTGTAGATCTGGAAAAAGATTCATAAAAAATAATATTGTTGTTTTAGTAGTTTTTAAAGTGGTTTTTAATGGTTTTTAAAATTTTAGATGGTTTTTTTTAAGATTTTCAATAGATGTTTGAAATTCTTCTTGAAATTTATGGTGGTTTTTACAGTTTTTTGTGGATGTTTTTGAATTTTTTTTACGTTTTGAATTTTACTTTGGTTTTTAAATCAATGGATTTTCGTGTTATAAATTTCATTACAGGTTGAATAATTCAGTTGTAGATTTCATAAAACGTTTTCATTACAAGTGCAAACTTCATTTGCATACTTCACTTGCATACTCTATTACTAATTGCATATTTCGTTTGTATTTTTAGTCATATTTTAAATGAGTTTTTGTAAATTTTATTGTATCTATCAATAGCTCACATCACTCCACCTTGTCAGTCAGTTTTCAATCATTTTTTTCAGAATTATAATAAACTATTAGTTGTATGTCAATCACATTTCAATTAGCTCAAGTCAAATCATAATTATAAAATTACAAAATGACAACCATTAAAAACACAAATATTATTATAAATTTTCATAAACACTTTTATACATAGTTAAGTATTTAGTGCATATTTAAGATATTTAAAATATACTTCCTAATAACAATAAAGAACAAGAACTGAATGAAACAATAAATCGATTTGCAAAATCTAAAGATATGTTTTAACAATTTCATCAAAATACTAAGTTAACAGGTTGTGTTGGATGTTGTTGTAATCAATGTATGTGTTATAATTATGGTGCAGGATAGTGTTGGATGTTTTTGTAACACAACATCGATGATATTGTGTCTTCTAATTAATTGAAATGATTGGTTACATTTTTCAGAAAATACATACTTATATCGGTAAACTTTGTTGTATAAATCTCGCAGACTTCTCGGCAGGCTTTTTGTAGATTTCTCGGCAGATTTTGTATTTTGTCATTGCTCGCAACTTAATTTTCTAAGATACTCGACAATAAAACTGAATTTATTTATCTTTCACTTTACCGTAAAAAATGTAATCCTCAGCATTCGAGTCAACTTTATTCTCATCTCCATCAACAACGAAATCATCATCATCAAGTACAAACATTTTACCTACTCTTATATTATCTACAGAAAAATTTTAAGTCTCTGTCATAGTCCACTCCCCACAAACAACACAGATTTTGACCATTATCTGCGGTACAAATTAATGAATTTGATTAGATCATTGTACACATACTAAATTTTCTCACTGAAGCAGACTTGTTTGAGAAGTATGCTTTAATCGGAATAAACTGTTTATTCCGGCTGAATTAGATTTCTCCGATAAGTCTGCGATGTTTATTCCGATCAAAGCAGACTTCTCGAATTCTGCGGCGTTTATTTCTATCAAAGCAGACTTATCGGAAAAGTCTGTTTTGACCGGAATAAACGTCGCATACTTCTTGGAAAAGTCTGCTTTGGTGAGAAAGACAGTTTATTCCTATCAAAGCAGACTTCTCGAAGTTTGCTTTGATGAAAAATCAGTTTATTCCGGCTGAATCAGGTTTCTCCGAGAAGTCTGATTTGATAGGAATAAACGCCGCAAACTTTTGGGAGAAGTTTGTTTCAGTCGGAATAAAGTGTTTTTCTCAACAAAGCAGACTTCTCGCAGTTTGCGATGTTATTCCTATCAAAGCAGATTTCCTATCAAAGAAGAGAAATCTACTTTGATCGGAATAAACTTCGCAGATTTCTGAGAGAAATGTGTTTTGATAGGAATAAACTGGTTTTCTCACCAAAACAGACTTATCGAAGGTTGCGATGTTTATTTCTATCAAATCAGACTTCTTCAGCCGGAATAAACTGTTTTTCTCGCCAAAGCAGACTTCGCGAAGTCTGCTATTTTTATTCCTATCAAAGCATACTTTTTCGAGAAGTATGCTTTGATAGGAATAAACGTCACAAATGTCTTGGAGAAGTATGTTTCAGTTGGAATAAATTATTTTTCTCGCCAAAGCATACTTCGCAAAGTATGCTATTTTTATTCCTATCAAAGTACACTTCTCCGAGAAGTTTGCTTTGATAGGAATAAACGCCGCAAACTTCTCGGAGAAGTCTGATTCAGCCGAAATAAACTATTTTTCTCGCCAAAGTAGACTTCACGAAGTCTGCTATTTTTATTTCTATCAAAGAAGAGTTCTCCGAGAAGTATGCTGTGATAGGAATAAACATCACAGACTTCTCGGAGAAGTATGATTCAGTGAGAAAAACAGTTTATTCTGGTTAAAGAGAGATTTATTCCGATTAAAGCACACTTCTCGAAGTCTGATTTGTAATATATTTACAAAGAAGACTTCGAGAAATCTGCTAGAGAAGTCTGCTTTGTAAATATATTACAAATGAGACTTCTTGTAACTGTATGAAATGAAAAATATAATCGAAGCCAAAACACGAAAACTAACCTTCGATCTTGATTTTTTAGATACGCGACTTAAATGATAACCGATATAGACTCCCAAAAGCTTGTTTTAACGGATAATGATGAATTTTTGCAAAGTTGGAAGCTTTTGAATGTAGTGTAAAGAGAGCAATTGAAATAAATTGTGAGAGAAAATGAAAAAGGTTGAGATGAATGAAATTTGATAAAACAATAGAGGTATTATGGTGGGTGTGTCGATGGAATTAAGAGCTCACAACAACCACGACAATGGTGGTTGTGTGCAATGAAAAAGATGATATTTTCGTAATATTTTTGAAAAACTTGTTTATAATAGTATTTGTGTTGTTTTTTGTTTTTTTTAAATTAATGTCAAATTTGTAAATAAAATTATTGTTGAATCATAAAATAGAAATAGAAAATTAATTTTGTAAAAAAAAGTTTAAATGGTTAAACTTGCGATTAAAAACAAAATTTACGTCAATTTTACAAATGCCTTTTACAACAATAAATATTCTTATAATTTATCTCACATTTATTAAGACTCTAAATGATATGATAGAATTTAATAATGATTTCTGGCTGATGGAATAACTAAAAACTGAAATAGTATTAAGAGAACGAATAACTGAAATTTACTTAGTTAAATAACTACGATTAGTAAAAGAATAACTGAAAACTATTTCAAAATTGTTATAAATAATTATCTTAAGCAACCGACTTATGAAGTCGGTTGACTTGTACTATAAATATCATCACTGTGATTGTAATAAACAGAGAGAAGAGGAATACATCTTTACTTCATCTTTTATCGTTCAATCTTTTTGTAACTTCTTTTATTATTCTTTAACACGTTATCAGCACGAGTGTTTCTACCATCTACCTGAGATCATAAAATAAGGTAAAATTTTATTTTATTAATACATGTGTATATTATATGGTAGGCTCTGCCTTCTCAATATTATATGGTAGGCTCTGCCTTCTCAATATTATATGGTAGGCTCTGCCTTCTAAATATTATATGGTAGGCTCTGCCTTCTAAATATTATATGGTAGGCTCTGCCTTCTAAATATTATATGGTAGGTTCTGCCTTCTAAATATTATATGGTAGGCTCTGCCTTCTAAATATTATATGGTAGGCTCTGCCTTCTAAATATTATATGGTAGGCTCTGCCTTCTAAATATTATATGGTAAGCTCTGCCTTCTAAATATTATATGGTAGGCTCTGCCTTCTAAATATTATATGGTAGGCTCTGCCTTCTAAATATTATATGGTAGGCTCTGCCTTCTAATTTATATTTAGAAATTATTTTAATTTATGTGTTATTATATTCACTAATGTTTTACAATTTTATCATAAATTAATTTATGTCATCATTATGTTTAAATTCTTAAAACTGATTATACATATTTATTAAAAATATATAATAATAATATTAATAAATTAAAATCTATACCCAAAATTTTATCATGATTATTTATTAAAAAATAATTATAAAATAATTTTTATAAAACTGATGTTTAACATATTGTTTTATTATGTGTATAGTTATAATGTCAAATTTGGCAAAACTCAAGATAGCTGCCCTTGATATATCTGGAAAAAATTACATGACATGGGCAGTAGCTGCAAAAATGCATTTAAAGGCAAAAGACCTTCTTGGCACCATCGATAGGTCGGAAACAACATCCGATGAGAAAAAAGCAAAAGCCATGATATTTTTATGCCACCATATCCATGATGGTTTAAAAGATGAATATATCACAAAAGAAGATCCTGCAGATCTTTGGCAATCACTCAAAGATAGGTTTGATCACCAGAAATATGTGATCTTACCAAAAGCCAAACATGAGTGGTTAAACCTTCGGTTTCAGGATTATAAAAGTGTAAGTGAATATAATTCCGCGTTGTTCGGAATCACTTCTAAGTTGATATTATGTGGAGAAAAAGTAAGTGATTATGATATGATTGAAAAAACTCTCCAAACATTTCATCCTGGAAATGTAATCCTGCAACAACAATATCGAGCAAAGGGATATACTCGTTATTCGGAGTTAATGCAAGTTCTCCTTGTTGCTGAACAAAATAATGAACTTGTGATGATGAACCATCAATCTCGTCCCACTGGATCAGCTCCATTCCCAGAAGTGAATGTTGCATAATCCAGTTACAATAATTGGCAAGGACATGGACGTGGTCGAGGTCATGGTCGTGGTCGTGGACGTGGACGAGGAGGTGGACGTGGACGTGGAAAAGGAAGATTTTTTCATCCCAATGAATTCAAATTCGGGAGAAAGAATAAAGTCCACGAAAATGAAGTTGGTCGCGTACCTGCTGTACGCCAAAATATACAATACGAAAATGTTTGTTACAGATGTGGCATGAAAGGACATTGGTCTCGTACCTGTCGTACACCAAAACATTTGGCTAATCTGTATCAAGAGTCACAGAAACAAAAAGGAAAAGAAAGTGAAACCAACTTTATCTCGGATGAACCCGGACCTTCTTTCGATGAAAATGCATATCTCGATGTTGCTGATTTTCTTGTTGATTCCGAGAATACCAAAGAACAAGATAATTAAGTTTAATGTTATATATATCAAGTTGTATTTAGTTTCCTTACGAACAAAAAAAAAACAAAAATTAATGTTTTTTTTGAAAAATATATGTAAGTTTGAACTTTAATTACTTTATGTAAAATAGTTTTGTTATAATATAAGTTGATTTTGAAATATGTGTGTTTAACACTTATTAATACATCTTTATCAATATTTTAATCCAGAAAATGTATCTTTTTGAGAATGAGAATGGAGATATATGCCTAGCAGACAGTGCTACAACACATACAATACTTAAAGACAAAAAGTTTTTCTCTTATCTGAAAATGAAAGATTCCGCCGGAAGCGTGAATACAATATCGGGTAATGCAAATATTATCATAGGCTCTGGAAGAGCTAGTTTTTCAATGCCAAGGGGAACAAAATTTGAAATAAATGATGCTTTATATTCCCCCGAGTCTCATAGAAACTTATTAAGTTTCAAAGACATCCGTACAAATGGATATCACATAGAGACAATGAGCAAAAATAACATTGAATATCTTTGCATTACATGGAAGCAGAAACAAATATTGGAAGAATTACCAATGATGTCCTCTGGATTATATTACACAAAAATAAATATAATTGAATCATATATTACGGTAAACCAGAAGTTTACGAGTACATTCAAAGTTTGGCATGAAAGACTAGGACATCCTGGATCAGTTATGATGAGAAAAATTGTTCAAAATTCTAATGGCCACCCATTGAAAAACCAGAAGATTTTTCAATCACGCGAGTTTTCGTGTAAAGCATGTTCTCAAGGAAAACTTATTACTCGGCCATCACCAGCCAAAATTAGTAATGAATCTCCAGTATTTTTAGAAAGAATACATGGTGATATATGTGGGCCTATTCACCCATCATGTGGACCATTTCGTTACTTTATGGTTTTAATTGACGCATCTAGCAGATTGTCACATGTGTGTTTGTTAACCACACGAAATATGGCTTTCGCAAGATTCATTGCCCAAATAATCAAGTTAAGAGCGCAATTCCCTGATTATACTATAAAGAAAGTAAGACTTGATAACGCTGGTGAATTCACATCACAAGCCTTTAATGATTATTGTATGGCTCTCGGAATTGATGTTGAACATCCGGTTCCGCATGTTCATACACAAAATGGTATGGCTGAGTCTTTGATAAAACGGTTACAACTTGTTGCGAGACCGTTAATTTTGAGAACAAATCTCCCCATTTCAGTATGGGGTCATGCTATATTGCATGCGGCAGCATTGGTCCAAATAAGACCAAGTGCATATCATGAATATTCCCCATTACAATTAACATCTGGCCAAAAGCCTGATGTATCTCATCTCCGAATTTTCGGGTGTGCAGTTTATGTTCCTATAGCCCCACCACAAAGAACAAAGATGGGGCCACAGAGAAGATTAGGAATATATATTGGATTTACATCATCAAGTATTATTCGGTATCTTGAACCACGAACTGGTGACATGTTTACGGCACGATTTGCCGATTGTCATTTTGATGAGGAAGAATTTCCTACGTTAGGGGAAGGAATTAAACAACTGCAAGAAGATATTAAATGGTGTACGCCATCTTTGTTGTATCTTGATCCTCCCACAAAACAACGTGAAATGGAAGTTCAGAAAATCATACATTTGCAAAATATTGCAAACCAGTTGCCAGATGCATTCACAGATACAAAACGAGTGACGAAATCATATATACCCGCTGTGAATGTCCCATCAAGAATTGATGTTCCTGTAGAACATGTTGATGGCGATAAAATAAATGAACCCAGAGTTCAGTTAAAGAGGGGGAGACCGATGGGCTCAAAAGATAAAAATCCCCGTAAGAAAAAGTATTTTGGAGAACAAAATCAAAAGGTTATGGAAGAACCTTACAAAAGGCATCTCGAAAATACTTGTGAAAAGATTATACAGGAACCAACTCAAAGAGAATGTCCGGAAGACATATGCAAAGAGGTTTTTGAAAACCATGAAGTGGAACTCCGTCCAAAAGACGAACGCAATATAGAAACATATGAGATTTCAATTAACTATACCCAAAATAGAAAATATGGGTTAGAAATGAAATAGAGGATATTAATGGAATATTCTCCTTTTCTGTGTCCAAAGAAATTGAAAATGAAAATGATGATGCAGAACCAGCGTCTGTAAAAGAATGTCAAAAAAGACCTGATTGGGAAAAATGGCAAATAGCCATGAGAAATGAATTATTCTCTCTACAAAAAAGAAATGTATTCGGACCCATTGTCATTACACCTGAAGATATAGTGCCAGTTGGGTGCAAGTGGGTTTTTGTAAGAAAAAGAAATGAAAAAAATGAGGTCATTAGATATAAAGCCCGTCTTGTTGCACAAGGGTTTTCACAAAGACCGGGAATAGATTATGAAGAAACATATTCTCCAGTCATGGATGCAATTACATTTAGATATTTAATGAGTTTATCATCATCCAAAAGTTTAGAAATGTATCTTATGGATGTCGTGACTGCATACCTATATGGAACCCTTGATAGTGATATATACATGAAAGTCCCAGAAGGATTCAAGATCCAGAAGGATCAAAAATCTCTAAAGGACCCAAAGAACTATATTCGGTCAAATTACAGCGATCATTATATGGGTTAAAACAATCTGGACGCATGTGGTATAATCGATTAAGTGAATATCTGTTGAAAAAGGGATATATTAACAACGCGATATGCCCTTGCGTTTTTATAAATAAGTCCCCATCAGGCTTTGTGATCATTTCTGTTTATGTAGATGACCTGAACATAATTGGAACTCAAAAGGAAATTGATAATGCAAGAACTCATATGAAAGAAGAATTTGAAATGAAAGATCTTGGAAAGACAAAGTTTTGTCTAGGACTCCAAATTGAGCATTCCCAAGATGGGATATTTGTGCATCAATCAAATTATACGAAAAGGATATTAAAACGATTTAATATGGATAAAGCGAATCCTTTGAGTACTCCAATGGTTAATCGATCACTTAATATAAACAAGGATCCATTTCGACCTTGTGAAGATAATGAAGATATATTAGGTCCTGAAGTACCTTATATGAGTGCCATCGGTGGACTTATGTATCTCGCAAACTGCACTCGACCAGATATAGCATTTGCTACAAATTTACTTGCGAGATATAGTTCATCACCTACACGCAGACATTGGAGTGGAATAAAACATATTTTCCGTTATCTCCAAGGTACGATTGATTTGAGATTATTTTATTCTAGAAACCCCGAGTTTGGTTTAGTTGGTTTTGCAGATGCTGGGTATTTATCGGATCCACACAAAGCTCGGTCTCAAACCGGTTATGTTTTCACAATTGGTGGAACTGCGATCTCGTGGCGATCTCAAAAACAAACCCTGGTTGCCACTTCTTCGAACTATGCAGAAATCATTGCCCTTCATGAAGCATGTAGAGAATGTGTATGGCTCAGAAACATGATCCAACATATCGAAAGAACAAGTGGACTAACCAACAATAAGGAGCCAACAAAATTATTCGAAGATAATGCTGCATGTGTCACCCAAATCAAAGAAGGTTATATCAAGAGTGACCGGACAAAACATATTCCTCCGAGATTCTTCTCATATATCCAAGAACTACAGAGAAATCAAGAACTTGACATCGAGTATATACGTTCAAGCGATAATGCAGCAGATTTATTCACTAAGGCACTTCCTACAACAACATTCAAAAAACATGTTCAGAATATTGGAATGCGTTATTTACGGGATCTATGAAGAAATTATATTTATCTTCTTCAGGGGGAGATTACGTATCTGCACTCTTTTTTCCTTATCATAATTTTTATCCCATTGGGTTTTTATATGATAAGGTTTTTAACGAGGCAATACGTAATAATTTATAATATTAGATAATTAAGGGGGAGTGTTATAAATAATTATCTTAAGCAACTGACTTATGAAGTCGGTTGACTTGTACTATAAATATCATCACTGTGATTGTAATAAACAGAGAGAAGAGGAATACATCTTTACTTCATCTTTTATCGTTCAATCTTTTTGTAACTTCTTTTATTATTCTTTAACAAAAATATTGTTTTGGGTCGGATTACTTGATCTTACCCACACCTAAAGTCAATTATTTGAGATAACCAAATTACTTATATTGATAAATAATATATTTAATAAATCATGCAACAATACATAAAAGTTATTCAATTTTGTTTTTCCAAATGTTATATGTAATTATCAGAAATACAATTATGGAATTTGGATTTCATAGTGATTTGGTTTGTATTTCAAAAATTATTAGATTTATGTCCACGCATTGATGGGAAAAAATATTTGCAAATTATATAATATTGTTTATTAGTAAATATAAATTAGATATTTATATAATATTAAATTTTATTTAAATTTATTTTAATATTAATTTTTATATATAATTCAAGATTTTTAATGAATTTAGTAGTATTTTTTTATTAATTTAATAAAATATATTAATTGTATAACTAAATTAATACCAATACTATTATAATTATTTTAATAATTTAAATTTATTTATATATTTATTTAAAATTAGTTATAATGATGACACGTTATTAATATATTAGAAATATTAGATTTGGTTATATTTCAAAAACTATATTGGATTTGGTTTGTATGGGCCCAAAACGGAATTGGGCTTCTTCCCTCAAGTAATGTGTCTAATTATTACACATTGTCTGTCTAAAGATGTCTTCCAACGCAGAGAAATCCGACAACTTCGAGTGGGATGACGTCATCGCCACCGCAGATCAACCTTTTTCACTGCAATTTCCTTTTACTTTTCCTCGCAATAACCCTCCCCTCTCTCCTTATCTCATCCTTTCTGCGTTTGGTTTGAGATTTAAGGAAATTAGGTGATCGGTGCATGACGAGCGCGTCCGAACTCTTCTCTACTCGAAGATCACGTCCGGGTAGATCCTACCCGGATTTAGTGTCCGACTCTTCTCTTAATCGACACCACTCTCACCATCACCACCATCATCGCCGTCACCGTCATGATTCCGACGGCTGTGATACTCTCCGACGTGCGCCTCCGCGTCTCCGTCGCTTCTGTCACCATCTTGGTTTCCCGGTTTGCTTTTTTCCCCCCAAAGTTACAATTTTCAGTGGTTAGTGAAATCTTGCCAAATTTGTTAATTTGAGAGTAGCCCTTTTGCTCTTTTGTCCGCAGGAACGTAGAGCTGTTCAAGCCACTTCACAGTCTGTGAACAGTGCTGCTGATTCGGAAATTGAAAGTAACAGCTTTGGAAACCTCGATGGATCCGAGAGGCTTCCTGGAGCTGTTCTTCTCGCAAGAGCAAGACTTTTCGAAAGATTGAGAGGTGTTTCTTTGTCTAGTAACAGGTATGTTCCTTAATTTACCGGAAACTGAAAGACTTTAGTGTAAAAATCAGTTTTGTGGATTTCCCTCATAAAAGAAGGGTTATTGTTACTTAGTGTATTCTTAAAGATCTTTCTTTAAAGCTTCTTTTCGCAGTTTTCGGTGCTTAATTTGGATAGATTCAACTCTCTTTTTTTCAGTCGAGGCAACAGAGTTTCATTGGGAGACAATCAAAGGGAGTCCTCATTTCATTCCCCAGATGGTTTTTCGTTCTATGCAGATACAAATTTTCAACTAGAAGGGTTTCAAGTGTCATATGAATGCAACCAGAAACCACAAGGTCTCACACAAAGTGCCATCAATGGTTTAAACCGACAATCATTTAGCTCAGCCGAGGTTAAAACTGAGAGGGGAGATTGTAGCATATGTTTAGAGAGTTTCACTACAGGCGAGATTCTTATATCCTTACCTTGTACCCATAGTTTCCATTCTTCGTGCTTAAACCCTTGGCTAAAAGCTTGTGGAGATTGCCCTTATTGTCGTAGAGCCATAACTAAGGAATAGAAACTTGTAAATAGAATCTTTGTTAACCTTAGCCACACACACATCCTCTGTTCTTTTTCTGCTCCAAACGACCTTTAAATCGGTCTTGTTTTTGTAGTTAATCAACGACATTCGACAATTTGGTTATGTTTTGAGGTTTAAGCCCAAACAACTTCACGTTTTCATCTTCAGAAATTTGATTCTCTCAATATGGAAAAATGGAAATGCTTTAAGTTTTATTTCCTCTGTTCCAAAAACGATGTCGTTTTCATACCATACATGTATGTTACATGTGTCGATGTCGAATGCATAAAGATGCAATCAATATAATAACTTTAAAACAAAGCTAAAGAAAAAGAGGAGAGAATTGTGCAAAAAGCATATTTTTTTTCTCTACAACAAAGCAGAAAAATGGACCCCTTTTCTTCATAATCATCATCTTCAAATTATTTATTTTTGCCAACTATAACTCTCTATTGGTACCTAACACATATCACCCTCTAACCACTAGAATTAACAATACATACATTAAGAATGTCTTCACTTTTTGCCATCACATCGATTTCATGTCTCAACAACATCAAACCGAATATGGTAGGAATTCAATCACCTTAGACCGGTCTATTTTGGTTTATAAAACCAAAGAGAAATGGAAGAAGATAGATTAATTCACAAACTAACAATGAACTTTCCATAGAAATAAAATTTCAACATGTAATCGCCATTTCTAGCATAGCAAATACCAATTTATCCCATCACCTTACTAAAAAAATATTGAAGGTGACAATGGAAAATAAAAACGAAATTGAAAGAAAACAATCGTGTAATCAAACTCCTAATATGTGAGCTGCTAAACAAAAGAAGTTAGTAACTTTGATTTCAAGGCTTGTGTCTTGTTACCAGCATTTACTATGAACAGTTTGTGCATCTTTCCCTACCATACTCAGACATCAACATGACATACCGGGTTATCGTTGAACCTTCCTTTCTCCAAAGCTGCAACTTTAGCTCTATGAGCTGTTGCAGCCAATGCAATCGAGCTCTTCCCTTTCTCCTCTTGATCCGGGTAGTCGCAGGCCTCGGTTAAAGAACTAGACCTAAGATCAGCCGGTGGGATAAAGCAGTCTAGAGATAGACCTGGAACATTGAAAGCGACTTCGTCAATGGTCCATCTTTCCTCCATTTTGGTCCTGGTATGGCTCATCGCGACTTCCCCAAATCTGAAAAGGGTAACAACAGAGCGTCCAGAGTGAGCAATCATGATCCCTTCGACTTGTCTGTAATCCTCTAGAGACGAGTTGATCGTGGTTTCCCAGTAAACAGCATCTCCATTGTTAGATTGGATACGGGTCAATTGAGAATCTTCGAGTTGAGCTAAAAGTCCTGTTCTTTGGCTGAAGTAACCTAAAAGGAAATGTCTTACTATCTCTGCTGGTCCTTCACTCCTCGCCTTTAAGGTTTGAGGGTCAGTGCATAGCTTCAAAATGAAACAATCTTCACCATTCACTTTCTTCTCTCCCACGCACTTTGATTCAGCAAACATAGCGGCAGTAGTTCTTGGATCAAGTCCCTGATTGATCATTCAACATAAAATCAGCAATGGACTAATTAGAAAACAATGAGCACTTTTACTGTTTAGGGTTTAACCTGAAGTGCTCGACGAAGAGGTCTGACCGGTCCTTTAGCAGTGTGAGAACCGAGCCAAGGAGTGTGTCGCCAAACGAGTTTTCCATTACAACCAACACGAACCTTACTACCACCAACAGAGAGCTCAACGTACCACATGTCTGGATTCATCTGCCAGAGAACGAAACCTCCAGTTTCTGACTTTGTTGGGTTTCCATTTCGAACTGTTCTTGTGGGAGTTTCGAGCTCTGAGATTATCATCTTGAGCTTACCCATAGCATAAGCGTTTTTAATGGAGTTTTGTAACTTCTGACCACCGCAAGCCGCCATGTATTGTTGCAGAATGTACTGTGCAGATGATGTTTCCTACAAGAAACATATCGCCGGAGAAAGAAAAAACAGTAAGTGAATGATCCACAATAATGGAAACAAAATCGACCTTTTTTCTTTTGTAACTAATTTTATTTATTTATATAAATATCAATCAAAATCCTCATCAGATAATGACAATACTCCACCAACCAATCCAAAATCGACCATAAGAATAAGAAATTTGAATAGAATGGGCAACAAAAAAACAAAAAATTAAATCAAAAATGTCGACCAGAGAGATCTGGAGTCAAGATATACGAATGTTTGGTCTTAAAAACTTCTGTGCTTCTGGAAAATTACGAATTGAACGAGAGTAATCTGAAGACTAACGATAGAGGTATCTTTGATGGTGAGATGAAGAAGCAGATGATCGGAAGAAGAGACGTGAATGGGTGCGAGGGGAGCTCCCAAGACGCCGAGAAGCAATCTCAAATCGGACATGCGATAAGCCGCCGTGGAAGGTCCGGATGGAGCACGTGAAAACTGACCCTTGACCCAGTGACTAAGACCCGACCCGAGTCGTTTGAAATCACCAGAAAGTTCATCTCCACCTCCATTATCACCAGGATCAGGACCTTCCATAACAGGTCTCAAGCTCCCGGATCTACCAATCATCATCTCAGGTTGCGCCAGGTAATATCCTCCGCCGGCGGCGGAACTTGCGATTAGTTTCTTCCTCCCCCATGTCATGTGTGAATTAGAACGGGAAGGACTCACGGAACGAGAACGTGGTCTGAAACGAGAAGGAGAAAGACCTCTCACTACTTCATCTTTGAGTGCTGAGAAAAAACCTTGTTTCTTTTCCATTTCTATAGAGTCTAATGTAACGCCTTCTTCTTCTCCGTAACAGAAAGAAATTGAAACAAACAAAAAAACCCTAAAAAACAGAGACGCCGGAAACTGAGCGAGTGCAAGGAGAAGAGAGAGAGAGAGAGAGATTTTAAGGACCCGAGTGAGTGAAGAAGACGAAGGAGCGAGAGAGTAGAAAGAGAGAATGATTTCTTCAGAAACTGAAATGACGATTTTATCCTCCTTTTGCTCAACGAATTAGCTATCATACCGGGGGAGAGAGAAAAAATGAAAGTTCAAAATTCTTTTTCAAAAAGGTCAGCAATTTTGTAATGGGTTTAGGTGAAGAGGATTAAATTGAAAATGTAGACATTTATATATAAATATGTTTCGTTTTCAACATTTAATTATCATAATGTGGAAATCATGGATGAAAGAAAAGTGTCGTGAAATTATAAAAGAGAGTTTGGATGTCGTGAAAAGTGTGGGATTCATAGTGGGCGCCGTTGAGTTTTGGTAGTCGCTTAGTATTTATGTTCTAAATATTTATATAATTTAGTAATATTCTAAAATAATACTTTTAAAATTCTTTGTTTTAAATTTTATACAATAAAATTTTAATTTAAAAATAACATAAATAATTATATAAAAATATTTCTTTATTTTAAATAAAATATATATAAATTTTAAAAGGGCAAATATATAAAATAGTACCTTTATACTAAAAGTATCACAAATTTAATACTAAAATAATTAAAAATCTTCTTCTAATAAAAATATTTTAAACCCTAAATTAGAAAAAAATGAAGTCAAACATTATGTTTTAATTTTATATATAGTTTATTTGAGATAAATAATTATTTTTACATAATAGTTTATGCTATTTTAGTAATTTTTTAAAAATAATAGATTTGGAAGATAAACTTAAAATATGTTATTTTATGGTATTACTTTTAAATTTATACTTTTATTGGAAATTTAAACTAATTATGATATTTTGGAACAAAAACTTAAAATGTGCTATTTTAAAGAATTATCCTATATAATTTTATACATTTTAATAATTAATTGTAAAATTTAAAAAATATTAGTTCAAATTTTAAAATTATTATTGGTTTACAGAAATGAAAAGTATGCAAGATGATTAAATTATATATTTATTAAGTTTTAGTTTCGTTGTTTAAAAAAAATCATTGTTTTACGTCATCTGATTTAATATTTAGATTTCCAAAGGTTTATGTTAATTGTAAAGTTATGAGTATGATTGGTAAACCATGGTTTTAATAAGCGGTTATGATTAAAATTTATAGTAAGAAATATAAAGAATAGTTTGGTTGGAATGTTGTTCATTGATGATAAATTAATGTCCTTCATTCATTATACATTCAAGTATTATATCGGTTTGATCATTTAACCAATATTTATTGTTTTATTGATGTGATATTTTTAAAGCAAAATTAATTAAAGCTTTATTTGATTTAATTCTTTGTATTTTGTCACTTTAGTATTGATTGAATTAGTTTTATATTGATAACAATAGTAGTTTACTTTTTAAATATCATTTTAATCTATATGCAATTTTTTTTAAATTATTTAAAATCGAACGGATTAAAGTATTTACTAGCTAAGGTACATTTGAAGAAAATCTTTTGAAACTTTTTTAAAATCTTATATCTAAATTTTCCATGTCGTAAATTTTAAAAATATTTGCTTTTTCATTTCATAGAAAATTAATTCTGTTATTTATTATTTGTTCAAATATTTTGTTGGGGTGAATAAGATAGGGGAACTGAATATTCTAGATCTAGACAATAATTTCACATTTGCCTACATAATAAATTAATAACCATTGTTGAAAACCATTAGAATTTTGAACAATTGGCAAAAATATCATTCTTTTAATTTTTTGTTTTAAATAAAAAAAATATTAATTTAAATTTTCAAAATTATTATAAATTTAATATTAAAATACATCCAAACTTATTGTTAATAAAAAAATTAAACTATAAATTAGAAAAAAATGAACCCAAATATAATATTTTAAATTTATATATAATTTATTTATAGTAAAAATATATTTTTTATAATTTATGTTATTTTTGAAATTTTAAATTTAAAATATTAAATTTGAAATAAAAACTTTTAAAAAATGTTATTTTAAGGTATTAATTTAAAATATTCTAAAATTTAATGAGAAAATCCGTGAGAAAATAATTTCACATTTGCCAACATACAATAATATACATGTGTTTCTCATTTTACCACATTTGATCAATTATACTAATAAAATCTCAAAACATATTACAAAATGGTAAATGCAAATAATTATAATAATTTGCATTAGCATGCGCTTATGGCTTTCGGACCTAAGATTTTATGGTACCATGTTTTTACTTTATTATTTAAAATTTTAATATTTAAAATTATTTTTTTAAAATTTGATAGAAAAAATCTGAATCATAATATTTTAATTTTATTTATACTTTATTTAGTATAAATAATTAATTTTGGATAGTACTTTGTAGTATTATGAAAATTTTATTTTTAATATGTTAGATTTGAATAATAATATCATATTATAGTATCTTTTAAAAATTTTGTTTCAAATATAACAGTATAAATTAAAATTCTAAAAATAGAAAAAATAATTATATAAAATATTTATTTATTCTATTAAAATAAAATTTTAATGTATTATAATTTTAAATTTGTGATATTATTAAAAATTAAAACAAATGATGCTATTGTGGAACAAAAATTTTAAAAATTGTTATTTTAGAAAATTTCCCTAAAATAAAACTTAAAAAACTATTATTTTAAAATATTATTATTTTACTTTTATTTTTATGATTTCTTTATTGGAAAATTTTACCGATTAGTTTTTGTTTCTATAATGGGTATACCAAACGAATCTTATATGTTAATGTTATAATTACGGCAAGTTATGAAGCATAAATCTATTATATTATATGCATTATATAGTATGTAGGAGGATGAAGTGAGTTGGAGTAATAAGCCATAACAATTTTACAAGTGCTTAAATTAATAGAAAGTTAAATAACAGTTAATTAAATTTTTTTAATACAATTAATAAATCCGAAGAAACAGTGGATAGATATTAAAAATTGAACAAATCGTTATAATAACTTGACCATTGAAACTATTAGTTTAACAACAAAGAAAAAGCGTTGAAACTATTAGTTATTAGGGATGATTGTTAAGGAATCATAGTTTGAATTTTGAAATGTTGAAGCCTGCAAGAGAGAAACACTAAAAAGTCTTAAACAAAACAGCACGTGAATGTATTTCAGGTTTTCGCTTCTAACGGTCAAAAGACCATATAAAATAAATAGACTCGTTGAATGTCTCTATATTATTATATATGAAAAAAATATTTACAAATTGTATAATATTATTTATTATTAAATATAAATTAAATATTTATATAATTTTAAATTATATTTAAAATTAATTTTAATATTAGTTTTTTATATATAAATTAAAGAAATAATATAATTATTTTGTGTGAATGTAATAGCATTTTTTGGTTAGTTTACTAAAATATATAAGGACAAATATTTAAAATATCACCTTTCTAAATTTTTATTCCAAAAATAACATCATTAGTTTAAATTTCTAATAATAACACAAATTTAAGATTAAAATACATTAAAAATATATTTTAATAGAAAAAATTAAATCCTAAATTTGAAAAGATGAACACAAATATAATATTTTAAGTTTATGTATAATTTATTTAGAAGAAATAAATATTTTTACATAAGTATTTGAGCTATTTTTGAGAATTTAATTTTTGAATGATAGATTTGGAAAAAAAAACTTTAAAAATAATATTTTAGGATATTACTCAATATATAATTCTATAACTAAATTAATAACAATGATAAATTATAATTATTTTCGTAATTTAAATTTATTTATATATTTATTTGAAATTTATTGTAGTAATTGATCATGTCAATATAATATTTTTATTAATAAAAATTATTTTTTCATAATATTTTTCATTAGAATTTTAACAACTCAAAAGTGGTGTTTTTTTTGAGACAACACTTAATAAGTGAAGACAGTGTCATCGCCAACAAAATGGTAGTTTGAGAAATTTGCTGGGAATAAGAATTGTTTTATTTGTAGAAAAATATACTCCTACTCCCAATGCTCGTTCGCATTTTAATGATGTAATAATCTTTCAAATTTGAATTTCTGCATTTTTAATGAATTTATTATCTTGACAAAAAATAATATTCCTAGCATTAGAAATTACAAAAATAAAATTCCTATCAGATTCCTTAAAACCATTTAGAGATATTTTTCTAGATTAGACTTTTTAAACGATTTACATTTTTAGTTATATTCTTTTCTTTGTGTGATATTGTGCATTTAAAAATTTATAAATTTACTGGGTTAAAATTTAAAATAAGTTTAACTTATAAATACACATATTATAATATAGAATAATACCAATAAATATCACATTTTAAAAAATTTCTTCCAAATCTATCATCATAAAATTAAAATACCAAAAATAACACAAACAATTTTGTAAAAATACTTATTTATTATAAATAAATTATATATAAACTTAAAACATTATATTTGATTTCATTTTTTCCAATTTAAAATTTAATTTTTCTATTAAAATATAGTCTTAATGTATTTTAATTTTAAATTTTTGTTATTATTGAAAATTTAAACTAATGATACTATTTTAAAAAAAACTTTAAAATATAATATTTTATATAATTACCCTATTATATATGTTTCAACATTTTCTCCCTCTAGTTCTTCTTTATTATTGCATGAGACCGGATATTAGAATTAAAAAAGACAATTAAATATAACATATGATCATAAGAAATTTTTTGATTACATGTACCAGAAAATTCTTAAAATGCATATAATCCTAAAAATATAATTGGATACTTTTCCACGAAAAATGAAATATTTGGTGCATTCAAAATGTTGATTTCGAGCCAAATTCAAATGATGTGATCCAAAGTAACAAACAATATAATTTGGCATGCACTCTAATTTGTTGGTGAGGGTATCAAACAGTTTGCTAAGATTTTTTATCACTTCAAAATGTTTTTCTATTTTTAAAAAATTAGCAATTAAGTAGCAGATCGAATTGTCGAATAGTCATCTACTTAGTCCAAAACTTTGATAAAAAAATATTTCTGTACTGCAATGGATGCATCTGTATGTCAAAATAAGTTGGGTGATGTAAGATACATTTTTTAATAAAAATTAATCTTTGAGTAAAAAATGGAATAAAAATATCACATTAGTGTTAATCCATTTATTTCCAACACAAAACACCACTTGAACAATTTTTGGATAGTGAAAAGTAGAAAGGCTGAAATATAAATAAATAGAATATATTAAATGAGATATAAAATAATTGTATCTTATTCATTCTTATGCATATTGACAAAAATATCATTTTTAAAAATTTTTTGTTCTAAATATAGAAAAATAAGTTTAGATTTCTAAAAATAACACAAAATTAATATTAAAATACTTAAAAAAAAATTTTAAATAAGGAAAAATTAAACCCTAAATTGGAAAAAAACTCAAATATGATATTGTAAAGGTAATTATATAAAATAACACTATTTTAAGTTTTTGTTCCAAATGTAACACTAATCATTTATATTTTCAAAATAGTACAAATTTAATACTAAAATAATTAAAAATCTCTTTCTTATGAAAAAAATTTAAACTCTAAATTGAAAAAAAGTGAACACAAACATTATATTTTAATTTTATATATAATATATTTAAGATATTTCACATAATAATTTATGCTATTTTTTGAATTGTATGTGTTAAATTTGGAAAATAAACTTAAAAATATACTATTTTAGGATATTATTCATTTTTTAATTATATTTTTAATTTATTTATGGTAATTATGTATTTTTAGAAAATAATTTATGATATTTTAAGTATTTTAAATTTAGAATGCTAAATTTGGAAAAAAAATTAAAAAAAATTATTTTAGGATATTACTCTTGATATTGATAATTTTCTTCAAAATTGTAGAGAAATATTTCTCATTGATTTTTGATATTTTTGAATGGGATAAATAGAAGAGTAATACCCTAAAATAGCACTATTTTAAGTTTATTTTCTAAATTTAGCACAATAAAACTAAAATTCCCAAAATAGCATAAATTATTATGTAAAAATAATTATTTACCTTAAATAACATATATATAAAATTAAAACATAATGTTTGGGTTCATTTTTTCCAATTTAGGGTTTAAAATTTTTTATTAGGAATAAGTTTTCAATTATTTTAGTATTAAATTTGTGCTATTTTGGAAATTTAAATGACTAGTGCTATATTTGGAACAAAAACTTGAAATTGTGCTATTTTAGTCAATTGCCCTAAATAGAATAACATTCAAGGCAAATAATTTTATTTTAAGAAAATAATTATGAATGCATTCCTTATTTATAAATATTAAACTCAACATAAGTACTATTTCCACTTAAAACATTCCTTATTGAATCTGTAATTATGAAATTATAATAAACTAAGAGACGATCCAAGAGTAAAATACATTTTTATTAAAAAATGCCGTTTAGATATGGTTTTCAAGAATCAAAATCCAAACAACAAGAAAACAAATACAATGAGATAAGATGAAATAGAAAAATCCAAAATATTTAAAATAAAAACTTATATTTATGCATTAAAACCACAAAACAACGACCGGGAGACTCCAAAAAACTGTCCTAAATAACTTTAAAATGTTGGAAAAAGTCCAAAAGCAGTTTGAGGAATCACTACTAATAGCTGCCTCAAAACAACTAAAAAAAGACATCAACATTTCGATCAAATCAAAATCCAAACGAGCAAATAAGCAACTATGAGCCAAATGTATTCAGTTAAAATGTCCTAGACTCAAGGAACAAATATTGAATTTCCACCATAGAAAAGTTTCAAAGGATCACCAATTCTGGTACAATTATTAACCGATATAAAAAGGCCAAATAACTAAAATAACATTATTTCAAATTTTTGTTTTAAATATAGCACTAATCATTTAAATTTCTAAAAATATCACAAATTTAATACTAAAATAATTAAAAACTTCTTACTAATAAAAAAAATTTAAACCCTAAATTAGAAAAAGTGAACCAAAACATTATGTTTTAATTTTATATATAGTTTATTTAAGATAAATAATTATTTTCACATAACAATTTATGCTATTTTTAAAATTTTATTTTAGTGTGCTAAACTTGGAAGATAAATTTAAAATGATGCTATTTTAGAGTATTACTCTATAAAAAATTTGGGAATAGTAAATGGACTAATAGTTTTACTTTTATATGTATTTGAGAGATGTAAAATTTGTTTTCATTTTCCATCATATTAAGGTGTTAGATTATTGGACCAATATATTGTGATAATTTTCACTTTTCATCATATTAATATGTTAAATTATTAGACCGAAATGTTATGGGTTATATGACAAAAGAAAACAAAAAAACTACGACCTCACAACCCTTTAATAGACCAATCTTACAACTAAAAGACACACCAAATAGAAACTAAGTCTTATGTGTAGCAAAAACTAACTAAGAATTAAAAAAAAATTTGAAAAGAGATAACAGACAACAAAGTAGAAAAATATAATTTTATATGATATTTTTACCATATCAAATATCAATTTATAGTAGAGAAAACAAAAAAAGTTTAGTTTTGAAGATATATTATTTTATACGATATTTTTTGCAAATTAATATTTTATCGACTATTTTTTAATATACTAAATTTAATATAAAAACTAATTAAAACATATTTCTATCATAGGTGAATTAATTTTTTAAGCGACGATAAAATTCAGAAAAAAAGTTTGGTTATATATGTAAGATAAACAATTTTTCCACGTAACAAATTATGTCTTTTAGAAAAAAAACTAGTGTTAATATTTTGAAAAAAAATTATGATATTATAACATATTTCTTAAATAAAATATTGTGAATTTTAATATTAACTAATTTCGATTTCATATTAGCTACTTTCGATTTAATATTAACTAATTAGAGTTATGAGAGATTATTTTATTATCGAATTTCCGGAAAGAGAGAAGGAAAAACAACAGTTACTAAAAAATCATTTCGAGTAAATCGAAACAAACAGTTTTCTCGGGCCTAGTTGCCTTTGACCCAAGTCTCTTCAATGTTTTCTGAATCCATTTTTACCTCCTAACTCATATTAAAATTCATGTACTAGATAACAATATTTAAATTATGCCAAAAAAAAAAACAAAATTTTCGTAAGAAATAAATATAAGCATTAAGATAAATTACAATATTATACTCTTTTTTTTTGGAGAGAATGTAATATCCTTTTAGAAGGTTTTTGCCATTATATATTAAATACATTTATTGATACTATTTTCTTCTGGTTTCTCGCATTTTCTCTCGTTTTCTACTCACTAACTACTACGACCAAAGCGTAAAAGAATCTAATAACTTTTACGATGAAAAACACGATGGATAAAGAAGACGGAGTCACGAACGTCTCAGATGTTCTTATGCTGTCTGAAAACGGTGGAGAAGACAGCTTGGGTTTCGGATTCATAACCGGTAAAGATTATCCTCAAATGCTTTGTTTCGGCGAAGGATATCAAAACGACGACGAATTTCTGTTCCCAGAAGTCAGAGACTTTCCCTCTTCTGCTCTCTCTTCACGCGACAACGCTTATACCGTCGATGATGAATCTTCAAGATCCAATGTAAGTTTTAGATTAAGAAAAAAAAGATAAAGCATTCGTACAATTACTTTATATGTGTATTAGGATTTTAGCATGCAGTGATGAAAACAATCTGATTAATTATATTTTTTTTTCTGTGGTTTTGTGTTGAATGTTTGTCTCTTTCCGTTGAAGAAGAGAACCGGATCGGGTGATGGAGAAAACCGGGTCTGCGATTCAAAACCCGGTAAGAGATGCAAACGAGATCAGAACAAGTCATCGGTTGGAAATGCTAAGGTTTGGTTTTATAAAGTTATTATTCACTTATGCAAAAATAATTTAGCTGTGTTCTGTGTGAATAATACTAATTAAAACAGTGTTATACATAAATAGGTTAAGAAAGAAAAGATGGGAGAAAAAATCACAGTGTTGCAGCAGTTAGTTTCTCCATATGGCAAGGTGATTTACTAACTAACTAAATTTCTGTAGTTTTGTTCTTTGGTAATAAAAGTTAGTGCTTTTTTTTAATAATAAATAAAAGAAGTAATTGTGGAAAATTGGAATAGACAGATACAGCAACAGTGTTGCATGAAACAATGAGTTACATAAAGTTCTTACAAAACCAAGTTCAAGTCCTTTCATCTCCTTACTTCAAACATGACCCTCTTGTAAGTGTATTCACTTATTTATAATCTGAAATTCATGATTCGAAACGACTGTTGTAAAAGACGACTATTTTGACGGGACGATGACTTATGAGTTATGAATAGTTGATGTGTCTGCAGGACGACGAAGACATTGGAGACGTAAACCCGACTTTGGAAGTCAAAGATTTGAAAAGCTATGGTTTATGTCTTGTACCATTAGCCTGGACCGTACACGTGGCGAATACCAACGGTGCTGATTTATGGTCACAAACTGTGAACCATTAAACTATGGAAGAAGCAAAATCATCCTTTTGTAGGTGAAAAATGAATATATAGAAGTTGACGAATATAATTTGTGTTTATTATTTTATTAAAAAGGTGGAATCTTTTTTGGCAATTGCAACCAAACTCCAAGATCATCAAAGCAAGAGACTTTCAAAAGTTTCAATCAGCTTTGTTGTTGAATTGCTGAAACAACTTCATCGATACACTTAAACTTTCTCCTTTCCTTGAGAAGCATTTTCGCAAACTCTATCGCCTTTCTCTCGCAAATCGCTCGTTGTTTATCTTCTTTGATCGATTCAAAGTCTTCCACATGTGCCACACCCACAATTCTCCTGTCATATCAAACCAAAAACAGAACATGTTTACATGACTGGGATTGTAGTGGAAGCCAATTAACTAAATCATTCTCTCACCTAATCATCTTTGCAGCTCCAAATCCGAGTGAGTCATGCAACAAATTCTTCATGTAGTTTTCTTGAACAAGATGCAACACCTCAGCATTGTTATATATATCTGCAAGGTATGCTTCGCCAGGTCCATCTTTGTTTTGATCCCATAGCGCAGTGAACCTTTGGTTAAACAGATTCCAAGTTTGCTCAACGGTTCTCAAGATCCACTGCTTGTATTCCTACATTGTAGATTAATATTGCTTGAATTTAAAACAAAGTTTTTGCAACCGTGTAGATGATGAGAAGAAAGCGAAAACCGCAAATGAATATCTCTTACCTTTCGATCATTTCCCTCAGCAGCATGTCCATCTTGTGCAAAGAAAGCCAGTATCAAATTACCAAGAAAAGCTCCAATGTCGAAACCCATCGGTCCATAAAACGAAAACTCAGGATCGATAACTTGAGTTGAATCTTGGGTAACCATTACAGAACTAGTATGAAGATCACCATGTATCAGAGCTTGAGCTCTTTCACAGAACCTAGAAACATAATACACAATTGTGGTTTAGAAATGGCAGAAAATTGTAATGGACATATCCCCTGGAAATGGGCAAAAACATACATCGATTTTAGCTCAGCGACTTCGAGCTTCAGGGCACTATCTTCGCGCACAGCCTTAGCATCATCATCAAGGTACGGTGAAGTCCAACGATTAAATGTGGAAACTCTATATGGGTCCGAAAACACTACTTGCTCTGTTAATCGGCATAACTCCACATTACCACAAAATTCAGTAACTACGCAGAAAACAAAATCGGGTTATTTGAGAATCAATTCTGATTTCTAACACCAAAATCTTGATTGCAACTTTATTAAAACCCTGATGTTGTAAAAGAGTTTAGAACCTGCTCTTTTGTGCTCTGTGGTATCCTGATAGAGGAGAGAAGTGAAGAATAGAGTTTTCGCCATGTAATCGGACATGTGATCTGCAAGGAATGGATACTCAATTCCAGCAACGAGTCCTTTGCGGAGGATGATATGAGGGGGCTCGAGGTATCTCATTCCAATCAAAGCCATTGTTCTGTCAAAATGGTAGACTTCAGGAACATGATCCGGTGATAAATTTCCGTGCTTTCTCAAAGTTGTTGCTTCAAAATAAGCTCTTTCTTTAGTCATTGGCCAAGATTCCCCGATACACCGAACATAAGGAAGTGCCTGTATGTATATATATGGAGATAAAAGACACAAATAAACAACAATCTGAGTTCTTGAAATATCAAAGCTTGTTCATTTCCATGGAAGTTATAAGGAATGTTCTCTAGATCAATGTAACGGAAGAGGAAGGCACAACCTTTAAACCGTGAAGAGAAAGTGAATCATTTCTAGTTACAATCTCTTCAAAATCAGGTCAAAGATACCAATTTGCAGACAACAGAGAAACTGAATCTGAGACGCATATAAGATTTGATAGTTGATTGCGTTGAGAAAAACTTTGACTTCAAAATACCCATCTAAAAAGCAATTCGATTTACAGAACATAAACCCTAATTCTTAATCTGATGGTTAGACCAGCCACTGAAACTTTCTAGAGTTTTCCCTGAAACAAAAAGAGGCAAATCTCTAATGCATTTAGATGATATAGAAGCGAAGTTGATTCGAACCTGTTTGATGACAAATGAACCAGAGGATCCAACAACGATGAAAACGAAATTAAGATTGCCATCTCCGACTTCTTTGATAACCAAATCATCGTACTTGTTTCCGATCCTGGAGGAGAGAGCAGGCGTTGTCTTTATGTACTCTACAAGAGACTTCTCGTTTAACGGCTGAAACTCCTCAAACGACATCTTTTGCTATCAGCTTCAGTTTCAAGCAGAGTGAAAGAGAGAGAGAGGGAGAGAGAGAGAGAGAGATAGAGAAATTTGCACTGAATCGAGTTTTTAAAGGTTCGATTTTTTTGCAAAGATTCTCAATTTGTTGAAAAGTCAGCAAAAATGTGACGTCTCCGTCTAACTTTTTTTTTTTATTATCTCAATTTGTTTAAAGGTTCGATTTACTTCTTTTATAAATATGATACTTAACATCATTTGTAAATGTACATCACTCCTCTCTCTCTCCTCTCTTCTCCTGAGTAATAAAATTATCAGTTTAATTTTATCTCTCTAGATATTTTTCATAACACGTTATCAACACGATCATCTCTCCAAATACCAGTTTAATATTGCGTTATTATACCGCTCATGTAAAAGTTCATTTATTTTATTATATCAATTTAATTATTTATGGAGTGGTAGGTTATACCTCCTCCTGTGTTATTATTTAATGAGTAGTAGGTTATACCTCCTCCCGTGATATTATAAAGTGGTAGGTTATACCTCCTCCCGCGATATTATTTATGGAGTGGTAGGTTATACCTTCTCCCGTGATATTATTTACTTTATTTTATTATATCAATTTAATTATGTCAATTTAATTATGTCAATTTAATTATTTATGGATTGGTAGGTTATACCTCCTCCCACGATATTATTTATGGAGTGGTAGGTTATACCTCCTCCCGCGATATTATGGAGTGGTAGGTTATACCTCCTCCCGCGATATTATTTATGGAGTGGTATGTTATACCTCCTCCCGTGATATTATTTACTTTATTTTATTATGTCAATTTAATTATGTCAATTTAATTATGTCAATTTAATTATGTCAATTTAATTATTTATGGAGTGATATGATATACCTCCTCCCACGATATTATTTATGGAGTGGTAGGTTATACCTCCTCCCGTGATATTATGGAGTGGTAGGTTATACCTCCTCCCGCGATTTTATTTATGAAGTGATAGGTTATACCTCCTCCCGTGAGATTATTTACTTTATTTTATTACATCAATTTAATTATTTATGGAGTGAGATTATATCTCCTCCTTAATCGAGTGGTAGACACTGCCTCCTCGAAATAATATGGTAGGCACTGCCTCTTCAATCACATAGACGGTTTTATCTCCTAAGATGATTATTTATTTATTTACTTTATTATATGCATATGCTTTTATTATCATTAACAATTTTTAAGATGATGCTTAAAATGTTATAACAATTGATTTAATTATTATATAGATATCATGTCAAACTTGGCAAAGCTTGATATCATTGCCCTCGAAGTATCTGGAAAAAATTATATGACTTGGACATCAGATGCAAAGATGCATCTGAGATGGAATGGCCTTCTTAAAGCCATCGATCCATCGGAAACGATGTCAAATGAGAATAAGGCTAAGGCCATGGTGTTTTTACGCCACCATCTCCACGATACGTTAAAAAATGAATATATCACAAAAGAAAATCCTGCAGATCTTTGGCAATCATTAAGAGATAGGTTTGATCATCAAAAACTTGTGATCTTACCTAAAGCTCGATATGATTGGCTACACCTCCGATTTATGGACTATAAAAGTGTTGGTGAATATAATTCTGCGTTGTTCGGAATTACTTCCAGAATAATGTTATGTGGTGATAAAATGAGCGATTATGATATGATTGAAAAAACGTTCTCCACATTCCATTATGGAAATATAGTCCTACAAGAGCAATATCGGACTAAAGGATATATTCGCTACTCGGAGTTGATGCAAGTCCTCCTTGTAGCAGAGCAAAATAACGACCTCGTGATGTTAAATCATCAATCTCGTCCAGCTGGATCGGCTCCATTCCCAGAAGTGAATGTGATATCGTCCAGTAATAATAATAATTATCAAGGACGAGGACGTATACGCGGCAGAAGCCGTAGTAGAGGTCGTGGTCGAGGTCGTGGACGTGGATAAGGAAGGGGTTTTAACATTAGAAAATATAAGAATTTCCAAATAAATGAGGGTGGTCGGACAATAAGAAAACCGACCGAGAACGCTTGTTATAAATGTGGCATGAAAGGGCATTGGGGACGTACATGTCGTACGCCCAAATATTTCGTCGATCTGTATCAAGAGTCAATAAAGCTCAAAAGTAATAATGTTGAAACCAACTTCGCCGATGATGAAGTTGGACCTTCCTTTAGTGGTCTAAATGATGATACTCATCTGTATATCGCAGATTTTCTTGTTGATCCCGAAAATATCAACAAGGATTAAAGCGATTATGATCGATGAGAAATGAAAAGCTGCCAATAAGACATGTATAATATGTTTGTGTAACAAAACTTAACGATGGTTTTAGTAGTTTATGAATATGTTTTGCTTTAAACTATTAATGCATCTTTATAAATTATGACACAACAAATGTCACATATTGGAATTGATGAAGGAGATATCTGTCTAGCAGATAGTGGTATAACGCACACTATACTTAAAGATAGACGATATTTCTCCTGTCTTGATTTAAGTGACTCCGCTGGAAGCGTGAGTACTATATCAGGAAATGCAAAGATAATACTGGGCTCTGGAGAAGCCAGTTTTTTGATGCCAAAAGGTACGAAATTTGAAATAATTAATGCATTATATTCTTCTAAGTCTCATAGAAACTTGTTAAGTTTCAAAGATATCCGTAAAAATGGATATCATATAGAGACTATGAGTAAAAATAATGCTGAATATCTTTGCATTATATATGAGAGGAAACATATATTGGAAAATTTGCCAATGTTATCCTCTGGATTATATTATACAAAGATAAGCATAGTTGAATCATATGCTATAATAAACCAGAAGTTTACTAGTACTTTTAAAGTCTGACATGAAAGATTATGTCATCCTGGATCAATTATGATGAGGAGAATTGTGCAAAATTATAATGGTAACCCATTGAAAAATGAGAAGATTTTTCAATCGGGAGAGTTTTCATGTAAAGAATGTTCTCAAGGAAAACTCATAACACGACCATCAATAACTAAAGTTGGGAATGAATCTCCAGTATTCTTAGAGAGAATACATGGTGATATATGTAGACCTATTCATCCACCGTGCGGGCCGTTTCGATACTTTATGGTATTGATTGACGCATCAAGTAGATGGTCATATGTTTATCTTTTGACAACAAGAAATACAGCTTTCACAAAATTCATTACCCAAATAATCAGATTGAAAGCACAATTTCCTGATTATGTCATAAAGAAAGCCAGGCTTGATAACGCTGGTGAATTCACTTCACAATCTTTTGATAATTATTGTATGTCAATGGGGATTGATATTGAACATCCAGTGCCCCATGTGCATACACAAAATAGGATGGCCGAAAGTTTGATTAAACGGTTGCAATTGATTGCAAGACCGTTAATATTGAGAACAAATCTCCCAATTTCTGTATGGGGTCATGCTATACTGCATGCAGCTGCATTGGTCCAGATTAGACCAAGTGCGTATAATAAATATTCCTCATTGGAGTTGACATCTGGTCAACAGCCAAATATATCCCATCTTCGAGTTTTTGGGTGCGTGGTTTATGTCCCAATAGCCCCACCACAAAGAACAAAAATGGGATCTCAAAGGAGAATGGGAATATATATTGGGTATATACATCACCAAATATAATTCGATATCTTGAACCTCGAACTGGTGATATGTTTACGGCACGTTTTACCGATTGCCATTTTAATGAAGATGAATTTCCAGCGTTAGGGGGAAGAATTAAAGAAACATCAAAAGATGTTACATGGTGTACACGAAATTTGATACACCTTGACCCCCTACAAATCAACGTGAGCTGGAAGTTCAGAAAATTATACATTTACAGAATATGGCAAATGAATTACCAGATGTGTTCACAGATACGAAAAAGGTGATGAAATCGTATATACCCGCTGCAAATGCTCCATCAAGAATTGATGTTCCAAAGGAACCATTTGATGGAAATAAAATAAATGACCCAAAAGTTCAATTGAAAAGGGGGAGGCCGATGGGCTCTAAAGATAAAAATCTCCGAAAGAAAAAGAAATTGGGAAGAATCCGTAAAGATCTCCCAAAAGTATTACATCATGCAGATATTCAAGAAAATGAGAAGGTTCTTGAAAAATCTGATGATGAAAGTCTTCTTGAGGAAGAACATGATATAGAAAATTGTGAAATATCTATTAATTACGCCCAAGATGGAAAAATCTGGGTTAGAAATGAAATAGAAGATGTGGATGGAACATTTTCATTTTCTATATCTAAAGAAATTGATGATGAATATAATGATCCGGACCCGAGATCATTATTAGAATGTCGGGCGAGACCCGATTGGAAGAAATGGCAAAAAGCCATGAAAGATGAATTACTCTCTCTCAATAAAAGAAATGTATTCGGACATGTGATCATTACACCAGAAGATGTAATGTCTGTCGGATGCAAATGGGTTTTCGTGAGAAAACGAAATGAAGAAAACGAGATGATAAGATATAAAGCACGACTTGTGGCACAAGATTTCTCTCAAAGACCGAGAATTGATTATGATGAAACATATTCCCCGGTTATGGATGCAATTACGTTTAGATACTTGATAAGTATAACGGCATCCAAAAATTTAGAGATGTACCTTATGGATATCGTGGCTGCATATCTATATGGATCACTTGATAGTGATATATATATATATATATGAAAATTTCCGATGGATTTAAAATCCCAGAAGGATCCAAGATCTCGGAAAAATCAAAGGATCTTTGTTCGGTCAAATTACAGCGATCACTTTACGGATTAAAACAATCCGGACGCATGTGGTATAATCGCTTAAGCGAATATTTGTTGAAAAAAGAAGATATCAAAAATGCGATATGCCCTTGCGTGTTTATCAAGAAATCCTCATTAGGATTTGTTATTATCGTTGTATATGTTGATGATCTGAACATTATTGGAACTCAAAAGAAAGTTCATGATGCATGAACCCATATGAGAAAAGAGTTTGAAATGAAAGACCTTGGTAAGACAAAGTTTTGTCTTG
This sequence comes from Pugionium dolabratum, assembly GCA_018901945.1. Lineage (NCBI taxonomy): Eukaryota > Viridiplantae > Streptophyta > Magnoliopsida > Brassicales > Brassicaceae > Pugionium > Pugionium dolabratum. The sequence continues at coordinate 13,353 of JAEVFF010000124.1, read as the reverse complement.
GGCTTCAAATAGAGCATCTCAAAGGTGGAATATCTGTCCATCAATCAAATTATACCAAAAGGGTATTAAAACGCTTTAATATGGATAAATCAAATCCTTTGAGTACTCCAATGTTCAATAGATCACTTATTGTTGATAAGGATCCATTTCGACCTTATGAGGATAACGAGGAAATTTTAGGTTGTGAAATACCTTATATGAGCGCTATTGGTACGCTGATGTATCTTGCTAATTGTACTAGACCAGATATTGCTTTTGCTACTAACTTACTTGCAAGGTATAATTCAGCCCCTACGCAAAGACATTGGATCGGAATAAAACAAATATTCCGTTATCTTCAAGGTACAACTCGTTCACAAAAACAGACATTGGTTGCCACTTCCTCAAATCATGCGTAAATTATCGCACTGAATGAGGCATGTAGAGAATGTGTATGGCTCAAGTACATGACTCATCATATACAAGAAGCTAGTGGGATCACTACAAATAAAGAACCAACAAAATTATTCGAGGATAATGCTGCATGTGTCGTTCAACTTAAAGAAGATTATATCAAGAGCGATATGACAAAACATATCCCACCAAGATTTTTCTCATATACTCAAGAACTTGTGAAAAATCAAGTAGTCAACATTGAGTATATTCGCTCAATCGATAATGCAGCAGATCTGTTCACAAAGGCGCTTTCTACAACAACATTCAGAAAGCATGTTCAGAATATTGGAATGCGTCATTTGCGAGATATATAAAGGGATTTATATATATCTTTTCGAGGGGGAGATTGCGTATCTGTACTCTTTTTCCCTTATCATGATTTTTATCCCATTGGGTTTTTACATGATAAGGTTTTTAACGAGGCAGTATGTAATACTTCGATAATAATAGATAATCAAGGGGGGGTATTGAAAAAGTCAGCAAAGACGTCTGTGACGTCTCTGTCTGACTTTTTCTTTGATTATCTCTTCGTCTTCGTTTGCCGACTTACTTCTCCTATAAATATGATGTTTAGCATCATTTGTAAATGTACATCACTCCTCTCTCTCTCCTCTCTTCTCTTGAGTAATAAAGTTATCAGTTTAATTTTATCTCTCTAGATATTTTTCATAACACAATTTGGTTTTTGTTTCCCATTTTATGTTCTTCACTGACCAACGAAACGACAATATTCACGCCTTCGTAATTGTTAGTGTTGCCAAACCGAATCATCCAATTTTGTTTCGGGTTTTCTCGGTTAAAGTATTTTCCCCACTTTTTTCATTATTTTGGCAAGGTAAAAGGGTACTTCTATATTATTTTTAAATAATTAATTCGTTTTAAAATATTGATTTGAAACGATAGATTATAAAAAATATTTCTTCTCAATCTCAATATTTAAAAAAATTAATTATTTGAGAGAAATAAATGACTTTTTGGTTGTACCAAATTTACATTCATCCCAAAAGTGTGGAGTTCGACTACATTTTCCTTCGTACGACTGTGCTAAATTTTCGTATAAAAATGTTAGTTTAATGGACCGATCTATTGTGGTATAGATGACAAAAAAATTAATTATTATTTAAAACTAAAAACATATGATCAAAACAAAAATATTCGTTAATATTTTTAGTAAAATAGGATAATATTATACCATAGACATTCATATTTCCCACAATTTTCTAATTACGTTCGGTTTTTAAATTTTAATTTTGTGTTGGGTTTTATTATTATTATTATGTGAGATCCAAGAGAAAATCAACCGTTTCATAGCCGAAATTTACTCGGATGTTCGATTTATACCTAATTGTTGTAGCAGTGCAAAATCATAATTGCAACTGAGTAAAATTCAAATTTCATACCCAAAGAACTACTATTGTGTAAATTTATATATGAGCCGTAACGGAGTCAGGTTTCCGTTAACGGATGCTGACGTGGCTGTCACGTAATGCCGACGTGGCGAGAGAAGTGGAACATCGCATGTCAATCTCAAAACGATATCGTTTTAAAAAGTATTGTGATAATTTTCACTTTCCATCATATCAATTATTGGACCGAAATGTTATGGGTTATATGACAAAAAAAAACAAAAAAACTACTACCTCACAACCCTTTAATAGACCAATCTTATAACTAAAAGACATACGAAATAGAAAGGAAGTCTTATGTGTAGCAAAAACTAAGTAAGAATTAAAAAAAAGAATTTGAAAAGAGATAACAGACAACAAAGTAGAAAAATATAATTTTATATGATATTTTTACCATATCAAATATCAATTTATAGTAGAGAAAACAAAAAAATTTTAGTTTTGAAGATATATTATTTTATATGATATTTTTGCAAATTAATTTTTTATCCACTATTTTTTAATATACCAAATTTAATATAAAAACTAATTAAAACATATTTCTATCAAAGGTGAATTAATTTTTAAGCGACAATAAAATTCAGAAAAAAAAGTTTGGTTATATATGTAAGATAAACAATTTTTCCACGTAACAAATTATGTCTTTTAGAAAAAAACCTAGTGTTAATATTTTGAAAAAAATTATGATATTATGACATATTTCTTAAATAAAATATTGTGAATTTTAATATTATAAAATATTGTTAATTTCTTAAATAAAATATTATAATTTCGATTTCATATTAACTAGTTTTGATTTAATATTAACTAATTAGAGTTATGAGAGATTATTTTATGATCGAATTTCCGGAAAGAGAGAAGGAAAACAACAGTTACTAAAAAATCATTTCGAGTAAATCGAAACAAACAGTTTTCTCGGGCCTAGTTGCCTTTCACCCAAGTCTCTTCAATGTTTTCTGAATCCATTTTTACCTCCTAACTCATATTAAAATTCATGTACTAGATAACAATATTTAAATTATGCCAAAAAAACAAAATTTTCGTAAGAAATAAATATAAGCATTAAGATAAATTACAATATTCTACTTTTTTTTTGGAGAGAATGTAATATCCTTTTAGTTTATTTATACAATAACAAAGCTTCTTTTGTCGTTGTTAAGAACTATAATAATATAATTTATCTAATTTTAAATGACATAATACGGTATAGAACTTAGAAGGTTTTTGCCATTATATATTAAATACATTTATTGATACTATTTTCTTCTGGTTTCTCGCATTTTCTCTCGTTTTCTACTCACTAACTACTACGACCAAAGCGTAAAAGAATCTAATAACTTTTACGATGAAAAACACGACGGAGAAAGAAGACGGAGTCACGAACGTCTCAGATGTTCTTATGCTGTCTGAAAACGGTGGAGAAGACAGCTTGGGTTTCGGATTCATAACCGGTAAAGATTATCCTCAAATGCTTTGTTTCGGCGAAGGATATCAAAACGACGACGAATTTCTCTTCCCAGAAGTCAGAGACTTTCCCTCTTCTGCTCTCTCTTCACGCGACAACGCTTATACAGTCGATGATGAATCTTCAAGATCCAATGTAAGTTTTAGATTAAGAAAAAAAAGATAAAGCATTCATACAATTACTTTATATGTGTATTAGGATTTTAGCATGCAGTGATGAAAACAATCTGATTAATTATATTTTTTTCTGTGGTTTTGTGTTGAATGTTTGTCTCTTTCCGTTGAAGAAGAGAACCGGATCGGGTGATGGAGAAAACCGGGTCTGCGATTCAAAACCCGGTAAGAGATGCAAACGAGATCAGAACAAGTCATCGGTTGGAAATGCTAAGGTTTGGTTTTATAAAGTTATTATTCACTTATGCAAAAATAATTTAGCTGTGTTCTGTGTGAATAATACTAATTAAAACAGTGTTATACATAAATAGGTTAAGAAAGAAAAGTTGGGAGAAAAAATCACAGTGTTGCAGCAGTTAGTTTCTCCATATGGCAAGGTGATTTACTAACTAACTAAATTTCTGTAGTTTTGTTCTTTGGTAATAAAAGTTAGTGCTTTTTTTTAATAATAAATAAAAGAAGTAATTGTGGAAAATTGGAATAGACAGATACAGCAACAGTGTTGCATGAAACCATGAGTTACATAAAGTTCTTACAAAACCAAGTTCAAGTCCTTTCATCTCCTTACTTCAAACATGACCCTCTTGTAAGTGTATTCACTTATTTATAATCTGAAATTCATGATTCGAAACGACTGTTGTAAAAGACGACTATTTTGACGGGACGATGACTTATGAGTTATGAATAGTTGATGTGTCTGCAGGACGACGAAGACATTGGAGACGTAAACCCGACTTTGGAAGTCAAAGATTTGAAAAGCTATGGTTTATGTCTTGTACCATTAGCCTGGACCGTACACGTGGCGAATACCAACGGTGCTGATTTATGGTCACAAACTGTGAACCATTAAACTATGGAAGAAGCAAAATCATCCTTTTGTAGGTGAAAAATGAATATATAGAAGTTGACGAATATAATTTGTGTTTATTATTTTATTAAAAAGGTGGAATCTTTTTTGGCAATTGCAACCAAACTCCAAGATCATCAAAGCAAGAGACTTTCAAAAGTTTCAATCAGCTTTGTTGTTGAATTGCTGAAACAACTTCATCGATACACTTAAACTTTCTCCTTTCCTTGAGAAGCATTTTCGCAAACTCTATCGCCTTTCTCTCGCAAATCGCTCGTTGTTTATCTTCTTTGATCGATTCAAAGTCTTCCACATGTGCCACACCCACAATTCTCCTGTCATATCAAACCAAAAACAGAACATGTTTACATGACTGGGATTGTAGTGGAAGCCAATTAACTAAATCATTCTCTCACCTAATCATCTTTGCAGCTCCAAATCCGAGTGAGTCATGCAACAAATTCTTCATGTAGTTTTCTTGAACAAGATGCAACACCTCAGCATTGTTATATATATCTGCAAGGTATGCTTCGCCAGGTCCATCTTTGTTTTGATCCCATAGCGCAGTGAACCTTTGGTTAAACAGATTCCAAGTTTGCTCAACGGTTCTCAAGATCCACTGCTTGTATTCCTACATTGTAGATTAATATTGCTTGAATTTAAAACAAAGTTTTTGCAACCGTGTAGATGATGAGAAGAAAGCGAAAACCGCAAATGAATATCTCTTACCTTTCGATCATTTCCCTCAGCAGCATGTCCATCTTGTGCAAAGAAAGCCAGTATCAAATTACCAAGAAAAGCTCCAATGTCGAAACCCATCGGTCCATAAAACGAAAACTCAGGATCGATAACTTGAGTTGAATCTTGGGTAACCATTATAGAACCAGTATGAAGATCACCATGTATTAGAGCTTGAGCTCTTTCACAGAACCTAGAAACATAATACACAATTGTGGTTTAGAAACGGCAGAAAATTGTAATGGACATATCCCCTGGAAACGGGCAAAAACATACATCGATTTTAGCTCAGCGACTTCGAGCTTCAGGGCACTATCTTCGCGCACAGCCTTAGCATCATTATCAAGGTACGGTGAAGTCCAACGATTAAATGTGGAAACTCTATATGGGTCCGAAAACACTACTTGCTCTGTTAATCGGCATTACCACAAAATTCAGTAACTACGCAGAAAACAAAATCGGGTTATTTGAGAATCAATTCTGATTTCTAATACCAAAATCTTGATTGTAACTATATTAAAACCCTGATGTTGTAAAAGAGTTTAGAACCTGCTCTTTTGTGCTCTGTGGTATCCTGATAGAGGAGAGAAGTGGAGAATAGAGTTTTCGCCATGTAATCGGACATGTGATCTGCAAGGAATGGATACTCAATCCCAGCAACGAGTCCTTTGCGGAGGATGATATGAGGGGGTTCGAGGTATCTCATTCCAATCAAAGCCATTGTTCTGTCAAAATGGTAGACTTCAGGAACATGATCCGGTGACAAATTTCCGTGCTTTCTCAAAGTTGTTGCTTCAAAATAAGCTCTTTCTTTCGTCATTGGCCAAGATTCCCCGATACACCGAATATAAGGAAGTGCCTGTATGTATATATATGGAGATAAAAGACACAAATAAACAACAATCTGAGTTCTTGAAATGTCAAAGCTTGTTCATTTCCACGGAAGTTTATAAGGAATGTTCTCTAGATCAATGTAACGGAAGAGGAAGGCACAACCTTTAAACCGTGAGAGAAAGTGAATCATTTCTGCTTAGAATCTCTTCAAAATCAGGTCAAAGATACCAATTTGCAGACAACAGAGAAACTGAATCTGAAACGCATATTAGATTTGATAGTTGATTGCGTTGAGAAAAACTTTGACTTCAAAATACCCATCTAAAAAGCAATTCGATTTGCAGAACATAAACCCTAATTCCTAATCTGATGGTTAGACCAGCCCACTGAAACTTTCTAGAGTTATCGCTGAAACAAAAAGATGCGAATCTCTAATGCATGTAGATGATATAGAAGCGAAGTTGATTCGAACCTGTTTGATGACAAATGAACCAGAGGATCCAACAACGATGAAAACGAAATTAAGATTGCCATCTCCGACTTCTTTGATAACCAAATCATCATACTTGTTTCCGATCCTGGAGGAGAGAGCAGGCGTTGTCTTTATGTACTCTACAAGAGACTTCTCGTTTAACGGCTGAAACTCCTCAAACGACATCTTTTGCTATCAGCTTCAGTTTCAAGCAGAGTGAAAGAAAGAGAGAGAGAGAGATAGAGAAATTTGCACTGAATCGAGTTTTTAAAGGTTCGATTTTTTTGTAAAGATTCTCAATTTGGTTTTTGTTTCCCATTTTATGTTCTTCACTGACCAACGAAACGACAATATTCACGCCTTCGTAATTGTTAGTGTTGCCAAACCCAATCATCCAATTTCGTTTCGGGTTTTCTCGGTTAAATATATTCCCCAATAATGATCTAAAATAATATTTTTAAAATCTTTATTTCAAAAATAGTATCATTACTTTAAATTTATAATAATAATTACAAATTTAAAATTAAAATACATTAAAACTATATTTTAATAAAAAAATAAATCATAAATTAAAAAATAAATTTAAATATAATATTTTAAATTTATGTATATTTATTTATAATAAATAAATATTTTACATAATTATTTATGTTATTTTTGAAAGTTTAATTTTAAAATGTTATATTTGAATTTTTTTTTTAAATATGTTATTTTACAATATTACTCTTTTTTCATAATTTGACAAATAAGAAAAAGGGTACTTCTATATTATTTTTAGATAATTAATTCGTTTTAAAATATTGATTTGGAATGATAGAATATAAAAATAATTCTTCTCAATCTCGATATTTAAAAAGATTAATTAACATTTAAACTAAAAACATATGATCAAAACAAAAATATTGGTTAATATTTTTCCTAAAATAGGATACTATTATATCATATACATTCATGTTGCCCACAATTTTCTAATTAGGTTTGGTTTTTGAATTTTAATTTTGCGTGGAGTTTTATTATTCGGATCGGAATCAGATTATATGAGACCTAAGTTAGTGTAATCATGATGGTTTAAACGACATTACAGTAAATTAATCACAATTTTACAATATAATAACGATTTATTAAATTTTATAATCTAGAGTTTGTGTAAAATTAAAATTTGATTAGTTAATTTGTGTAAGTAATACAAAAATCCAAATTTCGGATGAAAAAATTGTAAGTAACATAATTCTATGTAATATAATAACTAGATTTTGATCCACGTCCTGCGTAGAGAAAAATATTTATAAATAATAATTAATTATTTATTTTATTAATTTAAATTAGATATATATAATTTATATAATATTTAACAAATTTTTTAATATTTATTACAAAAATAAAATAGATAATAAAACTGGATTAAAAATAGATTTAATTTGTATATATTTTGTATAAAATTATACATATGATAAATATTCAATTAAACTAAACTTTTGTTTTATATTTTGTTTGACTAATTTTTCAAAAAAAAATTTTATATTATATTTATATTTTTTGACAAAATACATTGTATGTCGAAATATTATAGATTTACATATAATATACTGTATAATGAAAATTTTCGTAAATACTCTAGTAAATTATGTCTTAGGTAATATTTATCTTAAAATGCTCTAATAGTGTAACACATCAGCGTATCATACTTGTAAATCACACATCAACATAAAGTTACTTTGTTAAAATGATTCTCAATTAATATATTATATATGCCATTCCAATATAAAAATATTATTGCTTTTAATCATTGGATAATATTATTTATAATTTTTGCAACAGAAGAAATTTTAATTTAATATAGACAGAAAATAACATAATTTTTAAAAAGTACAATAATTCATAAAAACTATTGTAGTTACAATATATAAAGTATGTATATATAGATAATTACTATATATTAATTTTAAAAAATTACATGAATAATTTTAAAAAATAATAAACTTGTACAAATTAAGAAGAAACCTTTTGTTTTCTTCTGTAATCTTAGGAACAGAAGAAGCTCTTCATAACTCATAAGCCTCTTCTTTTCTTGGTGTCCACAATCTATCAGTTTTCTTTACTTGTTGTGGAAAAATTGATTAATGATTATTACATGTAGACATTACAAGAAAAGGAGATTAACATAAACATTAAGTGGAAGAAGATTATTACATCTTAGAGGCTAATAAAAACATAATAAAATTATTACATCTGCACATATATATAGAATATAAATCATGGGTTTTGTTATTTTTAGTGTCTAACATCAGAAGTAGAAGCAGAATATTTCACTCGTCGAAACTTCTTGTAGCCATTAGCTCGATGATGACCAATCCCTGGGCTTGGCCCTGACTGTTTCACTGTGGCTAACCACGACAAATCTTGTACAGAAGACTCAACTGGTTTAAACACATGTGAGTCTCTTAAATGGTTCAAATCTCTCGAACCATACTTGATAGGTCTTCCTTCAATGACTAGTAACATCGATCCAACTATTATCTGAACAACGAGTAACACAATGATGTGGTTCTTAGCCATCACCATGATGAAATGATTTGTTTAGTAGTAAACACGAATTTAATATGATTTTTATGATAAAGTATATAGTATATGTTTTTAAGAGTATTTATAGTGTATGAAATAGATTAGTGTAAGGGAAAACTATTTATAGTGGATATTTATTTTATTTTATTTTATTTTGAACTGTTGATTTGCCGCCACCACTTTGAATTTCAACAATGATAAATCATATTCAGGTAAAATTAAAGTAATGAGTTTGGCTCAAAAATTGACAATTTGATAGAGCAACAAATTATTTATTATATTTAGTTCTATCTATTATTTGTTTTTTGTTCGATCCAAAATATTTACCTACGCATAATTTGAATCAATCAAATACTAAATATTAATATCTGTAAAAAGCGGAGCAAATCACAAATTTTAAAATTTTTAATACTGAATATCACTTTTATTTCGAAATATTTAAAATATGTACAAATTATATTGATATTAAAATTATATGAATATATTTTTTTAATTTTACTATTAAAATAGTAAAATTTTATAAATTAAAACGATTTTTATGAATTTTTGTAATTTATTGGGATTAATTTGTTTTTATGTTTATGTTTTTTAATTTCTTGCAGAGCAAATCAAATATTCCGTCGAATATATTTAGATTTTACAGGATATTCGGTGTTCAAATATCCGCTTAACTACGGAATGGTTACATATTGAAAAAGTCATGATTTGGACGTAACAAACCACACCACATATATCACATCATCACAACAATTTAAAATAAATAATATATAATACATAATTGGGCAAATGTCTAAAATAGTACCTTTCTAAGTTTTTATTCCAAAGATAGCATCATTAATTTAAATTTCTAATAATAGCATAAATTTAAGATTAAAATGCATTAAAACTATATTTTAAAAGAAAAAAACTAAACCCTAAATTGGAAAAAATGAACCCAAATACAATAATTTAAGTTTATATATAATTTGTTTAAAATAAATAAGTATTTTTACATAAGTATTTGTGCTATGTTTGGGAGTTTAATTTTGAGATGCTAAATTTGGAAGAAAAACTTGAAAAGGTGCTATTTTAGGGTATTACTCTACATAATTTACTAAATTATTTACGAAAAATTGTTATTAGACAAATATTTAACCTCTTAAAACGAAAATAGGCACAAAAAAGAACAATAAGACAGAATTATATTATATGTAAATTTCTAATATTTCGACATAAAATGCAAACATAATATAAAAAAAAATATTATGAATTTTGAAAAATTAGTCAAATAAAATATAAAACAAAAGTTTGGTTTAATTAAATATTTACCATATCTACAATTTCTTATATATTTAATAATATTGTCTATTTAATTTTATTATCTATTTTATTTATATAATCAATATTATAAAAAAAATTTAAAAATATTTTAGATAAAAGATAAATTATGTGTATATCTAATTCAAATTTACTAAATAAAAAATTAATCAAAATATGTCAATATTTTCTACAGACGTAGATCTCATAATTATTTCTCCAAATTGCATATATTTGATCAAAAGCTTTTGACTATTGTTCTAGCTCTAAGCCATCAAATACATTGTGTTGATCACTGTGATATTACAATCCCATTCATTGTATCATTATCATAATTGATTATAGGAGTATTGAGACTTTATGTTAAAAACATCACACCTGTAACTACTTTAACTAAAAATTTTGTGATTTGTGGAAATAATAAGATTTTCTAACAAAAGAAATTAAAATTATTGTTTCTTGACTTTAAAAAGGCAAATATCTATAGATGAATTGTACATTGAATATACTTTACTTGAGATTCACAGATTTTTTAGGTAAGTTTCCATTATTTTTAAATAGAAAATTCTCATTTATAATTGTAATTCACAATTACAAGGCTTGTTCAAACAACAAATATTCAAAATGATATCAATTTTTTTGATTCATCTCATTTCTAATGATATTATATTATTCTAAAAAACCGTAGTAAATGTTGTTAAGACATCAAATTAAATTCTATAATGGATATATTAATAATTTTTATCTGTTTAAAACAAATTCATAACAACCAAACTCATATCTGGAAAAATCTTAAATCTAAAACTAAGAAGAAATAAAAAGAAATGACATTTCTTGATATTGATGATTCTTTCTTAGACAATATATCGGTTTAAATGGATAACTTGTCTTATTAGAGATAAACTACATTAATATTATAATTTGATATATCTTACTATGAAAAATATATGATCAATGTTGTAAATTTTATTTTATTTTGTCACCGATTCATCGTTCAGAACATCAAATCTGTTAACTTAAACAATATAATTTTATTGCTGTAATTTGAAAAAATTATTTGGATATTCAAATGAATTCTGATGGCTGATATTTTGAGAAGATCTTGGTCGAATATTGGTTTTCAGAATCAATGGTGAGATCGAGATTCTAACAGTTACTTTAATAGTTACTTGTGCATCTCTTGATATGGTTTTGCACTATAAAATTGAGTTAAGTCTGACAAGATGTATTTATTGGTTGGGAAATCGAGGTTGGTTTGAGCTGAAATCTTATCCGAATCATTTGAAATTTTTTGAGCTAATGTATAGAAGAAGGTGAAGTGTTCTTCGTCATTTGAATGCTAAGATGAAGATGAGATTCGTGGATTCTTAACACTTCTAATCAATTAGTATTTATAAATGTTAGATCAAGTAGATTGTTGATTGATTGACTATAATTGATTTTTGATGACTATAATTAAACATGATATTAATATGTTATGATTTATTGTGGTATGGTGAATAAGTATGTTATTTGTATGTAGTCGGATAGAATACGAAGACATGGTGTTCCCACTAATGCTCGTACTTTGTGTACATTAAGACAAAGGATGATGACATTGACAATTCTACTAGAACCCGAAACCGGCTGACGAGCCAAAGGTGGTGGAATATCTTTGAAGGTGCATGATCAATCTAGTGTCATGTGATAAGTGTGATGGATATGATACATGTGATAAATTATGATATGTGTGTGATATGATATGATTGTTGTATTACTACCGTGATATAAAATGATATGAATGTTGATTTTTGCGTGTTCTATGACATAATTTTATACACTCAATATCTAGTTATTCACTTTTGCTTTCCCTTTTTAATATGTGCATATGAATTTTTTTGTGGTTCAAGTTAAGGGACGAAATTTAGGATCCAATATGAACGGGGCGAGTGTTATAATTTTGCACGTAAAAATCACATTTTCCTCCAAAATACCTTTTTGTAATCTATTAAGATCCAAAGTGGTAAAGTTTGATAATGCAACATCATTGAAGATAGATTGCACGAAAATCTTACCTTCGGTATAGTATTTAATGTTGATGTTAAATCAAATAGAATTAAATGTTTAATGTTTGAAGTAGTGAAGGTCTAAATCACCATTTCAAATAGAAATTCTGGATCTTTGCCGCATAATATCTTTGGTGTTTATAACAAATTGTTGATAATACTACGTCTAATGTCTAAATTACCATTTCTAAGTAGTTTTTGAAATCACAATCAAACAAAATACATTTAATATTTTATAAAAGAATTATATTACTATTATTATATATTATTCAAATAATATTACATTATTTTATAGTTATTTTTGCGATACGTTAATCAAAAATATATTTATAAATTTTTTAATAAACTATTTGAAATATGTTTTAAATTAAATTAATAAAATTAGTAGTTTTAATTAATTTTGTTATGTTATATAATCTACTTATATATAGAATAGTTATACTAAAAAATAATTATTAGTTATTCAAATTTAATATTACAAACAAATGATATAATATAAAATTTTATTTATAAATATATTGATTGTTTGGAAACAAAAAAAAATTGAGTGATATAATTTCTATATGATTTGTGATTTAGATATGCCGACTATATTATTACACAATATATATATATATATATATATATTTCTATAAAACAATTATTACTACAATATATTGAATTTAATTATTGAGTTAAAAAGTAAATTTGCATATAATATAAAAATGGAATTAAATAGTGTTAATGAAGTTTCTATATCTATAAAAATTCGACATATTTATTTTCCTTATATATGTGTATAATAATTAATTATTTATGTAAAAAATAATCTTCTATTTTTAAAATTGGCGAGTAATTAAATGTATAATTTACTAACTCAAAATTTCCTAATTTTTGAATCTTCGTATATTTGAAAATTAAATAGTATTTGGAAACTCATTAAATTCTATAATTAAGTTATCTAATTAAGATGTTTAGATAATAAAATAAATAATTTATATTTAAGTTTAAATTAATTAGTAAAATTGTTAAGAGTGAATATGGTGATGACACCTAAGCAATTTTCACTCTCAATGCTTCTTCTTTAATATATAGTAGATT